>OX411550.1:53865752-54373252 GCA_948146395.1 Fragum whitleyi | reverse complement strand
TTAAAAAGCTATTATTCAATCTAACAACAGACTCTGAAAAAATTGAAATGATGCAATAATAAAAATATTCAAGTACTTAAAAAAGAATGACTGGAAGGTGGTAACTTTAATGAAAAAAGCATTTTGAATGGGGGGGACAGGTTACCCAGGGGTAACCTGTCCCCCGGGGACAAGTTACCCAGACTTGGGTAACCTGTCCCCCTCCTAAAATACAAGTTTTAAACAATTTGTCAATTGACATATTGTTTTCTATCAAAACTGCAATGCTGACATGATAATTGTGTTTTTAAAAGCTATTATTCAATCTGATAACGGACTAAAAAAATTGAAATGATGCAATAATAAAAAATATTCAAGAGCTAAGACTTTCCTTTAAAAAGGTACAAAAAAAAGAAATATTGAGGAATTTTTCTAAGAATATCTTTCTTAACCCTTTGCTGTTTAAACCCTGCTTTTTACGTGCCTGTGATTTTATGATGAAGAAAACATTGTGAAAAAAGAAGAAATTGCTTCTGTCAAGCAATTTCTTCTTTTTCCACGCTATTTCTACCCTACTGAATGGTTATTTTTCAAATTAAATCCACTTTTAATTTTCGTTTGCAAAACCTTTGAGTTTGGATAGGTCCAAAATTTTGTAAAACAGGAAAGGGTTAATAAAAAAGAATGACTGGAAGGTTATTTCTTAAATGAAAAAAGTTTTTGGAATGGGGGGACAGGTTACCCCGGGGTAACCAGTGTCCCCCGAGGACATTTTACCCTGGCTTGGGTAACCTGTCCCTCTTTCAAAAGAAGAAGTATTGAATGAATTTGTCATGTTGCTTTCTTATGCAAACTGCAATATTAACATGATATGTTAAGAAATGCTATTAATCAATCTAAATATGGACTTGGAAAAAATTTAGATATTGCAAAAGTAATTTTGCAAAAAATTAAAAAAAGTGCAAGTGCTAAGATTTTTCTTTAAAAATGCATCAATTTTAGTAAAAATAAATGAAATATTTTTCAAAGAATATCATATGATAATTTCTTAAGAAAAAAAGAATGACTGGAAGGTGAAATCAAATGAATAAAAGCATTTTGAATAGGGGGGACAGGTTACCCCGGGGTAACCTGTCCCCCCCCCCCCCACTAAAGTTTTATTTATTTCGATTTTTTTCATTAAATTTTTAAATATTTGCATGAAATACCAAGATTGACTATAATAATAATAATAATGAAATAGAAGGAAAATTGATTTGATTAGAAAATCATAGTAAGCAAATTATATATTGGTTTGAAGAATTGAAAACCACTCAAAAGTACAGATATACTTTTTAATTGTTTTTTTTTTTTTTTAAATTGATTTAGAGTTATACGAAATAGCATGAATGAAAAATTAAAATTTTGATAAGAAATAATGTTTTCCATTGGGGGGACACGTTACCCCAGGGGGGGACAGGTTACCCCGGGGTAACCTGTCCCCGGGGACACGTTACCCAGGGGGACACGTTACACTGTTACACCGGCCTTGGGAACGTTGATCTTACATGTTCACTGGCAAGTTCTTTTCAGTTGGTTTGCATTAATCAAAAGTAAGACATGATTGGTGCAAAGACTTTGTTTTACCGATTGCAACCAATATGAATAACAATATTATTCTATTGCCCAGCGTAACATAATGACGTTCGGGTGCAATTTTATTGTTGTTAAACAAGATCTGTTCGATGAAAGTGCTCCATACCATGTCAATGTTTATTTGCAACAAACCACATGACAATAAAAACTTTTTGCGTTAGGTATATATGATTTTCTTATTTTCATAAACAAAATTTGTCATTCACCGTCAGGTAACCATACATGACAGGGACAGAATATCCATTTATAAGCGCATATTGATTGGAGCCTCTTAACCATCATAAATGAAGATTGTCAAAGCTACAATTAGGGCCAATTAGTGGTTGGGGTTTTATTTTTTTTTGCCAATTGACGACATGTTTTGTAGGTTTTTCACGCTATATTGCCCCAACTTCAAACTTATGAATACTTTATTTTTTTCAGGATAAGCAAACAGATTGGTGCACGGCGGTACGATACCGATATTCTCCGTCATGCTGTCTCAGTGGTTCAATACCAGTCAATGTCACTACGAGCAGCTGCCAAAACATTTGGAATACCTGAGCATGCAGAAAAATGATTCCGACCGGTATGAAAGAGGACATGCTGGCAGACTGGAACGTTCATATGGGTCAAATCTTAGAAAAACCTTGTAAGCAGTGTAGAGGCATCATTTTTGCCCAATCGACCTGAAAATTGGTAAGAATTCTTCATCCTTTCTAAATCACTTTAAACTATTTTTGACAGTTCACTCAGGTGAGCGATTTAGGGCCACTATGGCCCTCTTGTTAATTTTAACCCTTGTAATGCCGAATAAAATTCTTTGCAAAATAAATATAAAATTAAAGTGCTAAAAGCACTGTAAATTACCAAATGTGTGTGAGTATTGATTTTTAAAATGCATCGTTTTGCCGTTCTGGTTTACCAATGAAATTTAGGTGGTATGAACTAAGATCAGACTGCACATATGTGCAGGCTGATCTTTGTCTATACCTCCTGTCAAAGCAGGAGTATTCCGGGTTCAGCATGACAAGCAGTGCTCCAGCTAGGTTTCCAAAAGGGAAGGGTGCACAGTGCCCGAAAGGGCACTTTCGAGTCGCGAAACAGCGGCGAGGAGGGGGAGGGTGTGGGAGGGGGTGTCCCCCTTCAACAAGAGGGGTTTGGCCCCCCCCCCCCCCCCCCCCAAGAAGAAATTGATTTTTAAGGGCTTAAAGATAGGCTCTGGTGAGTTTAAAAAATGTTTTTTGTATTAAAAAGGGTGACTGTTTCAACTCCTCCAAGGGTCTCATCAGGCAGGTTGCAGTAGAAATATTAGATGGAAATACTGCAGATATTCCCCTGCTACAATCTTTTTTTTTCTTTCTTTCTTTTTTTTTGAATTTTTTATTATATATATATATTTTTTTTTTTTCATTTTAATTAATTTTTTATAACATTTTCTATTATTATTTTTGTAATGCGACATGCTCAAGCAAACTTACATTTATTCATTAGAGTTACTGAACATGCAGACAAGAAAGTTCATTTTTGCTAACTCAGTCAACAGAATTAAACCTTAGTCTACTGTCTTTATTTGAGTCCTTTTAATATGTGTGATGCTTTTGCATATCTTTATTTTTCAAATTAAGTACCGAAGATGACAGATTGAAGAAATTTTTGAACACGCAAACAAAAAAAAACATTACGGAAAAGGCAAAACAACGGGTTTGGGGTATCGAAATATATGCTTCGGAGACCTTCAATGATTCCAAATTTCGTTATGAAGGGTGTAAAGGTTGATCATTACCACTTTTTAGTCCCCTACCGGTGTTCACACCGGAGGGGACTATAGGTTTGCCCTCCGTCTGTCCGTCCGTCCGTCCCTCTGTCCGTCCGTCCGTCTGTCCGTCCGTCGGTCCGCTCAAATCTGGATCCCGCGATAACATAATAACTAAGCAAGCGTTTTTGATGAAAGTTGGTATATGACTAGATGGCAATGTGTAGATTATGCACATCATTTTATTTTTGTTTTTTGACTTAAATTCAGGTTGCTATGGTTACAGAAATAGTGAAAATATGGCCAAAAATGGGATCCTGCGATAAGATAATAACTAAGCAAGCTAGTTTGATGAGACTTGGTATATGACTATATGGCAATGTGTAGATTATGCACATCATTTTATTTTTGTTTTTAGACTTACGTTTGTTGTTGCTATGGTTACGGAAATAGTGAAAATATGGCCAAAAATATTGGATCCTGCGATAAGTTAATAAGTAAGCAAGCTAATTTGATGAGACTTGGTATATGACTAGATGGCAATGTGTAGATTATGCACATCATTTTATCTTTGTTCTTTGACAAAAAGTGTGGTTGCTATGGTAACGGAAATAGTGAAAATATGGCAAAAAATGGATCCTGCAATAACTTAATAACTAAGCAAGCTAACTTGATGAAACCTGTTTTAAAATGTAAAAAAATTTATAAGCCATGTTAGTCAGGGTGGTGATGCAGCAGTATTAATCACCTCCAGTGAAAGTTCTCATTTCTTACCAACAAGACTGAAGAAAAACATCTTGGATCAGACAAGGTAACTGTTATTGATACTATTTCTTGCATCTGTCTATTGCTTGCATGAATTGTATAGTGGGCACAGCAGAGACAACAACTCATGTAAGTCTTGTTTAACCCTTTCCAAAACAAGACCTGGTTTTGACGTCCCTGATAGAATTGGCGTGGGAAAGCATTGAGACAAAAGAAGAAAATGCTGATAAACAGCATTTTCTCCGTTTGTCTCAATGTTTTCTGAGCTATAATATTGTCAAATTATACCTTAAGTAGCATCCAATTTGTCGTCTGCAGCAGCTTTCAAATGGGACAACCCTAAATTTTTGCTGTTTGGGAAAGGGTTAAGGTCTTTATAACTTATTAAGATCGCTGAAAACTTGCTTGCAAAAAATATCACTAAACATTTAGATAACCGTTGTTCTTATTTTATAAAATTACACTTGCTATGGTAGCAATTACAAATCATTGATCTTTTAGTAACTTTATTCAAGTCATTTGAATTATATTTCCGAAATTTTGGGCATAACATTTCATATGTTTGACAATTATTTTGATGACTTGTTCATCTTAATCTATTATTGATTACCATATTGAGTCAATGTGAAGCCGGTAGGGGACTTTATGTGTTGCATACAACACCAGATACTTGTTAACCTCGTTAACAGCTTATCATAAGCATTTACTCGATAATCGTTGTTTGTTTTTGACTGTCAAATTGGTTTACGGGCATGCGCTGATTTCCATCCATAGATTGTCGGATATTGCTTCCTTGATAAAGAATCGGGCGTTGTGATTGGTTGACTTGCTGATTTAAGTCCCGCCCTTCTTCTCTACTAGCTGTAATAAGTTATGGCCTTCGTGGGTTGATTATTCGCATCGGTGATCACGTCAAAGTTTGCAAAACGATCGAGAAAAGGCGTTCAATTTAGATAATCGCTTATTTGACATGTAGAGCTACAATCTAGGGACTAGTTTAGGACAGGGAAAAAAGGGCAGGGCGCCGATTTTCGACGGTAGGGCAGGGCAGGGCAGGGCGGGGTGCCCTTCCGAAAAGGGCCTAGCTGGAGCACTGACAAGGGTTAAGGACTATGTAATATCCGAATTAAAAGATCCTAATCTACTACATGACCCTAGCAGGATGTATACAGCAGATGAGTCGGGCTTTCACTCTGTCCAAAAACTGGAAAAGTAATCGCTGAAAAAGGCAGCAGTACTATGTATATAATTTCACAGCCAGCGATAAAAACAGCTCACCGTTCTTGCTTGTTTGAGTGCCAAGGGGCACTAAATTAGTCCTATGATTGTGTATCCGGGCCAAAGATTCACCTACAACCCTCTTGACGGATTTCAAGAAGCAATCATGGGGCATATGGACAATGGTTGGATGGACGCAGCCCTTTTCCCAAAGTGGCTGAAGGATTTTTATATCCCAGCAATAAACGAGAGAGTTGTTCGTATACCAGTGCTATTCTTTGTTGACGAGTATATACACACGTCGATGGAAAGTGATTTTTGCCGTGGAAATGGCATTGAGTTGTATTGCCTGCTAGAGCAATGACAGTCATGTTATGCAACCCTGAGACCGCTTGTTTAGCGTTTTTTAAGAAAATTGGCTGTTAAAAGACTATCAGTATGAACATATTAGGAAGAATTTTGCAGTGGTTTTCAGAGGGGTGTGGTATGAATCGATGAGGATCTTTGTTGCTGTCCAAGCTTTTCAAGATTCTGGTCTGTTCCATTTAGACCCCTCTAAAGTACTCAGAACTTTAAAAAGCTAAGTTCCTTGTTATACCCACCACAACGAAGTTATGGGGGGGTATACTGGAATCAGGTTGTCCGTCTGTCCTTCCGTCTGTCCGTCCGTCCGTAGACATAATTTTGTGTCCTCTTCTCCTCCCACAGTTTTGGACCAATTTTGCTGAAATTTTATCAGGATGTTTCCCATCATATGAAGTTGTGCACCTGCAATTTTCATCCTGATCCAGTTATTAGTTTTAGAGTTATGCCATTTTGAACTTTTTATGGAAGGGTGGGGGAAAGTAGTCAAAATTTAAAATTGCAAAACTCAGTAACCATAAAGGGAGTAACCAAATTGGGTAATTAATCCTATCATTTGAAGTTGTGCACCTGCAAATTTCATTGTTTTTTGGGTGACATAGGTCAAAGGTCAAGGTCACAGTAAATTTTTGTTCAATTTTCGTTTCTGGATTCTAAATCGAGAACCAAGCGACCTAGAATCATGAAACTCTATGTAAATGTTGCTTATGACTCAAGGAAGTACCCTATTGTTTTTAGGTCACATAGGTTAAAGGTCAAGGTCACATTAAATTTTTGTTCAGTTTTCGTTTCCGGACTCTTATTCAAGAACCAAGGGATCTAGAATCATGAAATTTCATGCAATTGCTGTATATGACCTCAATATTTGTTACAAACACATCTTGCACTTAAAGCACTTACATTTTGACAAAGTGCTGGTGGGGGGTATGCCGCTCTGCGACAGTTCTAGTTTTAAGGACAGGAAAATGACCAAAGTTAAGATAATATCACCGAGATCGCATAACGGAGAAGAGGGATTCTTTTGTCCAGAGCAGGCCGCCGTCATAGCGCAGTTGGTAGCGCGTCGGACTGTCAATCTAGAATTCGCGGGTTCGATCCCAGACGGCGGCACTCATTCTTTCTGACAATGTGTCTCTCACCAATGGGTTGATAATTGTAGACCTATGTGAGATAGCGGCTGGAGGCTAGGAAAGAATGTGGTGGTTGTACTGGTGATAGATATACCAGGAAACCATTGTTAGGTGCTCCAGCTGCCGCGATATAACTGAAATAATGTTGAAAGCGGCGTTAAACTCCATTCAATCAATTTGTCCGGAGCATTATCTCAAAATGTATGTAAGCTAGCATCATAAAACTTTACAGGTGGATAGATCTCAAAAGAGTGGGGTAAAAAATTAGGTCAAGAAGTCAAATGATAAAGAAACCTCACAGGCACATTTGATGCCGTATTTTTTGCTCAATCAAACTGAAAATTTGTCAAATTTATTATGTTGAATAGATCTTGGACAAAGAACATTGTTTTGATTACATCTTAGACGTGCCGCCGTCTTAGCGCAGTTGGTAGCGCATCGGACTGTCAATCTAGAGTTCGCGGGTTCCATCCCAGACGGCGGCACTTATTCTTTCCGACTATTTGTTTCTCACCAGTGGATTGATAATCGTAGACCTATGTGAGATAGCGGCTGGAGGCTAGGAAAGAATGTGGTGGTTGTACTGGTGATAGAAATACTAGGAATCCATTGTTAGGTGCTCCAGCCACCACGATATAACTGAAATAATGTTGAAAGTGGCATTAAACTCCATTCAATCAATCAATCAATAAATCTTAGACAGTACACTCAGGTGAGTGATTAAGGGCCACAATGGTCCTTTTGTTAGCTAGCTTGAGCTATGGGTGAGTTATTCTGATCAAGTTAATGTGTCCTTTGTCCATCGACTCTTTCATCCATCGGCCATTGTCAGTAGTGTTTGGTAATCGATTTTTAGTTGGAAGAGTAAACCAACTAATGATCGTTTGTACAATTGTTTTCTTAGAAATTAATACAGCACTCCCAGTATCATCCTTTGAAGAATAGATTGTCAAAGTTTTGTTAAAACTCATGACCTAAAGACTCCTATCTGCAGATTTTTCTACCAACTTCATGGCTCAGCATGTAACAGTTGTAACTGCCTATAATCATATAGGCAGTTACAACTGTTTCAGTTAGGCATAAGACTTCAATTCTGGAAGTCGTTGGTTCAATCCCCGGTGGCGGCAAATATCCTTTCCGACGTTTGTCTCTCACCAATGGGTAGATAATCGTAAACCTATGTGAGATAGCAGTCAGAGGCTAGGAAAGGGTGTAATGGTAGTTCAGGTGAAAGAATAACCAGGAATCCATTGTTAGGTGCTCCGGTCACAGTGATATAACTGCAAAATTGTTGAAAGCGGCGTAAAACCCATTCAAACAAAACAAACAAATAACTGTTTCAGGCTGAGCCATAAAAATGATGTCAGTTTTGAAACGAGATATAGTAACTTTTATTTATGTGTGAGGGACTGATTAATCGATTATGAAATTTCTTAATCAATTATCACACCACAAATAGTCAGTCATCAGTTTAGCTCCACTGGCCGAAGGCCAGCGAGCTATTGTCATGGCGGAGTGTCCGTCGTGCGTCCGTGCGTGTGTCTGTCCGTCCGTGCGTAAACTTTTTCTTTAAACATCTTCTCCTCCCAAACCAATGGGCCGATTTTAACAAAACTTGGTAGAAATGATCCTTGGGTGGCCCCCTTCTTAAATTGTTCAAAGAATTTTGATTGGCCCCAAAATATGGGCGTGGCAGGGCGTGGCATTTTTTCACCTTGAAATCTTTAAAAATCTTCTCCTCCCAAACCATTGGGCAGATTTCAATGAAACTTGGCATGGATATTCCTTGGGTGACCCTTTACTTAAATTGTTCAAGAATTTTAGATTAGCCCATAAATATGGGCGTGGCAGGGCGGGGCTTATTTTGAGCCCGAAATTTTTGAACGACATCTCCTCCTGAACCACTGGGCTGATTTCAATGAAACTTTAACAGAATGTTCCTTGGGTGACCCTTTACTTAAATTGTTCAAGAAATTTTGATTGGTCCATAAATATGGGCGTGGCAGGGTGGGGCTTATTTTGAGCCCAAAATCTTTGAAAGACATCTCCTCCTGAACTACTGGGCCGATTTCAATGAAACTTTATCAGAATGTTCCTTGGGTGACCCTGTACTTAAATTGTTCAAGAAATTTTGATTGGTCCATAAATATGGGCGTGGCAGGGCGGGGCTATTTTGAGCCCAAAATCTTTGAATGACATCTCCTCCTGAACCACCGGGCTGATTTCAATGAAACTTTAAGAGAATGTTCCTTGGGTGACCCTTTACTTAAATTGTTCAAGAAATTGTGATTTGACTAAAAATATGGGCGTGGCAGGGCGGGGCCTATTTTGAGCCCGAAATTTTCAAATGACATTTTCTCCTGAACCACTTGGCTGATTTCAATAAAATTTTACCAGAATGTTCCTTGAGTGTCTCTTTTCAAAAATTATTTGCTAAATTTTGATAGGCCTATAAATTTGGGCGTTGCAGGGCGGGGCTTATATTGAGGCCAAAATCTTTGAACGATATCTCCTCCGGAACCACTCAGCTTATTTCAATGAAACATTACCAGAATGTTTCTTGGGTGACCTTTACTTAAATTGTTCAAGAAATTTTGTTTGGTCCATAAATATGGGCATGTCAGGTGGGGCCTATTTTCAGCCCGAAATCTTTGAACGACATCTTCTGAACCTTATGTTTTAATAAGATTGGTCAAGGGTTGCAGGTTCATTGTGATTGAGTATTTTGGTGCAATATGGACCAGAACCATTTAATCATTACTAAATAGGTCTTAGGAGATTTTGGAGTGTTAATTTATTCATTTAAAGTAAGCTTTATTTAATGAAAGTCTAAAGATTTTAAAGCCAGTGGAGCCCTCTTGGGCCTCTTGTTTGCCTTTTGTACACTCTAGAGGCCACAGTTTTGGCCCAAATGTCTTGAAACTTGGTAAGATTTTTGTCTCAGTCTAATCTTGGTCAAGTTAGATATTGAATCAATGGGGGAAAAATGGGATAAAGTATTCATATCTTAGAAAAACCTTGTGTGCACTCTAGAGGCCACATTTTTGGCCAAAACTGTCTTGAAAGTTGGTCAGAAAGTTTATCTCTATTGAACCTAGGTCGAGTTTGATATTGGGTCAAGTTGGGTAAAAGATAGGGTCAAGAGGTCAAATCTTAGAAAAAAAGATCTGTGCATTCTTAAGGCCAAAGTTTTTTCCCAAATGTCTTGAGAGTTGGTCAGAATGTTTGTTTCCATGAGATCTAGTTCAAGTTTGAAATAGGGTCGATTTGGGTAAAAACTGGGGTCAACTTAGAAAAACCTTATCTGCACTCTTGAGGCCACATTTATGGCTCAATTGTTTTGAAACTTGGTCAGTATGGTTTTCTCAATGATATCTAGGTCATGTTTAAAATTTGGTCAAGTGAGGTCAAAAATGGCTTCAAGGGGTTAAATCTTAGAAAAACATCAATATATTTGACTCAAATGTCTTAAAATGTAATCAGAATGTTTGTCTTCTTAGTATCTAATTGGACTTTTGTTAAGCCAGTCATGAATTTCAAATAAGGAGTTTTGACACTTTGCCTATAGCCGCCATTATTGCACAGTTGGTAGTGCGTCAGACTGTCAATCTAGAGGTCCCGGGTTCGATCTCTGACGGCGGCACTCATTCTTTCCGACTAATTGTCTTTCACCAATGGGTTGATAATTGTAGACCTATGAGATAGCAGCTGGAGGCTAGGAAAGGATGTGGTAGTTGTACTGGTGAGAGAAATACCAGGAAACCATTGTTAGGTGCCCCAGCCGCCGTGATATAACTGAAAAAATGTTGAAAGCCGCGTAAAACTCCTTTCAATCAATCAAATTGACACTTTGCCACCTTTGTCAGCTAAATGCCTAGGGTGAGCCCTACAGGGCCAATGGCCATCTAGTTTGCAATTGAGTCTGTCTGGTTTGTATGAGGTTTAGTTCCTGTAAAAAGTTCCAGTCCCTTGCAATACAAACTTTAGAGAATTAACTTTAATTCTAATATCTTTCGGGTTTTAAGCTCACCTTAGCACATCGTGCTCAAGGTGAGCTTTTGCGATCATTGAATGTCCGTTGTCTGTCGTCCGTGGTGCATCGTGTGTCGTACGTTGTCTGTCGCCTGTCATCATGCGTCAACATTTTTAGTGTTTACACTCTAATAGGCCACAAATATTGTCCAATCTTCATGAAACTTGGTAAGAATGTTTGTCAGGTCACAAGGATGAACCCTATCAAAAATGGGAAGGATCTGTGCCATATCAGAGGAAAATGACAAATTTCTTGTTTACGCTCTAGAAGCCACAAATATGGTCCAATCTTAATAAAACTTGGTCAGAATGTTTGTCAGGTCCCTAGGATGAATGCTTTTGAAAATGGGAAGGGTCTGTGCCATATATAACAGGAAAAGGGGCCTTAATGTCAATTTTCTTGTAATTCAGCTTTTATAGTTGTAAACACAGATATGTTTATGGTTTCATGACTTGAAATATTTTGGCATTGAATATAAACTTTTCATATGTAAATGCCATGCCCAACTGAAATGTGAAATATGTATCCAAGGTTAAAAACCAGATTGCGATAAAATTTCTCTTTTCTCTCATAATAGAGTGCAGTCTAGTTATATTTCTGGTGTTGAAAAATACATGAACTGTGGTTTATACATTAAAACATGATAAGTTTTTAAAGGTCAATGTCTTAAATGCACTTCAATTCTGTGCAGACATTATAAATCATTAATTGACTTCATATGTACAAATTGTTTTTGAGAAAGTGTGAGCCTATCAGAACTCAAAACAAATCATTTCTTTGAAATCATGGAGCTATGTTACGGCCTTAACCTTTTGCTGTTTAATCCCTGCTTTTTACGTGCCTGTGATTTTATGATTGAGAAAACATTGTGAAAAAAGAAGAAATTGCTTCAGACAAGCAATTTCTTCTTTTTTCCACACTATTTTCTACCCTACTGAATGGTTATTTTTATGCCCCCGTATCGAGATATCGGGGGCATATTGTTTTACTTATGTCTGTCTGTCTGTCTGTCTGTCCGTCCGTCCGTCCGTCTGTCTGTCTGTCTGTCTGTCCGTCCGTCCGTCCGTCTGTCTGTCCGAAAACTTAACCCGAAAACTTAACCTTGCCAATATCTTCAAGCCTATTCAAGATACAAAGCTAATATTTGGCATGATGATAGATCTCAATGATCCGCATCCGCTGGTACCAAAGTCAAGGTCATGTGACAAGGTCATCTGTCAAGGTCAAACTTTGAAAAAAAAAAGCCGTTCCGGGGGCATTCGTGTTTCACAAACACATCTTGTTCAAATTAAATCCACTTTAAGTTTTCGTCTGCAAAACCTTTGAATTTGGACAGGTCCAAAATTTTGTAAAACAGGAAAGGGTTAAGTCATCTTGCAAGAAAATAGTGCATCTGCACAAAAATTTTATCAATATGATGTAACTGGCAGGTTATGTGATTACAGCTTTCAGCTCAGTTCATACAATTGGTGCTAAAAATAAAGCAGATGGCACAGAAACAATAATGGCCGTAGGGCTTGCACAATTTTTAAACACTGCATCTGTGTTGGTACTTGTTAGTTCTAAATATGACTTCCATGATAAACTTTTAGAATTTTTACCTACTCCAAAAGAAAAATCAATATGGTACTCAGCATTACACTATGATATAAGTGTCTTATCAGATATTAAAACTAGTCTAGTATCATTCCTTTATTACATGTTTTTGAGCAATAGATCAAGCTTAAAGAAGTCCTAAATCTATTTTTGACTTTTCACCAGGTTTTTGGTCAATCTAGAGCTGGAGCAAAGCGGACTTATACCTCTTAGCAGGGTTTTGTCATCAGTGCATAATGTGTTTTGTGTGTGAGGTGCCCACCCTCGGCTGTTGAATGCTGGATAGTGGATGAAAATCAAACAAGGAAGATGATATGTGTTAATTGGTGGGCAAAATTCTCCAGATAATAAGAATAATGTAAAATTCAGAAGTACAAGGATGAATAATTCAGCAGCTAATATCAGAAGGGTCCTGAATATTTCACAAACACAAGTTAAGATTACAAGCTACATTATCTATAAATATCAAAGCAGTAGCAGCAAAACTGGAGAAGATATGCTCCAGATAACAAAAGAAACAGTAAAATTTACAAGTTCAACGGGATTTAATCAGCAAGTAATAATAGGAGAGTCCTATATCTTTTGGAAGCACAAGCTTGCATTACCAGCTACATTGTGGGTAAATTTCACTTCAGGGCAAGGAATAGTGACTGAGAAATGCTCCTGATAATGACAAGTTCAAGGGAAGAAAATTCTGAAACCAATGATAGTTGGGGGCTTCAGAATTGCATATTCATATGGCAATACACATTATGTGTAAATTTCAAGTCAGTACATTCAAAAGTTTTTCAGAAATTAAACAATTTAAGTCAGTTTTATTATTCATGATTATGCATTAGAATAGGAGAAATGCTCTGGAAAAAACAGTAATTTAGTGAAACTTCAATGGTCAAGGAGAGATAATTCAGCAACCAATGATAGTAGGGGCTTAAAATTTGCAGGTGCTCAACTTCATATGCAGATTCACATAATTTGTCTAAAGTCAGTATCATTATTTATAATAGTGCATTAGAATAGAAAAAATGCTCTGGAAAAAAGTAATTTAGTGAAATGTTCAAGGGGAGATAATTCAGCAACCAATGATATAAGGGGCTTTAAAATTGTAGGTGCACATCTTCATTTGCAGATCGAAGAAAAATCTCTGTTTCTACTAAAGCTATTGCTTGGAAACTTTGCACATGCTTCTGTGACCATATCAGCCTCTAGACAAAGATTCATTACTCTGATATTGAATTTAGTGGAATTTTAACCCTTTTCGGACTAAGAAATTCTTGGTTAAGTTTTTACGTGCAAATGTTATATATCAGTTATAATTTTATTTCTACCCAAGCTATTGCTTGGAAACTTTGCATATGCTTCTGTGACTATAATATCAGGATCTAGAAAAAAGATTCTTTTTTTCTTGCCTTTCATTTAATGGAATTTTCCAATGTTGATATTGATTTGCTGTTACTATCCAGCACATGGAATAGTTGAGCTTTGCTGTCTTCCGACAGCTCTTGTTGAGGAAACTGCTGGACATAGTTTTGCAGGGTATAAAAAATGAAAGTTAGTGACAAAGTGGATTATCCTGAGGCCATACTGGGTGCTCATGGCCATCACGCCATGGCCTATAAGGCTTCATCATCCTCTGATTTGGTTGATTTCTTAAGAAATATATGTCCCATTTAAATTTTATCACACTATAGCCCCAAAATAAATGAGTCTGTGTGTGACATTTTCAACAATTTGAAATGTGCATGAGGTGCAATCATTGAGAGGCGTACATCTACTGTAAATGTAATGTAGCTTGATGGTCTACAGATACTTAAAGACCTTATCCATCTACTAAACGCATAGTGAAGACTCTGGTCAGACTGTGCCAATGCACAGGCTGGTCAGAGTCTTTGCTATGTATAGTTTATGAAATCTTTGGGAAATCTCACGCACAGGCTCAAATAATACAGCTGATTAAGAAATAATGAAAATCTAGTTTTCATTATACACAGTTTCTTGGATGCTTGATTAAATGCAACTCATTAAACAATGAAGAGAAAAGTAACCCCAGTGAAAATTGAAGTGAAATTTCAGTGAAATTTCACCAAATTTCAGTGAAATTTCAGTGAAATGTTAAAATATCACTGAATCTCAGCAAAATGACCAAATTTCAGTGAAATTTCAGTGAAATTTTGGCAAAAAATTTTGAAATTTCAGTGAGATGTTTTTTCTTTATGAGGCTAGAATTTCAGTGAAATTTCAGTATTTTTTTTTTAACTTATGAAATTTCTGTGAATATGCCAACTTAAAAAATGTGTTTATAATAATACTGAATCTTTATAAAAGCACTAAAAAAAGTAGGGACACAACAGATTCACAACATAATTGTAGCAAAAGACATGTTTATTAAGATTGTCAGAAGCAGAAATATATAGCCTAAAATGAATATACTTTTGTGAACATTGTGGACTATTCCGTTCCTAAGCTTAAAGGAATGAACATGTTTAAAGAAATGCATGATTTCTTCCCTCTTATGAAGCTTTATATTTCTCAAATTGCTTGAAAATGTCAATTAAAAAAAGATACAGACAAAAATAAATAAGAACAAAAAACACACATATATATACTATGAATATTTTTTGTTAACACAACAAGTATGTTTTTTTCTTCATTTATGCAAGGAAATCTATCATACTACAACCACAATATCTGTTACTTTAGCATAGATATATTTCACGACTATACTTATTATCTGATAATGGCTGGGACAATTTCAAGTCAAAAGAATCTCTTAAAAAATATTACAGAATAATAAATGATATTACGTGATTTGTAATAAACTATTTCTCATGCAATTAACCATTTTCATTTTAAGTTTGTCTATTAGTAATATTTTGTTAAATAGCAAATTTAAATGGTAAAATGAAAATTTTCTTTATGCCGTGGAGTAAACAGAAATCTCCAGTCTAAAATTTCTAGTCTAGATTAAGTCATGTGATCGTTAGGAACCAATGAAAATGTTACATGGCTAAACTTATTACGCGCAATGATGCAAACGACGGAGGTGAGATTGTGGGCTCATTTTGTGTATAATAAAAAAAATATCCGTAAGAGATGGCTACGTTATGCTAATGATATGCTGTTAATATCATAATCCAACCGAAAGACGAGTTACAAACTGGAACGTAAAGAAACACGTAAGTTTTTGAAGTGAAAATAAACAACTTTCGTTATCAACTTGACCTTGCTATTTCGCGGATTTGTGCAATATTTGGCCACAGTTTAAATTCTTATTCCGTAACGAAAAAAAAATAAAATAAATAAATTTGATTAAATAAATATTCTTTACTTGTCTTTTCAGCAATGATAAAATCCTCAACCAATGTCATTAAATCGTATTTCAAAATGAAATTCTTTCCTTGATGATTATCAAAATGGTGGTCAGGAATTCTCGTAGAACAAACAGTCAACTGATTCTATTTTTAGACTACACGGAATTCCCACAGCTGTTAAAGTATCTTACCCTTTGGATGTCCCGTGAAATAGAATAAATATTTTAAACCTCAAAATCGTTATTAACAAGTAAAGAGTGTTTATAAATGGAGATGATATCAAGGTATTTATGACTTGTTAGTATTTTACTGGTCATTGGTAGTGATTTTGTGCCAGGAAAACATTCATCTGCACCATTGTTGTAGAAGAATTTTAATTAAAAAAATGATAGGAAAAGAAAGTGTAGAATGTCTTCTTCCCTCAGAATTAATTATTAACCTCCATAATATTTTCAAAATCACCTAAATATTATCTTAACATGACTTAAATAATTCGTAGCTGACAGGTAAAGTGTAATAGTAACTGGACAAGCCATTTTTCGGATATTGATAAACAAAGAGACATTTATTTGCTAAACCAAACAAATGTATTTATACCCATCAGAATTTATGATTAATACATTAAACTTAAATAGATTTGACAAATAATTTATGAATCACAAAAAGGAATATAGATTTTTTTTTCACATTTTTGAAAAAAAATATCTTTCTTAGATTAAATTTGACAAAAATAACATCAAATATTAATTTAGCAATTTTTATGAGAAATGGTAATCTCCCCTTTTGATAGTATTATTAGAAAATGTATTTAGAAATTTGCTGATTGGGAGGCTTTCATATATAGTCTCTCAAAACTGAGTAAAATTCACAACAGATTTCTCTTATTAGATCTAGTATCAATAAGAATAGATAGATCATATTCAGTGATATTTAATAATTTAGAATTGGTATTTTATTATTTTGAATAAATACAAAAAAATTCATTTCAGATAAATGTCACTCAGACATGTAGGCCTAACAGCATTACTGGTGCCATATATACATGCAAGATTGTCACTGTGAAAACAGATATGTTCAAGTAATTTGTAAGTAGAATAAGATGACACTGTATTCATTATTTTACTACATGTCCACACATAAAAAGATCAAGGGTGTAATGTTTTATGCTATTTGTCCATCTTTCTGACTGTCTATGAAAACTTGATGCGCCAACTAAAAATTTTTCTATAACCTGGACACTATTCAAGTTACAATGTAAAAAAAAATGCATAAAAGTTTCTTTCACCATTCCATTCCACATATTTTGATGTCAAGGTCATCTTACTAAGTCAAATTTATCAAAACTAAAAATACTGTTTCAGGTCTTATTACATGCCATCAGGGGTGGACACATGTTCATCTTCTATCTCTGATCTTAGTGAGGAGAAAGAATTGCAGTATCTAAGGACCCTAATTCTCGCTAGCTTCAGTGTATTGTACCCCCAAAAAATATGGGGGTTTGGGGGGGGGGGTATTAGGAGTTAGCTTGTTGGTCGGTTAATCTGTCTGTTCATAGTTTAGTCCATCCATTTGTAGTTTTTATGTGTCCATTCAGTTTCTCAGCAACTAATGGGCAGATTTCCATTAAACTTTACAGATGTGATCAGTATCAGGTAGAGATGTGCAAGTGATATTTTGGTTACGATCCATTCATTGACTTTTGTGTTTTGACAGAGTTATGCGATGATGGAAAATGGCTTTACATTATTGACAAGCACTTGTTTTGGGGTAATACGGTATAAGTCGACAGTCTAGTTTATCAAGCTTTTGCAGTTGGGATGGTCATACCCAACATGACTCTTAAAAGATCGATTTCAATATGAAGTATTCACACTTACAACAGTCCTTTTATCATTATATCATTAGACCTTGAGCTTTGACCTGTGAGATTTAAGAAAAATTTGTTCAAATGGTAGTAGGCTTAAGAATAATTGTAATTGAAATCCATAAGTGCAAGCTATTATATATACTTACCTCCACATTTTCAGTTTTCTTTTATATTGCAGATACAACTCAAAATATAGTAAAGGGATAAACCTTAAAGTGTAACTGCTGAATATTTTGGAGTCTTGAGAAAAACATGAGTGAAGAAGATAACAACTGTAGCCTTGAAAAAACAACAACATTAAGTTAGATCTGGAACAAAATTATGTAGTTGAAGGTAGGTAAGTGTATTGAAGTTAAATGCTTTCCAGTAGATCCTCAAAATTTCTTGATGGAGTATCTTATAAAATTTAAATGTCACAACACTAATATTATCATAATTGTTAACTCGCTGTTTTTAATCACTCTTCTTTTCATTCTATCTCCTGAGGTATAAGTGCTATTTACTTGAAACTTTATTGTTGAATAGATCTTATTGAAGAGATGCACAGTGCACATTTTTTAAGAGACGCCAATCTTGCTTTATTTTACCCCACTTAGGCACTATATATATAACAAAGTAAAGTGGCTATACTGGAGTCACCATGTCAGTCTGTTCATCCATCTGTCTGTCCCATGTTTTTTAAACAGGTATTACTTCTTTACTAGTAAAGCTTTTAACTCATGCACTCACACAATTTGACTAGGATAAATGCAGTATACAGTCAAACCTGTCTTAAGCAAGCACCCAAGGGACATTCAAAAAGTGCTTGCTTAAGTCAGGTGCTTGCTTAATACAGGCTAATTTCAGTGTATTTGGTTCATTTGGGAACTCGGTTGCCGCTTGCTTAAGACAGGTTACTTGCTGAATACAGGTGGCCGCTAAGACAGGTTTGACTGTAATAAGAATAACTTAGTTATTGCCACTTGGTTTTTTAAATTTTTTATCCCCCACCGTTTTTTGCGAAGGGGATATAGTAATGGTCTCCACCCGTCATTTCGACATTCTGTCACTAAACTTGGCTGGAGCATATCTCCTAAAGTTCAGTGGCTATCAACTTGAAACTTTAAAGATGGATAGATCTCATGGAGAAGTGCAGTACTGCACAAGAACAACAATTCTCGCTTGCCTAATTTTGGATTAATTGCCCTTTGTTATTTCTTAACTCTTACTCTTTTTTTGGGCATATCTCTTAAAGTAAAATAGCTAGCTATCAGCTTGAAACTCCATAGGTGGATAGTTCTTATTGAAATGAGCAATACACAAGAACTATAACTCTTGCTTGCATAATTTACCAGTTATTGCCCTTTGATATTCTAAAGACTTATATTCTGAAGGGGGCATATCTCTTCAAGTACAAAAGAATCTTTAATAGATTAAGCTTCAGTTCACTATCAAGCTTTCATGATTTGGGATGGCCATGTCTGACATTGCTGTTGTCATTTTTGCCTTTGCTTATCCTTATTTGAGAGAGTTTTCAATATATTGTTCCATACACTATAACCATATGTAATATATTTTAAAACCATAACTAATATTCTGGATCTTACCTTTTAACCCCTTGTCATGCAGAATAAAAACCATAGAATATTAAATTGAAATCGATATCCTGAATGCACTTATTGTGGGTAAAATAAGTTTCATTTCAAAAATATTGTTTTTAAAGAAAAATCAAGTGGTCAGGATTTAGATTAAAATGCTCACATGTGCAGGCTAATCTTTATCTTTACCTAGTGTCAGAGCAGGAATATTTTAGATTGAGCTTAACAGGGGTCATTTTTTTCACATTTTGTTTTTCAATAACTTCAGAAAGTGGAAGAATTCAACAGAAGAGGAAAAAAATGTGATCTTTGCTTTGTGTTTCAACTTAACCATTGTAACCTAAATACCAACCACTACAACAAGAGGTCATGGCATGAAGTTTTTGGTACCACAATCAACTGTGAATTTGCATATTCACTATATGGAACCAGCCTAGAGACAGAAGAGACTGCTTCAGAAAATAATTAACCTTGTTATATAAATAGCTATTTTTAAAGTTTGAAATGTATTTCTCTGGTTTAAACTGTTTGTAACTTCACCTTCCTCTCTTGTGTGGCTGCAAAAAGTAAAAAAATACCCAGATATCTGAGGTTAAGATCTTTTGGTATTTGAACTTGCTACTACTTGAACTTTCTACTTGACCATGAACAAAATGAACATGTCTGCAAAAAAATAAATTGATACATTGTGAGAAGATATTGCTTTTAATGATAAAAATGTGGAACCAGCATTTTCATCATTTAAAACAATTTTTTCCATCCTTTTACATGAATATTAGTGAATAATTTATCACTTAGATCTATTGGGTAACATTCAAAGATTTGCCCTGATATTCACTGGTCCATGGACAAGTAGCCATTAAAATGTACTTGTCTGCAAGTACAAAAGCCCATGTTGGACAAGTTAGGACATGGGAATTCCACATCCTGTGTTTTCATATAATCAAGTGATTCATATCAGGCTGAGTTAGGGTAAACACAGTTGTCAGATTGATAGTTCAGTGTATGTGCCTTACAGTGCTGTCTTTTCATCCATTAGTCTATCCATCTATCCATCCATCAGATTTTGTCCAGACAAATACTCCTAAATCAATAGATGGACTTCAAAATAGCTCATATGTTCTCAATCATGAGGAGATGTGATTTTTAAAAAAAATCTTAAAGTTCCTATGTCAAGGTCACATCTCAAAGTCAAACATCTGGTTTGGAGTCAGTCGTATTTGGACAACCATATAGATACTAGTATGTAATTATATTTCCCTCCTATGGTGTAGAGGGGTATTTCCCTCCTATGGAGTAGAGGAGGAATATTGGTTTCAACTTGTCTGTCAAGCTTGTGGAAATTCAGTGATAATTCTTTTAAATTTTCAGTGTAATTCAATGAAATTTTGATGAAAATTCACTGAGATTTTGGTGAAATTCACTGATAATTCTTTGAAATTTTTGTGAAACTTTGGTGAAAATTCACTGATATTTTGGTGAAATTCACTGTTATTTTGCCCCTTTCTTTCACTGATATTTTGCTATATCTCACTGAAATTTCACTGTTATTTTACTATATTTCACTGATATTTCACTATATTTCACTGATATTTCACTGAAATTTCAATCCATAATTTCAATTTAAATAGAATCTTGGTGAAATTTTGGTGAGATTTCATTGAAATTTTGATGAAATTCACTGTTAATTCTTTGAAATTTTGGTGAAACTTCAGTGAAATTTCACTGTTATTTTGCCCCTTTCTTTCACTGATTTTTCACTGAAATCTCAGTGAAATATCAATGAAATTTCAATCCATATTTTCACTGGGGAACACATTGGCATGATCAATCAGTATAAAACAAAAGGGCAATACTTTTGTGTTAGGTGCTTGTATGAGCCTAAAGACCAGTATGCCAATGTGGCATGCTGTAAGTATGAGGTAAAAGATTAAATAGCCAAGCAATCGAAATGGCTTACTATTAATATCCTTGTTTGATGGCTGTACTGGCTGGAAACTCTTTCATTCTTGAAACTATTAGTAGATATCCCCTTTTTTAAGACCTTATATTCCATTGAGGCCCCATAGATTTTATTCACCTCAAGACATAGAGAAATAATTTAGTAAATTACATCGATCCCCCACTGTAGTTTGGTTGACAAATTTAAGCCACCATTTTCAGTGAAAAAGCATAAATATTGTATCCATGCAGTTAAAAGACTCGGTTTTAGTAGTGTGAAGTTAAGCTATACCACATTTTAGTTTTGTTATGTTTGTTTGCCTCATGTATCATATATATATATAAAAAAGTCATAACAGCTCTGTTGTATCACCAAAGACGGGTCAAGGCGTACCAGAAAGGGCGTCGGCCTATTCAGGGATGACATCTGTATGACTTAAAGAGAAGTTATTTAGTATGATTTATATCAGAGGCTAAGAATAAACAAACTAACATAACATAAACTGAGAACTGAAAAATTGCCATAATAATTTTGTCTTTTCAATTTGATAATTATCCTCATTGTTCCAGGGATCTGCCCAAGAATCAAATCAATGGTGCCAAATGGCCCATTTGGTATAAAAAAAAAAGTGGGTTGTCTTTTAATATTTTCAATTAAGAAAGCGTTTCCAACTATTACTGCTATCATACAAGGATATTTAGTAAGCCTTTTGGACTGCTAGGCTCTTTTACCTTTTCCCATATACTCTCAGCATGACACATTGGTATACATGTCTCTATGTTCATACAAGGACCTGACACAAAAGTATTGCTCTTTTGTTTTTTATTCATTGATCATGCTATCATGTTACGTTCCTCTTCATTATTTAATGAGTTGCATTTAATCAAGCATCCAAGTAACTGTGTATAATAAAAACGAGATTTTCATTACTTCTTAATCAGCTGTAATTATTTGAGCCTGTGCATGAGATTTCCCAACCATTTCATATACTGTGCATAGCAAAGACTCTGACCAGCCTGTGCATTGGCACAGTCTGACCAGAGTCTTCACTATGCGTTTTGTAGATAGATAAGGTTTTAAAGTATATGTAGACCATCAAGCTACATTACATTTACAGTAGATGGCTGTCTACACCTCTCAATGTTTGTAACCCCTTAATCATGCCATCATGTTACATTTCTCTTTATTTTTTAATGTGTTACATTTAATCTTAAGCAACAAAGCCACTGGGTATGATTAAAACTTGATTTTCTCTATTTCTGAACAGCTGTGTTTTTTATTTAGGGGTGATAGCCTGATGAAATTTTAACAGAACAGAATTCTCAACCCTTGTCATGCTGAACCCGGAATATTCCTGCTTTGACAGGAGGTATAGACAAAGATCAGCCTACACATATGTGCAGTCTGATCTTAGTTCATACCACCTTAATTTCAAACCAGAAAGGTGTAAAACAGTGCATTTCCAAAATCAATACTCACTCACATTTGGTAACCTCCCATGCTTTTTTTGCACTTTGATTTTACATTTATTTTGCAAAGATTTAATTCAGCATGACAGGGGTTAAAAATCAACAATATCAGAGGATAATGAAGCCTTACTATTCCATGGTGTGCTAGCCGCGGCAGTAGCGCAGTTGGTAGCGCGCCGGACTTCTAATCCAGAGGTCTATATTCGCACGGGTTCGATCCCCGGCCGCGGCACTTATCCTTTTCGACATTTGTCTTCCACCAATGGGTAGATAATCGTAAACTTATGTGGAATAGCAACTGGAGGCTAGGAAAGGGATGTGGTGGTAGTACTGGTGTGAGAAATACCAGGAATCCATCGTTAGGTGCTCCAGTTGTCGCGATATAACTGAGAGATTGTTGAAAGCGACGTAAAACCCCAATTCAAATCAAGTCCATGGTGTGCTGGCCAGGAGCACCGGGTCCGAGCCAGAGGTATAGATAAGAGGGGTAACACCAGTCTAAAGTCTATATTTGCAATCAAAACCCTATGTTGGGGGTACTCATTTGATTCGTGTCAATGAGACGTTTCAAATGATTACCAACAACATAGGATTTGAGCCTGTGCGTAACATTTCCAACAAATTGCAATGTGTATGCGGGTCAAACATTGAGCAGTGTGGGTAGCAACATACTGTAAAAAGTTACCTGAATGTCTACAGATACTTTGGGATCTTATCTATCTACAAAACGCACAGTGGAGAGACTCTGGTCAGACTGTGCGGATGCACAGGCTGGTCAGTGTCTTTGCTTTGCAGTTATTTGAAATTGTTAGAAATCTCACGCACAGGCTCATTTAAGTTAGGAATAATGAGGTATTCCAGGCTGTCTACCGATTCCTATATTCCTATTAAACTCCTATATTTTGGGTCCAAATCCTATATTTTTAAGCACCTATATTCCTATAAAACTCCTATATTTTGAAAATATTTCCTATATTTTTAGGAAAATGTATTGCCGATATATCAGATAGCAAATATTGCTTTGATACTGCTCTTTGCTTCTTTATTCTTCAGGTAAGAGAATCTCTATGTCTTCCATAGCGTCACCATCCTGTATAATGCTTTGGTGCAATTCATCTGTTCCTCGTCACCTGTTTAGTCACCTATAGAGGCAGTTGAAAAGAACACCAGCCATTAAGGTGCCAATTCAGGTGATGATGATCATGATGATGCTCTACAGCAGCCTCCTGTCTGGACTGTGATGCTATGGAACTGAAAGGTTACTATATCTAGACAGTAATTAACATAGAAAAAGCAAGAGTGGAGGTAAGGATTGTTTGTATAAGAGTGTAGGATAAACAATTTTCACTGGAAAAACTCCTATATTTTTACTCTAAATGAGCTAAAAACTCCTATTTTTTTTAAAAAAATATTCCTATTAAAACTCCTATATTTTTAAGAAGACGTGGTAGACAGCCTGGTATTCAAATTTGAAAACCAAATACCCCCTCTTTCAGTAGCTCTGCAAAGCTCAGGAAAATAAACTCTGTCACTAAACTTTCACTTATTTTTTTGGCCAAAAACCTGATGCAAAGAAAAAAAAATATCAATAATCAAGCATGAAAGCGACTGGTAAATGAAGATCCAATTTTCTCCTTATTTCTGATCGGCTAGGTTACAAAACTTTTTTAACTCTCAGATAATTATATGCTCAGGACAAAAATCTATGTATCAAAATAAAATGTAGTACAATAAATCAAAAAGGTTTTGAAGAGTTATATGTGGGGCTGTCATAGCGCAGTTGGTAGTGCGTCGGATTGTCAATAACAAGGTCCGGGTTTCGATCCCCAACGGCAGCACTCAAATTTTCCGACTATTTGTCTCTCACCAATGAGTTGATAATCGTAGACCTATGTAGGATAGCAGCTGGAGGCTAGGAATGGATGTGATGGTTGTACTGGTTAGAGAATTACCAGGAATCCGTTGTAAGGTGCTCCAGCTGCCGGGATATGACTGAAAATATGTTGAAATTGGCGTTAAACTCCATTCAATCAATTCAATTGAAGAGTTATGGTTGCTGTGCAATGCACTTCTTCTTGATAAGATCTATCCACTCATGAAGTTCAATCAATATACCTATTATACCTTTCGATAATAGAATTCTCCAGACAATATAAAAACCAACAAAGGGCATTAACTAAATATTTGTCTGGTAGGGTTATGGTTCTTGTGCTCTGCTCTTCCCTTTGATGAGCTCTTTCACACATGAAGTTTCATGAACAGAACTATTTTACTTTCAGAGATATGCATAATTCAAAATCTAAATTTCAATATCAACAAAAGGCAATAGCTAAAAAAAATTGGTTGATAGAGTTATGTTTCTTTTGCATTCATTTTTACTTGATAATATCTATCCATCCACTAAATGTAATGTCATTCTTTACAAGACATGCTTGTTAAAAATCAATGTATTGAAAATAAAGGGCATAAACTCAAAGAAAAACTAGGTGGAGTGCGCTTCACTTTATAATACTGCAAAAAATATACAACTGCCAAGCTCAACCCTTTCCTGTTTTTCAAAATTTTGGACCTGTCCAAATTCAAAGGTTTTGCAGAAGAAAATTTAAAGTGGATTTAATTTGAAAAATAACCATTTAGTAGGGGAGAAAATGGTGTGGAAAAAGAAGAAATTGCTTGTCAGAAGCAATTTCTTCTTTTTTCACAATGTTTTCTCAATCATAAAATCACACGCACGTAAAAAGCTGGGATTAAACAGCAAAGGGTTAAAGTCAATTGGATATTAGATAATAGAGTTTAATATTCTGGACATTGTAAGGAAGGGGATTGACATAAAGAATCTAAGAAAAGTTAAATTAACATAGCAAAATGCGGCCAAGATTATACAAACAGATGGTCTCAAGAAGCTCTAAACATAACAATGTACACTTCTGTCGGTCAAAACAAGATTTTTGTTTCATGTCTCCACCTCCCAACGCATAGCCTGTTTACCACAACATAAAGCATGACGTTCACATTGACTTTATCAACCATATTGATGTAGTTTGTTCAATCTGAGATTTCTCCCTTAACCTTCATGAATTCATTTTCACTTGTCAGAGTAGACCTATGCTGACTTTCAACTATGCCCTACATCACTACACTATTGTGCTTCGTCAACTTCTTTAAACCTTCTTTTTCTCCTAAACCCCTGGGCCAATTCAATGAAACTTTATCAGAATGTTCCTCGGGTGAACCTTTTCAAAATTTGTTCGTAAAATATGAATATGGGTGTGGCAGGGTGGGGCTTATTTTAAGCTGAAATCTTTGATCAACATCACCTCCTGAACTACTAGGCCAATTTCATTGAAACTTTACTAGAATATTCCTTGAGTTACCCTTTTCAAAAATTGTTCGTGAACTTTCGCTTGGCCAATAAATATGGATGTGGCAGGGCTGGGCTTATTTCTAGCCTGAAATCTTTGAATGACATCATCTGAACCACTTGGCCGATTTCAATGAAACTTTACCAGAGCGTTCCCTCGGTGACCCTTTTCAAAAATTATTTGTGAAATTTTGATTAGCCCATAAATATGGGCTTAGTTGAGTGAGGCCTAATTTGATCCTAAAATATTTAAACATCATCTCATCCTGAACCACAGGAATGATTTCAAACTGGCTGAAGGCCACTGGGGCTATTGCCATACCGTTGTGTCCATCGTGTGTCCGTGCATCCAGTCGTAAACTTTCTTTTTAAAAATCTTCTCCTCAGAGATATGGCAAATGTGAGTTTTCTCAGAATGTAATTGATGGATACAAATTAAATTTTACATGAATGATCCTTTGGTAACCCTTTATCAGTCTACAAAATAGTTATTGTGATTCGATGAAAAATATGTATTTTATGGGCGAAGGTCATTTTCCTATATGTTATATAGTGGAAAATTTTAAAATCATTTTCTCTTAATGTAATCAATGGATATCAACCAAATTTTACTGGAATGATCCTTCAGTGACCCTTTATCAGTCTACCCAAAATAATTGTGATCAGTTGAAAAATATGTATTTTATGGGCGGAGGTCATTTGTCTATGTAATAAAGTAGAAACTTTGAAAATCATTTTCTCAGAATGTAAAATCTAGGGGTCAGTGCAACACTATTGTAACTACATTTTACAAAATTTTACAGGAGAGGGAAAAAACTGATTTAAACATTTCAGACTTTATCTTAAAACTTGAAATCTCTTTAATAAATACTATATTAGATTGAAAATATATACCGATCAGATTATTTTAGATATTTTGAAAAAATATGATTTTATTAAAAGAAATTTGACTTACCATAGTTTTGCTCTAAAAATTGTAACTATTTTACACATAATTGTACTGCAAAACTATTGTAACTACACTTACAATAGTTTTTGCAATTTTCTTTGAGGAAATAACAAGTTTTTTACATGTTTCAAAACTATTGTAACTACAGTTATTGATTCTCAGAAAAGCATTTTCTTATGCCTCAACATTGAATAATTGAGGACATATCTTTTAGATATTGTCTGTCTACCTGTCTGTTCATTGACCCTTTGGAAGCTACCTGAAAAATTAATATTTAAGTTCCTGTAACATCAGAACTGTTTTAAGATAAAATTTTTATTTTTATGCACCTGCAAAACTTTGAATGATAAGGAACATACAGTTTTACTGGTGTCAGTCTGTCTGTCCATTAATACAAATGTCTGCCTATGAATTTGTCTGTCTGTCCATCTGCTGACAAAAAAAATAAGCTGTGAACTAAACGTATCCCTAAATTTTCTAAAATTAAGATACAATGCTATATTTAAAATTCATCTTACTTACAACAATACCCATCTGAGGAGGTCCATATTATCAAGGTCAAATTTAACCTTTTAAACTTATCCATGACCTTGAGAAGGGCAACATCATTAATGTCAAGGTCAACATCTCAACCGTTATCCCCCAAACTGAACTTAAGAATTTAATCTGCAAACTTAACCTTTTTTCTGTAACTTTTATTTACATTGCTCATATTGGACATGAATGAAACTCCAACAATAAATGTTTTAAAGACAAGGTCATTTACCGTCAATGTCAATTACCAAGGCCAGAATTTCAAGTGCAGCCATTTCAGGTGCAGCCATTTCAATAGCATTAATGTTCCATGAATACATGTGGTTTGTATGTCTTTAATATCAATTCTCAATGAATGAAGTGAATTTAATGTCACGAGTCAAATGTCAAATTTTAAGCTCATTACCTTAATGTTGAATTTGAAAACTTGTACAGTCTCGAACTCTCCCATTTTCTTGAAGCTCTCAATTATAAAGTTGTTTATACTTAGTACTCATGAATGTGGCACATTGAATTTGAAACACAAAACTGCTTAATGATTTGGTCAAAGTCTTCTGCAAGTGTGAATGTAAATCATTAAGGTCAATCCGTCAATCAAATGAATTACACTGACATTTGAGGATGAATAAAAAATTTGCAAATAAAAAACTCTGGTTTCCATGGTATCCGAAAAGTTGAAAAATGGCCGAAAAATGGCCAAAAATCCTTGAAAAAATTCTTCTCCTCCTAAACCACCAGACCAATCAAGCTGAAACTTGGCTGAGATGTTCCTTGGGTGAAGCTCTTCAAAAGTTATTAAATAATTCAAATTCAAAAAACCTCTGGTTTCCCTGGAAACGGAATGGTTGAAAAATGGCCAAAAAATGGCCAAAAAATGGCCAAAATCCTAATTCACTAGGCCAATCAAGCTGAAACTTGGCAGGGCTGTTCCTTGGGTGAAGTTCTTCAAAAGTTGTTGAAAGAATTTTAATTTCATCAAAAACTCTGGATTGCATGGTAATAGAAAGGCTGAAAAATGGCCGAAAATTACTGAAAATCTTAGAAAAAATTCTTCTCTTTCTAAACCACTGGGCTAATTAAGCTGAAATTTGGTAGGGATGTTCTTTGGGTGAAGCTCTACGAAAATTGTCAAAATAATTTTATTCAATCAAATGTCTGGTTTCCATGGTATTGGAAATGTCAAAATATTGCCAAAAATCTCAGAGAAGGTTAATCTTTGCCTAAACTATTGGGCATATCTTAAACCTGACAGGGATATTCTTAGGGTTAAGGTCTACTAAACTTGTTAAAAGAATTAAATTCCATCAATAACTTTGTTTGCAATTAAAAATAAAATCAAATTGCAGTAGTAGGAAATTAAAGTCTGTTTCTTTTAAATCCAACCTAAATGTACATCAGACAATCTCTGGTATTTATAACATGGTTGACAAGTTTTGAGTTTACTTACTAAGGTGAGCGATATAGGACCATCGTGGTCCTCTTGTTTTAGAAAGTAACGGATGGATATCAATCAAACTTCCTTGGTATCATTTCTCAATATGTTTTATAGTGGAAAGCTGCTGTCATAGCGCAGTTGGTAGCGCAGCGGACTGTCAATCTAGAGGTCCAGGGTTCGATCCCTGACGGCGGCACTCATTCTTTCCGACTATTCGTCTCTCACCAATGGGTTGATAATCGTAGACCTATGTGAGATAGCAGCTGGAGGCTAGGAAAGAATGTGATGGTTGTACTGGTGAGAGAAATACCAGGGATCCATTGTTAGGTGCTCCAGCCTCTGAGATATAACTGAAATAATGTTGAAAGTGGCGTTAAACTCCATTCAATCAATCAATCAATGTTATATAGTGGAAACTTTGAAAATCATTTTCTCCGAATATAATGAGAATGGATAACAATCAAACTTCATGGGTATGATCTATGGGTGACCAATTATCATGCAGCCAGAAATTATTGTGATTGGATGAAAATTGTCTTTTATGGGAGGAGGTCATTTCTCTATATGTTATATAGTTGAAACTTGGAAAATCATTTTCAACATCAGTAGAACCCCATATATCTAAAAATCTAGTAAAAACTTTGATTTTCTTTTACAAGAATTTCAATTCTGTGGAGCCACTCAAGCAATTCATGGCTTTCTAGTTAAAATTGTTAGCAAAATTCTGATTGGCCCATAAATAAGTGCATGTCAGGGTGGTGCATTTTTTTCACATTGAAATCTTTGAATGTCATCTTTTCCTGAACCACCATGCCAATTGTAATGAAATTTTGCAAGAATGTTCCTTTGGTTGACCCTCTTCAAAAATTTGTTTGCAAAATTCTGATTTGATTATAGATGAGTGTGTGTCAAGGGATTTGTTTTGAGCCCAAAATTCTTAAAACAACATCTCCTGAACCACTTCGACAATTTCAATGAAACTTTACCAGAATGTTCCATAGGTGACTGCTTTCAAAAATAGTTCAAAATATTCTGATTGGCCTTCTAGGCCTTGAAGAAAGGGCCTTATTTGAGCCAGAAATCTTAGAATGACATCTCTTGCAAGCACTGGGCCCATTTCATTCAAACTTTACTAGAATTCTCCTTGGGTGACCCTTTACAGATATTGATCTTGAAATCTTTAAACAACTAGGCAAATGAGATTGAAACTTTGCTAGAAAGTTACTTGGGTGAGATCCACTGGATCTATAAAGTTTAGGTGAGCGGTTTAGGGCCATTCTGGTTCTCTTGTTTAACCCTTTCCTGTTTTACAAAATTTTGGACCTGTCCAAATTCAAAGGTTTTGCAGACGAAAATTTTAAGTGGATTTAATTTGAAAAATAAACATTCAGTAGGGTACAAAATAGTGTGGAAAAAGAAGAAAATGCTTGTCAGAAGCAATTTCTTCTTTTTAGCTCACCTGAGCACCAAGTGCTCAAGGGAGCTATTGTGATCGATCGTTGTCCGGCGTCCGTCTGTCCATTTGTCCGTCTGTCCCTCACGGCGTCAACTTTTTCTTTAAACGACATCTCCTCCTAAACTTATGGGTCAAAATCAACCAAACTTGGCAGAAATATTCCTTGGGTGGTCCCTTATGAAAATTGCTCAAATGGAAAGGATCTGTGCCATATCACGGAAAAGGGGCCTTTATGACAAATTTCTTGTTTTCACTCTAGAAGCCACAAATATGGTCCAATCTTCATGAAACTTGGTCAGAATATTTGTTAGGTCATGAGGATGAAGTCTTTTGAAAATACGAAGGATCTGTGCCATATCATGGAAAAAGGTGCCTTAATGACAATTTTGTCAACAATATCTTTAAACGACATCTCCTCCTAAACTTATGAGTCAAAATCAACCAAACTTGGCAGAAATATTCCTTGGGTAGTCCCTTATGAAAATTGCTCAAATGGAAAGGATCTGTGCCATATCACGGAAAAGGGGCCTTTATGACAAATTTCTTGTTTAGACTCTAGAAGCCATAAATATGGTCCAATTTTCATGAAACTTGGTCAGAATGTTTGTTAGGTCATGAGGATGAGGTCTTTTGAAAATGGGAAAGATCGGTGCCATATCACAGGAAAAGGCATCTAAATGACAATTTTTAGCTCCACTGGCTGAAAGCCAATGGGGCTATGGTCATGGCGTTGTGTCCGTCATGCATGCGTCCATCCGTCCGTGCGTGCGTGCGTGCGTCCGGTCGTAACTTTTCTTTAAAAATCTTCTCCTCAGAAACTACTGGATGGATTTCAACCAAACTTCACAGGAATGATCCTTGGGTGACCCTCTTTCAAAGTTGTTCAAGAAATTTTGATCCAATGAAAAACATGGATTTTATGGGCGTGGCTAATTTCCAAATATGGTAAAAAGTGAGTTTTCTCAGATTCTAATCAATGGATACCAATTAAATTTTACATGAATGATCCTTGGGTGACCCTTTATCAGTCTACAAAAAATCATTGGGATCGGATGGAAAATATGCATTTTATGGGCGGAGGTCATTTCTCTATATGTTATATAGTGGAAACTTTGAAAACCATTTTCTCAGAATGTAATGATGGATATCAACCAAATTTCACTGAAATGATCCTTGAGTGACCCTTTATCAGTGTACCAAAAATTATTTTGATTGGATGAAAAATATGCATTTTATTAGCAGAGGTCATTTCTCTATATGTTATATAGTGGAAAATTTGAAAATTATTTTCTCAGAATCTAATTTTTGGATATCAACCAAATTTCACTGGAATGATTCCTGAGTGACCCTTTATCAGTGTACTAAAACTTATTTTGATTGGATGAAAAAAAATGCATTTTATGGGTGGAGGTCATTTCTCAATATGTTAAATAGAGGAAACTATGAAAATCATTTTCTCAGAATGTAACTGATGGATATCAATCAAACATGTTTGGTATGATCTTTGGGTGACCCATTATCATGTAGCAAAAAATTATTTTGATTTTAATAGCGGAGGTCATTTCTCTATATGTAATATAGTTGAAACTTTGAAAATCATTTTCAACATCAGTAGAACCCCAAATATCTAAAAATCTAGTCAAAACATTTATTTGCTTTTACAAGAATTTCAAGCCTGTGGAGCGACTCAAGCCATTCATGGCTTTCTAGTTTTGTTTACTCTCTAGAAGCCACAAATATGGTCCAATCATCATGAAACTTTGTCAGAATGTTTGTTAGGTCTTGAGGATGAACTCATTTGAAAATGGGAAGTATACATGCCATATCATGGGAAAAGGGGCCTTAATGACAATTTTCTTGTTAGAGCTCCAAACGCCACAAATATAGTCCAATCTTCATGAAACTTGATCAAAATGTTTGCCAGGTCACAAGAATGAACTCTGTTGAAAATGGGAAGGTTCATGCCATATCATAGGAAATGGAGTCTTAATGATAATTTACTTGAAATATCAGGTGAGCGATTTAGGGCCCTTAGGGTCCTCTTGTTTTACAATGTTTTCATAATATCACAGGCACGTAAAAAGCAGGGATTAAACAGCAAAGGGTTAAATATTCACTATTTACTGTACCAAGATGGCATCTTTTTATGTTGGGAATGGCATATGAATCATTTACAGAAAATTTTTTGAGCCTGTGTATAAAAATTTATATATCCTTAATTAATTTAATGAAATAACTTAGTAGAGTGGAGTATTCCACTGCTGTAAACATTATTTCAGTAATAATGAAGCGACTGGATCATAAAAGAATAAAGTCTCTGTATTTCTTCTACCAGCTCAATCTAGAGGTCCTGGGTTCAATCCCCGAAGGCGGCACTCATTCTCTCCGACTAATTGTCTCTCACCAATGGGTTGATAATCTAGACCTATGTGAGATAGCAGCTGGAGGCTGGGAAAGAATGTGATGGTTGTACTGGTGAGAGAAATACCGGGAACCCCATTGTTAGGTGCTCCAGCCGCCGCGATATAACTGAAATAATGTTGAAAGCAGCGTGAAACTCCATTCAATCAATCTTTCTTCTACCAGTATTTTCACACTTATAAACAGTGTATGCTAAGAATGGATAGTACATATTCAGGCTGATCTTAGTCTAATTACTATCTGCTAAAGCCTTGTGTAGGACTACAGCAGGAAATACTTTGATCAGCATGGGAAGGGTTAATAATTACTCAAAAAAGCTATTTAAAGTTGGAATGAAACTTAAAGATATTGTTTTTCAAAGTTCATCTTCCTGAAAACTTCCTGCTTAGTGCATAATCTAATTTTTAAATCGGGTTCACCCTATTTAAATATACTGTTTTCCAGTAATTGATCACTTGAACACATTACTGAGCAATGTGTTTTAGCCAAACTATGTGTTTTCAAACACCAAAGAAACAGCCTTTTCAGTCACAATTTACAAACTTTTTTGATCTTATTTACTTTTGCGACAAATAAAGATTTGATTTGAATTGGGGTTTTACGTCGCTCTCAACAATCTCTCAGTTATATCGTGACGACTGGAGCACCTAACGATGGATTCCTGGTATTTCTCACATGAGTACTACCACCACATCCCTTTCCTAGCCTCCAGTTGCTATTCCACATAGGTTTACGATTATCTACCCATTGGTGGAAGACAAATAGTCGGAAAGGATAAGTGACGCGGCCGGGGATCGAACCTGTGCGAATATAGACCCCTGGATTAGAAGTTCGGCCCGCTACCAACTGCGCTAGTGCCGCGGCTGACAAATAAAGAAGAGGCTTATACAAAATTTAAAGTGTTTTTTGCTTTTAGTAATTACCAGTTAGTATTTTCAGTGTTTAAAACATGATTTTCGGCTGAGTAAAGGAGTTGAAACGTACAATAGGTTAACTGTATTATAATTGTGTAGCAGTTACAATATTACTGCTCTGACAACCAATCAAATTTTGTTATGATTATCACGTGGTCAAAACCCACGCTTACGGAAGCTGGACACTTACATTTTGCATGTTATCCACTGAGCTTTTTGTTCAAGACAAACAACGCAGAAACGGCCTTTTCAGTTACAATCTACATATTTTTTTTTTTATCTCTTTCACTTTTGCGACAAAAAAGGAAGAGGCTTATACATAATTTGATGTAATTTTCATTTTTATTAATTACCAATAAGTGTGTTCAGCGTTTTTTACAAGCTTTTTGGGTTGAGTAAAGGAATTGAAATTATCTTCATGCTGTTCTAATTTGTTGTTCTTAAAACTGTTTAATGTGACCAATGTCTATCCCTGCAGAGGGGATACATTGTGAAAAAGGGGAAACAACTTCTTATATTTCACAGAAGAAGAACAACAACAATTCCTTACCCTCCTTCCTCTCCGTTTTCCTTCTTCTCCAGTTCTTTCTTCATTTGTCATCTGTTGGAATCGTCTGCTTCTATAATTGACATGGTATAATCCTAGTCTATTTTTAGCACAGATTTCTTTGCCATTGCGCTGATTTTGATCGTTTTACTAGGGTTTACGTCATTTTCAACTGATGTGGTCATATTGAGTGGCTTGAGCACCTTACCATGGATTCCTATTGTTTCCCATACCAGTACTACCACAACAACTTTACCCAACCTCCAGCTGCTCCATCACTTAGGTTCGTGATATCAAACCATTGATGGTCGACATTTTTGTCTGAAAGGGTATTTGCTGTGGCCGAGTATTGAACCCAGGACCTCTCGAACGAGAGGCAGGTGCGTTTTGATAAACCGTCGGTGCTGTTATAAAATATCGTAACCACGGCTTTACTCAAGCCGTAATTACAAGATTCTATAACAACACCTAGGAATTATTGTTTGTCAGATTTTGCGTCATTGTTAACTGGATAAAATAGTTGAATTTTTGAATATCATTTTCAACATCAATAGAACCTAAAATATCTGAAAATCTAGTCAAAACTTTTATTTGCTTTTACAATAATTTCAAGCCTGCAGAGGGACTCAAGCCATTCATGGCTTTCTAGTTTTTATGCCCCCGTATCGAGAGATTAGGGGCATATTGTTTTACTCATGTCCGTCTGTCCGTCTGTCTGTCCGAAAACTTAACCCAAAACTTAACCTTTGCATTTTCTCCAAAAGTATTTGACATACAAAGCTGTACACCAAAGTCAAGGTAATGTGACAAGGTCAAGGTCATCTGTCAAGGTCAAACTTAAAAAAAAATGCTGTTACAGGAGCATTCGTGTTTCACAAACTCATCTTGTTCTATATGTAATATAGTGGAAACTTTGAAAATATTTTTTTTCAATGTAAGTAATGAGTATCAACAAAATTTCACTGGAATGATACTTGAGTGACCCTTTATTAGTGTACCATTTTTATACGCCGAAGGGTTGTATTATCTTATGTTCCGCATCGTCTGTCGGTCTTTCTGTCGGTAGTCTGTCCGTCTGTCTATCTGTTAGCAAATTCATGTCCGGTCCATAACTTTCAAACTATAAGGCCTATGGTCTTGAAACTTCACAGGTGTATAGATCTTATAGCTAGGGTGTGCAGAGCGCAAGAACCACAACTCTACCATTTGTAATTTTTAAGTCGCCATTTGTCAAAATGGCAGACTTATTGCGATTAGCTGGAGGGGTGTATATGGTGATAGTGAACAGGATGTCTGTATACTGGTTTAGGCAAAGAACTACTTTTTTTTTTGGAATTTACTCTATCTCTTTGCACCGGACCCAATGGCACCAAAAAGTAGTACAGACAGTTTAAATAAAAGCAAATATTTTGTTTGTTTAATGTAATACTTTGACTTATATTTTTCCTTTTGAAGATAAACACAATCTTATGAAAACTTCATAATGGATATTTTGATGTCAAAAGTCAATTTGAGTTGCAAAATTAGTACGCCGAGGATTCTACAAATTTTATTGTCAGGAAAATCATCGATATTTGTATTGCACTTTTAATCACTAGTTGAGTAGACAAATTGTTTTGACTTGTCCCTCTGTTTTTATTTATTCATCAATCAACGTTGAATTTAACGGAAAACTTCCATCCACATCATTGATTTAGCCTTTCAAAAACATTGTTCTAGCGATTCTCAAGCCAGAGCTGTAGGCCGCCATATTGGAAAGATTGATGCCCCAGATTTGTACATGTAAACAAAAATTGATGAATTAATTAGTGCGTGGGCAATTTATATTCGAAAAAAAAATCTGATAGTGCTTGAGCCGAGCGCTTCCATTGTATTGACCTAATTTTATTTTGTAACAGCTTTTATGATACTACGATTTTGATAATCCAGTACACAACTTTTCGATTCTACACAATATTGGTTTACATTGAACCGGTCAAGTAAAGATATTGTTGATAAGAATTCAAGAGTGCTATTTGCGAACGGAATTAAATTCTGAACATCGTTGTCAAATCAGTCATCTAGGTTTTACTTTCGTTTTGAACTGAAGTGATTAGCTCGTTTGTTTTTTTCAGGGGTTGGTTTTTTTGTAGTGTTTATACTTTGCATATCTGTCCAATTGCTTGGACCACTAACCGCTTATATTAATATGAATTGTCTTGATCATTGAAGTTTGAAACAAAAACTAGATCTACATGCACTAATGAACATTATCAGGAATTTGAACCAGGTTTTTGTTTTAACTTGATATTCTCTATGAATAATATTTGACAATTGATACATCTTGAACTGGAAATTGACTTTGGATTTTGATTCTCAGGAGTTTGAAATTGAAAGTGAAAAAATGTTGTTGTTTGGGAAAGGATTAATATAATATATTTTGTCGTCCGCAACTCTTTTCAAATTGTATCACCCCCAAATTTCGCCGTTTGGTTAATTGTTGATAATCATAAACCTAAGTGCAATAAAACACTGGATGCTCAGAGAGGATGTGGTAATAGTGGTGGGAGATCGATGTGTAGGTGTTGCATCCATCACAATATGACATACTGTTAAAAGTGCTGTAAAACTACATTCGATCAGTCAGATTCTGCTTAGAATCTGCCAAACAGAACCCTTGAATTAGATCAGTAAGTGCTTAGGGGTGAGCTATTGTGATCTCTTATCATCTGTTTGCCTGAAAACAATACTGTCGGGTTATTATTGTCTCAATATCTGAGTTATTGATCACAAATAACCTAAGTACCAAAATATCACGGTAACATCCTCATGGCGACTTTCAGGACCTTCAGTCCTTTGATTGAGTTATTGCCCTTTGTTTGATTCAGTTAGCGAATTCGTGTCCGGTCCATAACTTTGAAACTATAAGGCCTGTGATCTTGAAACTTCACAGGTGTATAGATCTCATAGCTAGGATTAGCCTGGGATTCAGGCCCTGTTTTTAAAAGTTGTAACAAGGTAGATAACAAAGTTGAACCATTCAGACCTTAAAATGATTATTATTTTTTCTTTGATTTAATAAGTCCCAGTGTATATTACCTTTAATGATATCTTGAAAAACATTTCAAATTGTCCATACCTTGCCGAATGATTAAAATTGATTGTGAAAAAACGTAATTTTTAGTAATCTGATTATGGAGCAAATAAGGCTAATTCCAGTGAAAAATGGTTGATAATCCATCAATTAGATTCTTAGAAAATAATTGTCAAAGTAGAAATGATTTTTAGCTCACCTGAGCACAAAGTGCTAAAGGTGAGCTATTGTAATCACTCACTGTCCGTCCATCGTCTGTCCGTCCATCAGTCCGTCCGTCCGTCTGTACATCCGTCAACAATTTCTTTAAACATCTTCTCCTCCTAAACCACTAGGCCAATCAAGCTGAAACTTGGCAGGAATCTTCCTTGGGTGAAGGTCTTCAAATGTTGTTAAAAGAATTTAATTCTATAAATAACTCTGGTTGCCATGGCAACAGAAAGGCTGAAAATCGCGAAAATCTTAGAAAAAAAATCTTTTCCTCCTAAACGACAAGGCCAATCAAGCTGAAACTTGGCAGAAATATTCCTTGGGTGAAGTTCTTCAAATGTCGTTAAAAGAATTAGATTTCATCAAAAACTCTGGTTTCCATGGTAATGGAAAGGTTGAAAAATGGCCGAAAATGGCTGAAAATCTTAGAAAAAAATCTTCTCCTTCTAAACCACAACCCCAATCAAGTTGAAACTTGGCAGAGATGTTTCTTAGGTGAAGCTCTTCAAAAGTTGTTAAAAGAATTTAATTTCATCAAAACTCTGGTTTCCATGGTAATGGAAAGGTTGAAAAATGGCCGAAAATGGCTGAAAATCTTAGTAAAAAATCTTCTCCTCCTAAACCACTTGGCCAATCAAGCTGAAACTTGGCAGGGATGTTTCTTCCGTGAAGTTCTTCAATAGTTGTTGAAAAAATTTTATTTCATCAAAAACTCTGGTTTGCATGGTAACAGAAAGGCTGAAAAATGGACAAAAATTGCTGTAAATCTTAGAAAAACTTCTTCTCTTCCTAAACCACTGGGCTAATTAAGCTGAAACATGGCAGGGATGTTCTTAGGGTGAAGGTCTACCAAAATTGTAAGAATAATTTTATTCAATCAAAATCTCTGGTTTACATGGTTTTGGAAATGTCAAAATATTGCCAAAAATATCAGAGAAGGTTAATCTTCGCCTTAACTATTTGGCATATCTTAAACATGGCAGGGATATTCTTAAGGTTTAGGTCTACTAAACTTGAATTCAATTCCATCAATAACTTTGTTTAAATAGAAAATCAAATTGCAGTAGGAGGAAATTAAAGTCTGTTTCTTTTAAATCCACCCTAAATATACATCAGACAATTTCTGGTATTTATAACATTGCTGACAAGTTATGAGTTGACTTATTCAGGTGAGCGATATAGGACCATAATGGTCCTCTTGTTTAACTTTTCCACTACATATCATAATAGAGAAATGACATCCACCCATAAAAGACATGGTTTTCAACTTATCACAATATGCTTTTTAAGACTTAAAATGGGTCACCTAAGGATCACTTAATTGAAATTTGGTTGGTATCCATCTGTTAGACTCTGAACTAGAAAGCCATGAATAGCTTGAGTCACTCCACATGCTTGATATTCTTGTAATAGCAAATCAAAGTTTTGACTTAGAGTTTTAGATATTTTGGGTTCTACTGATGTTGAAAATGATTTTCAAAGTTTCCACTATTTAACATATAGAGAAATGACCTCCGCCCATTAAAACATATTTTTCATCCAATGACAATAATTTTGGCTGCATGATAATGGGTCACCCAAGGATCATACCAATGAAGTTTGTTTATGCATCTGTTACATTCTGAGAAAATGATTTTCAAAGTTTACACTATATTACATAATTATAGAGAAATGACCTCTATCCATAAAATACATATTTTTCATCTGCTCACAATAATTTTGGTAGACTGATATAGGGTTACTCAAGGATTATCCCAGCGAAATTTGGTTGGTATTCATCAATTACATTCTGACAAAATGATTTTGAAAGTTATCACTATATAACATATAGAAAAATTACCTCCACCAATGAAAAACATTTTTCATCCGATCACAATAATTTTTGGTTGACTAATGAAGGGTTACCCAAGGATCATTCATCTTAAATTTCATTGGTATCCATTAATAAGAATTTGAGAAAACTCACTTTTTATCATATTTGGAAAGGAGTCACGCCTATTAAATCCTTTTTTCATTGGATCAAAATTTCTTGAACAACTTTGAAAGAGGGTCACCAAGGATCATTCCTGTGAAGTTTGGTTGAAATTCATTTCGTTGTTTCTGATGAGAGGATTTTAAAGAAAAAGTTTACGACCGGACGGACGGACGCGGGACCGACACAACGCCATGACAATAGCCCCAGTGGCCTTCGACCAGTGGAGATAACAATTGATTTGCAAAGTGAACACTATTTCACAAATAGAGAAATGAACTCCGCCCATAAAAGACACATTTTTTGCAGATTGATTAAGGGTCACCCAATATTCACTTAAATAAAATTTGATTGATATCCATCACTTAGATTCTGAGAAAATGATTTTCAAAGTTTATAACATAAAGAGGAATGACCTCTGCCATTAAAAGACATATTTTTTTATCTGATCACAATAATTTAGACTGATTGAGGGTCATCCAAGGATCACTTGATTCAAGTGAAATATAGTTGATATCCATCTATTACAGTATGAGAAGATTCACATAGTACCATATGTGGAAATTAGCCAGCTAGGCCCATTAAAGCCTTGTTTTTGATTGTTTCAAAAATACTTGAACAACTTTGAGAGAGAATCGCCCAAGGATCATTCATGTGAAGTTTGGTAGTAACTAATCCAGTAGTTTCTGTCAAGAAGATTTTTTAAAAAAAGAGTATACAACCAGATGTACAGACAGACGCACGAAGGGACGGACGCACAACGGACACAGCTCCATGACAATAGCCCCATAGGTCTTCGGCCAGTAGAGCTGGGTTTTAGCTTAAAATTCTTAATTGTAATTATACAACATGCAATAACAATAATCATCACCTCTTTACTAATGAAATTTGAAAAAGGACAAGGATTTTCTTCTGTGGTAAAAATATTGTTAAGCTCTCTGGCACTTTCTGATAACAAGAACCTTTGAAAAATTCAAACCTCTGGGTAAAACAGGAAAATCAGTAAAGTCTCTGTGCCTTTTCCACTGGCTTCTTAGAAAAACACAAAGGGGTAAGTCTTGGGTGATTTATGGCCCCTGACCACTTCTATCTGATAACAAGGTGTTAATAGCTTGAATTATGTAAAGATGTTACCATACGAAATTCCTTAAATTTCAGGCTTCAACGGATTTGCCCAGTCTCTTAAATCAGGCTTTCAGAAACTAGACTTCGACTTAATATTACATATTTTTGATAATGAACCTCTATTTAAGAGACAGTTACCAGTCTAAGCTAGGATGTGCAGAGCACAAGAACCACAACTCTACCATTTGTAATTTTCATACGCCGCCAGAGGCGGTCCGACGTATATTGGCGTCATCTTCTCCGTCTGTCCATCCGTCCGTCCGTACGTACATACGTCCGTCCACTTTTCTTGTCAACGCAACTCCTCCTAAACTTCTGGCTGGATCTTCTTGAAACTTGGTCAATGTTATCACCTCAATTGGTAGATGTGCATGAAGAAAGGATTTTATGGTTCGTTGATTTTTGCCTGAGTTATGCCCCTTGATAACTTAGTCTCTGGGTCCAATTTTCTTGTCAACGCAACTCCTCCTAAGTTTCTGGCTGGATCTTCTTGAAACTTGGTCAATGTTATCACCTCAATTGGTAGATGTGCATGAAGGAAGGATTTTATGGTTCGTTGATTTTTGCCTGAGTCATGCCCCTTGATAGCTTAGTCTCTGGGTCCACTTTTCTTGTCAACGCAACTCCTCCTAAGTTTCTGGCTGGATCTTCTTGAAACTTGGTCAATGTTATCACCTCAATTGGTAGATGTGCATGAAGGAAGGATTTTACGGTTCGTTGATTTTTGCCTGAGTTATGCCCCTTGATAACTTAGTCTCTGGGTCCAATTTTCTTGTCAACGCAACTCCTCCTAAGTTTCTGGCTGGATCGTCTTGAAACTTGGTCAATGTTATCACCTCAATTGGTAGATGTGCATGAAGGAAGGATTTTATGGTTCGTTGATTTTTGCCTGAGTTATGCCCCTTAAAAATTTAGTCTCTGGGGCTTATTGCCTCAGTTATGCCCCCTATAAAACTTAGTCTCTGGGGCTTATTGAAATTGCAGCCTTGTGAATTCAACTCTTCCTAAGTTTTTAGCTGGATCTAAATGAAACTTGGTGGATGTTATAACCGAAATTGGTAGATGAGCATGAAGTAAGGATTTAATGGTTCATTAATTTTACCCTAAATTTTGCCCCCTAAAACCTAGTATCTAGGGCTTATTGAAATTGCAGCCATGTGAAGGCAATTTCTCCTAACTTTTTGTCTTGATTTAAATGAAACTTGGTCATTTTCAATTTGGTTCTGTCAAAATAAGTAGTGTCTACAATTATTTCTGTGAAACAGTTGCAAAGTGGCGGCGTATTTTGTGACGATGGCACTCTTGTTGAGTTATTGCCCTTTGATTGATTCAGTTAGCAAATTTGTGTCCGGTACATAACTTTGAAACTATAAAGCCCATAGTCTTGAAACTTCACAGGTTAATAGATCTCATAGCTAGGGTGTGCAGAGCGCAAGAACCACAACTCTACCATTTGTAATTTTTGAGTTATTGCCCTTTGTTTGATTCAGTTAGCAAACTTGTGTCTGGTCCATAACTTTAAAATTATAAGGCCTATGGTCTTGAAATTTCACAGGTGTATAGATCTCATAGCTAGGATGTGCAGAGCGCAATAACCTTAGCCCTACCATTTATAATTTTTGAGTTTTTGCCCTTTGTTTGATTCAGTTTGGAAATTTGTGTCCAGTCCATAACTTTCAAAATACAAGGGCTACGATGTTGAAACTTCACATGTATGTAGAACTCATAGCTAGGGTGTTTGACTACATTATCTCAATCTGATTGAATTTGTGAATATTTTAGTAGTACTCGAGTACTTGAAATTTTTTGTGAATATTTTAGTACTCGGTGAATTTTGTTTTATGGGATTCGGGTCATATTATGTTATCGTCTGCATCGTCTGTCCGATGTAGTTCATTGTAATTACTGTTTTAACGTGAGTTACATATAATTACTTGAAGAATAGTGATGATATCAATAAGTAATCCACAGTTCTTTAATTGCCTAAGAACACATTTTCCCAAAGACAAAAAGGAAAACAAAACAAAACAAACACTACCATCATAATGAATACAATATATTATCCATGATTAATGCCCTGGCAGGGCAGAGCTTAAGTAACAGGTCGTTGCACTTAAGGTTAAGGGAAATCGGCTTTTATCTAAAATAACCTACTTCCAAGGAAAGTCGACATGAATAACTGGAGACCTTAAATAGTGGATTGGTAACCAAATTCTCGTAACTTCAGCAGTTACAGGGCATTGGTAACCAAACGACGAAATGTGTTCACTTTCTCAAAACAAGAGAATCCTTTATGTTTTAAGATAGTTATTTGCATGGTTAACGATGATTTCCGACTAAAATTTGAAAGAACCCAAACTTTTGAAAAGTAAACTTGCCAAATTACGTCACAGTTAAGCCACGCCCTGCATGTTCATTAATTATGCAGAATACTATAGTGTTTGCAAGAAAATACATCCTAAGGATCAATAAAAAGTTCAAAACATCACCCATTTATTTCTGACCTTCGGGCATATAATGCCACGCCCAGCGTTGCTCTTGTTAGCTCACCTCAGCACAAAGTGCTCAAGGTGAGCTATTGTGATTGTACGATTATCGGCGTCCGTCGTCAGTCCTCTGTCGTGCGTCGTCCACAATTTCTATAAACATCTTCTCCTCCTACAGTACGGAACATCAGAAATTTGACAATCTGATTGGAATGTGATTGAACGCTGAGCAGTGATTGAATGAATGCCTGCTGAACGTTTTTTCTTATGATTTGATTGAATGCTTTCCATGCTAAATCCGATCGTTCAATCAAATTGAACGTTGCGTTCAATCATTCAATTAAAATATAAATAACATAAATTAAACGAAATATAAATCTTATATTATTTGCGGTTTTTTGCATTTTTTTAGCTCACCTGAGAACAACGTGCTCAAGTGAGCTATTGTGAACACCTTTTGTCCGGCGTCCTTGCGTCATCCGTCGTCCGCCGTCAGTCGTCCCTCAACAATTTCTTAAAACAAAATCTCCTTCTTAACTACTAGGCCCGCTGATTTTTAACCAAACTTGGCAGAAATGTTCCTTAGGTGGTCCCCTTTAAGAATTGCTAAAAGATTTGAAATCGGTAAAAAACTGGTTGCTATGGCAACCATAGTTAAAAATTTAAGAAAATGTTTAAAATTCTTCTTCTTCTGAACAAGCAGCCCTACAGCCTTCAAAATTGGCATGGACAATCAGCTCATAGACTTTAAATAAAAATAGCTAAAATCATATCTGTTAGGCCACCAGGTGCGGAGCACTAGGGGGGAGGGGGTAGTACTTTGGGTCAATTTTGTAATCTTTAACCTTCTTCTTCTTCTGAACATGAAGGCCTACAGCCTTAAAATTTTGCATGGATAATCACCTCATTGACCTCAATTAAAATAGCTAGAATCTTATCTGTAGGGCCACCAGGTGCGGAGCATCAGGGGGAGGGGGTAATACTTTGATGAAAATTTTGTAATCTTTAACCTTTTTCTTCTTCTGACCAGGAGTCTTACAGATTTGCATATTGGCATGGATGATCAGCATATGGACCTTTATAAAAACAGCTAAAATCATGACTGTAGATTCACCAGGTGAGGAGCACCAAGGGGGAGAGGGTAGTACTTTGTGAAAATTTTGTAATCTTTAACCTTCTTCTTCTGATGAACCACAAGCCCTGCAGACTTGAAAATTGGCATGGAGGATCAGCTCATAAACCTTAATAAAAATGGCTAAAATCATGACTGTAATGCCACCAGGTGCAGAGCACCAGGGGGGAGGGGGTAATTCTTTGGGTCAGTTTTGTAATCTTTAACCTTCTTCTCTTTCTTCTGAAAATGAAGGCCTAAAGCCTCAAAATTTTGCATGGATGATCACCTCATAGACCTTAATAAAAATAGCTCAAATTTTATTTGTAGGGCCACCAGGTGCGGAGCACAAGGGGGAGGGGGTTGTACTTAGATGAAAATTTTGTAATCTTTAACCTTTTTTTTCTTCTGAACCAGGACTCCTACAGATTTTAACATTGGCATGGATGATCAGCATATGGATCTAAAATAAAATAGCTAAAATCATGAATGTAGGGCCAACAGATGCGGAGCATTAGGGGGCAGGGGGAAGTACTTTGGATCAATTTTGAAAATCTTTTACCTTATTCTTCTCCTGGATCAGGAACCCTACAGACTTGAAAATTGTCATGGGTGATCAATATATTGACATTAATAAAAATGGCTAAAATCATGACTGTAGGGTCACCAGGTGCTGAGAGTCTTGGGGAGGGGGTAGTACTTTGGAACATTTTTGAAATCTTTAAACTTCTTCTTATGAACCAGGAGTCCGACAGACTTGAAAATTGTTATGGATGATCAGCATATGGACATTAATTGAATTAGCTTAAATCATGACTGTAGATTCACCAGGTGCAGAGCATCTTGGGGGAGGGGGGGGGAGTGCTTTGTTGAGAATTTTTAATCCCTACAGCCTTTATATTTGACATTGATTGATCAACTCATTAAAGAAAACTTTAAAAGTCTCAGACTCAGCCTGTATATCTGGCATAGATTGGCTGATCACAGACCTTTTATGAAAAAACTCAAATAAATAATGACCAGGGGAGGAGCAGAGGGGGGGGGGGAGCATTATTTCAAATGTTATCTGATTGAATAAGTGAAAATCTCTTTTTCTGTGGTTGCATAGACATACCTAGGTAATGAAGCTTTTGTTTTTTGTTTATTTCCCTTGAATAAAAAGCCACTATATACACACGCAACTGAACTCTTACAAAACAAATAACTATTTGGAAAAACTCTTAAAATATGCTTCGTTAAGGCTGAGTTCACATAGAAGTAGACTTCGGGTATACGGTGCACGTTTCTGAGGGCACGGGAATAGCTAAGATCAAACACTATGATTTTCTTATACCGGGTCACATAAGAGGGCACTATTCGAAAAGGTCGTATAGTAGCGTATATTTGCGAATAGCATAGTATAGCGGTAATCGTACGTGTTCAATTTTCGTTAAGCGTACAGCGTGAGGCAACTTGTTTTGCTTGTCTTTATTTAGATTGTAAGAAGATATTTGCTGTTCGGATTGAAAGGTTAATGCTTTTTATATACGAACCATATATTTATACCCCACTAAAATAAATTTTAAAAGGGACATTCTGCCATTAGGTTGTCCTTTCGTCCGTCAGTAAATGCGTTTGTTCTTCCCTGTTCTGTATTTCCGTGCGTAGTGGTAGTTGTACGTCTCCGCTAGATTGGGCATATAGTTTTTGCCCAGTCTGTTAGTCCATTTTTCAGACTCTTAAAATCAAGAGCCAGTCAAATTGTGGAATGGTTTGATCAATTTGAATGAAATCATTGAGCTTTTCAAATGAAGTCTCGCAGTGTTTTTGCAATGATTTCAAAGGGTCTTGAATAGTTTCATTTTTCAACAAGTGAAATTCTTTTCATCGATTTGTCGATTTCACGATGTTCCATACTTAATCCTGGTTGAATTTATTTTCTGCATTTGCTTCACTCACCCAATTGTCAGAACTATCTGCTCTTGTCCTGATATTGGCTACCACCAGTTAGAACCTATAGGGCGGATGTGGGGTAATAAACTGAAACCAACTTCTAATGGGTCACTGTATGTTTTCCTCTTTTCGACACATTCAAAATAAAAAAATTGAATAGAACATTACGTTTATGCAACGACAAATCAATCTCGAGGATTTTGGTGGAAAAAATGTGTAAAAAGGACCGACAGATCGATTGTGGCAGACAAAAGAAGACACCAACCCTACTTAGAGAAAGTCACAAAACTCGCAAAATGAAGGGAATTTTCAAAATTTCAATCGAAGAGATACCGTTATGTTGTTGCTTCGATGCCTTAAAAGTAGCTGAATACAAATGTGTAAGGAAAGCATCATTTAAGACGTTTATTTGCGCAAAAGAGGTGAATTTGTTAAATTTACCCCACCCAACAATGTTAATTTTGAAATTGATGGTACTCGTATTCTCATGTAAGTTAAATTGCTTTCCCCGGAGAATTTTTTTATGCATTTTGGTTTTGCTATCTACCAAGTGCATGAGCTATCGTAGATCAGCAAACACTTGCATCTTAACATTATTAGTCCCCCACCTGTTACCGGTTGGGGGACTGTAGGTTTGCTCGATTCCGTCCGTCAGTCCGTCTGTCTGTCCGTCTGTCCGTCACGCTTTTGTCCGGGCTATATCTTCTAAACCATCTGTGCTAGCAACTTCAAACTTTGTACACTTATAGATCTCATCGAGGAGAAGTGTCATGTTCAAGATCCATAACTCTGCCACGCCCACTTTTTGAGTTATTGCCCTTTGTTGTTTTTACCCTTACATTCTTGTCCGGAACATATCTTCTAAACTATGTGTGCTAGCAACTTCAAACTTTGTACACTTATAGATCTCATTGAGGAGAAGTGTCATGTTCAAGATCCATAACTCTGCCATGCCCACTTTTTGAGTTATTGCCCTTTGTTGTTTTTACCCTTACATTCTTGTCTGGATCATATCTCTTAAACTATGTGTGCTAGCAACTTCAAACTTTGTACACTCATAGATCTCATTGAGGAGAAGTGTCATGTACAAGAACTGTTACTCTGCCATGTCCACTTTTTGAGTTATTGCCCTTTGTTGTTTTTACCCTTACATTCTTGTCCGGAACATATCTCCTAAACTATGTGTGCTAGCAACTTAAACTTTGTACACTTATAGATCTCATTGAGAGAAAGTGTCATGTTCAAGAACCGTTACTCTGCCACGCCCACTTTTTGAGTTATTGCCCTTTGCTGTTTTTAGCCTTACATTCATGTCCGGAACATATTTCCTAAACTATAAGTGCTAGCAACTTCAAACTTTGTACTATTATAGATCTTATTGAGGACAAGTGTCATGTTCAAGAACTGTTATTCTGCCTCACCCACTTTTTGAGTAATTGCTCTTGTTGTTTTTACCCTTACATTTTTGTCCGGATCATATCTCCTAAACCATAAGTGCTAGCAACTTCAAAAACTTTGTACACTTATAGATCTTATTGAGGACAAGTGTCATGTTCAAGAACTGTTACTCTGCCACGCCCACTTTTTGAGTTATTGCCCTTTGTTGTTTTTATCCGTACATTTTTGTCCGGATCATATCTCATAAACCATAAGTGCTAGCAACTTCAAACTTTGTACACTGATAGATCTTATCGAGGACAAGTGTCATGTACAAGAACTGTTACTCTGCCATGTCCACTTTTTGAGTTATTGCCCTTTATTGTTTTTAGTCTTACATTCTTGTCCGGATCATATCTCCTAAACTATAAGTGCTAGCAACTTGAAACTTTTACAGTTATAGATCTAGTAAGTAGGAGATATATTATAAGAAAGGATTTTTTGTTATCCGGTGGGGGACTCCTGTATTGCATCGCAATAGGACATGCACTTGTTAAACATTGCTTTTCGTGCTTTGTTTGAGTGACCGATTAGAAGTTGGTTTAAATTATAAGGTCTCTCAAACCCTTGTAACTATGGTATGACATGGGCATGTATTTAACCAACACTGTTTCATCCGGGTGATTCACCAGGTTCTAGAAAGTTGTATGGAATTCACCCAACACAGGTAGCTGTTCAAATTGCTGTCGCTCCCATGTGTTCTTTTTTTTTTAGCTATTTCCGCCCCCTCCTCGGCTAAGTAAAGTAAAGCCAAATCTTCTTCTGAATAATAATTGATTTTTTCTTACTAGGAACGCATTGAATCCACTTGTTGTCTATGTGAATCGCCGTACCCCGTATAGCGTACAGCAAATACCGAATACAGTATACCATAAACCATAATACTTCTATGTGACCTCAGCCTAAGACTTGAAATTGATCTTATTTTAGAAATACCAGGATCGCCAAAGAAATCGACAGTTTAACATGATGTCAAATTTTTGGACCTTGAACCTTTCGACCTGTCAGGTTTACTGCATATCAGACAGACATTGCATAGTCCCTATGCCGTTGCTTAGTCGGGTCACCAATGATAGTGACTGATTCCAAATTGAAGTAAAAGGGTCAGAAAAGACAGAAAAGAATATAGATCTCTGTGTCTTTGATGTAAAAAAAAAAGGAACCTGAGCCAACTAGATGAAATGACAGCCTGGACAATTTGCAGTGATAATTCTTAGAAATTACACCAAATTCCACAGGTCTAAACATCTGGAGTGGTTGGTTGGATTTACCTTGAAGATAAAACCCTGCACAGGCGTGTCGTCCTATCACTAAATCCCAACATTGAATGAATGAATTAGATGTCAACTCTTTGGCAATTTGTCACCAATTTCATGAAATATTCAAGATTAAGTCATCAGTGATGCCTCACCAAAGTAACAGAGTGTTTAAAAGAGGAAGATAAACTATCTATCTCTCTCTCTATATATATATAAATATACTACCTAACTCCCCTTTCAGGTATTTCTGGCAGATGTGTGCTTGTGCTTAATAAAAACTGTAAGTCATTGTTTAGGGTGCCATAGACATTTATTTCAGTTTGATTGTGAAAAAAAGTTAAAGTTTGTAGAATTGCTCTCTAGCACACACTCAAGATGTTTGCCCCATTCGTCAGAGAGAGGTAGTGATTTAAACTCAATGCTATCTATTTCTAAAGCTGGGTGAACTGGGGCTGGCTACTAAAGTGTCTATTAACACACCTTGGCGACAGTGGGGCTTGAACCACAAATCTCCAGGTTAAAAATCAAGTACCTATACCCAGCGACACTACGTGAGATACACTGTTTTATTCAAAGAGAATGTTAGAATTAGTTCTAGCTATAATCTCTGACATAATTTACCTAAAATATTTTACATCTTAACTAAAAGTGGTCAATTTATGTTGTTTGTGATTTAATTTGATTCCTTGTGTACAGTCTGAGCAGAATCATTCCTGTTTCTTTTTTTTTTTTTTTTTTAAATCTAGATGGTCATTCCCCTATGATGTATGTCAGTGTTTTTTCTTTGGGGCTTGGGAACGGGTCCTAAACCAGGCTAATTGGGAAAAATGTGTAAATTTCTCAAAAATTGGGATGAATAATAATCAATATGGTTTTGGCAAAACTTACATTTAGGTATAACTTATCATCAAAATAAAGGTTTCTTTGCCTATTTTGTTATTTGAAATGAAATTGAACTAAGAAACAACATGTCTATTTCTTCTTTTTCACTTAAATTCCCAAATATTCCAAATTTATTTAAGATGAGGATATTGCCAAACTGATTTGGCAAGATCCTCAACTTTTGCAAATTGGGAATTGTTTTCTTGATTTGGGGAAAAAATGGCATTTTTTTTTTGCATTGGGAACAGGTCCGTTTTGGGGACCCAAACAAAGAAGGATAAAAAACTCTGTAGAGCTATCCAGACTATCAAAGGGGGCAAACATTTTGTAAGAGTAATGTCTCTCTTTTTTTTTTTTTTTTTTTTTTTTTTTTGACAAAGTAATCATGAGTATTGTCGTTAGCCTTTCTTTTTTGCAATAACAAGCACCTGCAACAGAGCTTTTGCATCAGTAGGTGATGCTCTTGCTTACGGTATGACTAAAATACTAAATACGAATATGACATTTTCGGTGAATATGGGCGAATATGAGCGAATAGGACTTTTGATTATAGAAAAGTCGTTTAGTGGAGATTTTTAAACCGCCAATCTACTCTTTTCATTCAAGAAATCTTTATTTTTGTTTATTTATATCAATATTTTGGTCTTTCTTTTATGCCGCGGCAATAGCGCAGTTGGTAGCGCGCCGGACTTCTAATCAGGGGTCTATATTCGCACGGGTTTGATCCCCGACCCCGGCACTTATCCTTTCCGACATTTGTCTTCCACCAATGGGTAGATAATCGTAAACCTATGTGGAATAGCAACTGGAGGCTAGGAAAGGGATGTGGTGGTAGTACTGGTGTGAGAAATACCAGGAATCCATCGTTAGGTGCTCCAGTCGTCGCGATATAACTGAGAGATTGTTGAAAGCGACGTAAAACCCCAATTCAAATCAAAGTCTTTCTTTTATATTTCCTTGATTTCGTGCATTGCGAGAAATTCCCAGTTTTCGCTAAGGCGAATATGACTTCACGTGTAATGAACATGACTTTTTTTTCCTTCTAGGTGATTTTAACTATAGTTTAACTCTTTAAATCAGAAAGGTTATATTTATGTGATTTTTAAAGAGTATATATCCAATACTTAAATTGTTAAACTATTGGATTTTTCTAAGGACATGAGATTTGTTCAACCGGAGACCAATTTTGCCTCACAGGGAATATGACCAAATTTATGACCCTAACCAAATTGTAGTAGAAGTTTCCTTGTTTTTATGCCCCCGTATCGAGAGATCGGGGGCATATTGTTTTACTCATGTCCGTCTGTCTGTCTGTCCGTCCGTCCGTTCGTCCGTCCGTCTGTCCAAAAACTTAACCCGAAAACTTAACCTTGCACATATCTTCAAGCCGATTCAAGATACAAAGCTAATATTCGGCATGATGATAGATCTCAATGATCTGCATCCTCTGGTACCAAAGTCAAGGTCATGTTACAAGGTCAATGTCATCTGTCAAGGTCACCTGTCCGGAAACTTAACCCGAAAACTTAACCTTGCCAATATCTTCAAGCCTATTCAAGATACAAAGCTAATATTTGGCGTGATGATAGATCTCAATGATCCGCATCGGCTGGTACCAAAGTCAAGGTCATGTGACAAGGTCAAAGTCATCTGTCAAGGTCAATTTTGAAAAAAAATGCCATTACGGGGGCATTCGTGTTTCCCAAACACATCTTATGTTTTTCATTCTTGGAATTTTTAACATTTTTATATTTTTTTTACAAAATCCTAAACACGAAACAAAAGTATCGTACATATTAGTGAGCCATTCACTAATTAGACCTGAAAGGGAAATATTTGTTGTAGCTAACCACGGGAACATTAATCGGGCATATTGTTACATATAATTTTTCTATCATAAGTAATCGTTTATTCGGATTAAAAAAAACAACACCATTTAAATTATGTTTAATGTAACATGCGGTACTAAAATAGTATTTTTAAACTTGTATTTATAAATCAATTATGCTGGTAATACGATTATCAAAAGTCATATTCGCTCATATTTGCCCATATTCGCCGAAAATGTCATGTTCGTATTTTAGTCATACCCCTTGTTTAAGATAGTGGAATTTGTTAGGATGAAGAATTTTATGATTTCGTAAGATTTTTAATCTGAATATCTCGGACTGCTTTGAGAGTTTCAACTGAATTGTATGGGATATTACGATTAAAAATCTTAAGATATCTTAAAAATCTAAGCTTAATCTAAATAAAACGCACCTCTGCGCTTTATCATTACTGTTTTATGAAATGTGCATTTTTCACTATTGATGGAATTTATCATAGGACAAACTTGTAATAAATTAGAGTTTTAATGGTCCTTAGCTACGGTTGTTAAGAGATTAAAGAATCAGAGAGGCAGTTATTAAAAACGCTTTATGTATTAATTGAACTGATCATTTTCACATTTTTATAGGGAATTTTGTTTGGTATGTCTTGTTTAAAGAAATTGAATAAATGAAATTACACTCTATTATGCATTTTGTAAATATTTGGTTCAAGAGAAGGTTCAAATCATTTTGTTGTGAACATAACCACAACAAGAAATCCATGTGCTTATCCTGAATTTTTAGCTGGGTAGTTGCTATAGCCTTGGTGTTTTGGTTGTCGTCTTGCAAAGTCTTTGACATTTTGTGATATCCATGGTATTCCCAAAGACATTGAATTGGAACTTGGCTCATATTTTCTCTATTAAAAGAACAAACTCTGCTTCCAAGATGTTTTAATCTAGATGTATATTTTGCAAATTATGCCCATGTTTTGACAGATTTTTCTCACCAACAGCCAAGCATGGGCACCTGCGTGTGGTGCTTTTGTTTTCCATGAAAGCAGCCGTAACATAGTTGTGTGTTTATCAAATTATCAGTTGATGAGCAAAGTGTTCAAGCTTAACCTCAAAGTAGGTAGCATTTTGTTCACCCATTGAAAATATTTTTGTTTATCTATGTCATCTTTTTTTATCTTATAACTATACAAATATCCGTATGATAACATCCCGTATGATATTTTTTATGATATCACATAGTTATTTTTAGAACATGATATAATGTGGTTATTTTTAGAAACTTGCATTTCAGTTAGAAACATCGACTAAAACAAGACAAAAAGAGGTTATAAGATAAATATAATACGTACTAAGTGTATTGTATGAAAAAATATCTAACTCGGTTGTGAGAATTGGTAATTGTCTCGGCAGAGCCTCGACAATGATCAATTCTCCCAACCTCGTTAGATATTTTTTTTCATATAATACACTAAGTATGTATTATATATGTCCTGATCCCCGTTAGACCCCCCCCCCCTCGATCTGCACATTGGAAATAGCTCATTAATGCTATTGGCCATTTACCCTTCTTATGCTAAGTATAAGTCTTGGCTAACTAACACTGACTTATAAGGCAAAGTGCTGAAGCCTCTGAAAGAAAAATCATCCAACAAATTTAGTTTTGAAAATTTAGTCACAACACAATACTTGGTCATACAGATGGTGTAGACTAAGATCAGACTGCACATATGTTCATGATGATCCTTGTCTATATCTCCTGCCAAAACGGGAATTTCCAGTTTCAGAATGAATTGGATTAATGAAGTAGACCCATGATAGATACACTACATTTTGGGAGTAATGAACTTAAACAGTGTTAACTGAGGTTTCCTAATGATTTTAATTATGAAACCTCTGTTAACTCTTGTCATGCTGAACCCGGAATATACCTGCTTTGGCAGGAGCTATAGGCTAACATCAGCCTGCATGCACATATTTGCAGTCTGATGTCAGTCTACACCACCTGTTTCTGACTTTCAAACCAGAAAGTGCTCAAGGTGAGCTATTGTGATCACTCACTGTCCGTCGTCCGTCCGTCTGTCTGTCTGTCCGTCAATAATTTCTTTAAACATCTTTTCCGAAAACCACTGGGCCAATCAAGCTGAAACTTGACAGGAATGTTCCATGGGTGTAGCTCTTTAAAAGCTGTTAGCAGAATTTAATTTCATCAAAAACTCTGGTTGCCATGGCTACATAATAGCCCAAAATGGCCGAAAATCTAAGAAAAAAATCTTCTCCTAAATCACTGAGTCAATCAAGCTGAAACTTGGTAGGGATGTTCCTCTGGTGAAGGTCTTCAAAATTTGTTAAAAAAATAAAATTTCATCAAAAGCTCTAGTTTCCATGGTAACGGAAAATCTGAAAAATGGCCGAAATATGGTTGAAAATCTTAGAAAAAATTCTTCTCCTCCTAAACCATTGGGCCAATCAAGCTGAAACTTGGCAGGGATGTTCCTTGGGTGAAGGTCTTCAAAAGTTGTTAAAAGAAAAAAAAATCATCAAAAACTCTAGTTTCTTTGGTGACGGAAAGTCTGAAAATTGGCAGTAAAATGGCTGAAAATATTTGAAAAATTCTCCCCCCCCCCTAAACCACTGAGACAATCAAGCTGAAACTTGGCAGGGATGTTCCTTGGGTGAAGGTCTTCAAAAGGTGTTAAAAGTAAAAAAAAATCATCAAAAATTCTAGTTTCTATGGTGACGGAAAGTCTGAAAATTGGCAGGAAAATGGCTGAAAATATTTGAAAAAATTCTTCTCCTCCTAAACCATTGAGACAATCAAGCTGAAACTTGGCAGGGATGTTCCTTGGGTGAAGGTCTTCAAAAGTTGTTAGAATAATTGAATTTCATGATAAACTCTACTTTCTATGGTAATGGAAAGTCTAGAAAATTGTCGAAAATGGCTGAAAATCTTAGAAAAAATTATTTTCCTCCTAAACCACTGAGTCAATCAATCTGAAACTAGGCAGGGATGTTTCTTGGGTGAAGGTCTTCAAAAGTTGTTAAAGGAATTTAATTTCATTATAAACTCTACTTTCTATGGTAATGGAAAGTCTGAAAAATCGTCGAAAATGGCTGAAAATCTTTGAAAAAATTATTTTCCTCCTAAACCACTGGGCCAATCAAGCTCAAACTTGGCAGGCATATTCCTTGGGTGAAGGTCTTCAAAAGTTGTTAAAATAATTTAATTTCATCAAAATCTCTATTTTTACACGGTAACGGAAAGTCTGAAAAATGGCTCAAAATATTAGATAAAAATCTTCTCCTCCTTAACCACTGGGCCAATCAAGCTGAAACTTGGCAGAGATGTTCTTTGGGTGAAGGTCTTCAAAAGTTGTTAAAAGAATACTCCATGATAAGAGGAAAGTTGAACATTTGCGAAACTTAAAAAAAATCAAGTTGCAAAATGACGAATTTTAACCAACCTTAATGTACATCAAACAAATTCTGTTTTTCATAACATGGTTGACAAGTTATGAGTGACACACTCAGGTGAGCAAATAGGACCATCATGGTCCTCTTGTTTCTCTTTAATTTGGATGAAAATTTTTAGCCAAAATTTATTCAGCATGACAAGGGTTAACATTGTAAAAGATCATGAGTTCACATATGTGGAGGACCTATTAAGGGTCCACTACCTTTATACAAATCATGGGCGTACTTAGCATGTGATGCAAGTGATTTAAGGATATGCAAAATATATTGTCATCACAACTATACAGGCAGATCGATGTGGGTAACTGCTGTGGTAGCGTATCCGACTCCCATTCATTTGCTCTCGTAGCCACTATCAAAGCACAGTTGGAAATGTGTGTTGGACTGTTAATCCAGGGTTTGATCAACTTGCCATTTATCCTTTTCTACAAGTTGTTCCCCGGAATTGAACGATTTGTATTGTCTGCATGGGGTTTAATACCACTTTCAATATTATTGCAGTTATATCATAGTTGGCCAGGGCACCCACTCATATCTTTTCTCACACCAGTAAACCCTCAACATTTTTTGAGCCACTAGCTGCTCATTTATCTAAAGCATGCTACATTTTATTGTGAGTAACATATCATATGGGACTGAATCTTGTATAATCATTATTGTCGAATGAAAGTTGGCTGAGTAGGGGTTCTAACTCGCTACCCTAGGATTGACAGCCAAGTGCGTCATTGCTAGGCTTATCCCCTGTGGATTAATTATCACTAACCCAAATCAGACACCAGCTGGGGGCTAGGAAGGGATCTAATGGTAGTGCATGCACTTTTGCATGAAATATCAGAAAGCTGCAAAAGACTCTAAGATTGTTAGAAGCAGCGTTATTAAACCCCATTCGTACACACAAATTGTTTGGTCCCAGGCCCAATCCCTGATGGTGGCATCCATCAATTTTGACTTTCTTCTCCCAGCTGATGGCCCAGAAAAGGTCTTGTGAAACAGCTAATCACATTGTGAAATTGACATTGCTCTTAATTAAAACCAGTCAATTTCACTTGCCCAGTGCTCCAATAATTCATTCCTAACACTCACTCTAATCAATTTATAGAACACTTCGAAATCATTCAAAAACACTTTGAATCTGTGCAAAGTGATCAACATTCCAATTAAATAATTGCATGATGTTTTATGGCTGGTGTTGATTTTTAAGCGTCTCATTTGTCTGTGAAGACACAATTACAGAAAAGTTAGTAGATCTTTTAAAGGGAGGTAATAAATTATCACTAATTTATTTTCCATTATGAATTTTGCTCAAAGTTGACCGAAACCTTTTCATAAAAAATGGCAGCCCCACGTTTACCCTAGACTGCAGTTTCAGATCTAAAGTAGCCCCTATCGTGAGTCTTACATTCATTTTCCTAGGAAATTAAATCAACATGAGGTGAACTTTGAAGACCCAACTGCTAAGTAAAACCTACAATACGGTTTGACTGACGAGTCTGCCTCAATTTATCGGGGATATTAATCGGAGGGAAGCGTAGATGGGACAAGTTTACCAGTCTACCTTACTGTCTCTATGAATCTGCCGTATGAAAATGAATTGCATGTCGTGGTTGGTGAGCAGGCCCTTATCAATGAAAAATCGGACAATAACATGGCTAGGATTGGTTTACCAGCCAAATTCCTTTTTCCTTGAGTAATATTTCAATAGGCCGTAACAATGTTCTTGCCTTTAACAAAACATTATGGCCCCAGTAAAACCGACCATTGACAGAAAGAAGAGGAAAATCTCTTGGCTGTTCACCCTTCCATTCTCTCATGGCGGACCAGGTACGAACTGGCACTGAGGCGAAAACGGTATTTAGGTCGAACTTGAGTAAGAAACGAACACATCCAAATACTCGCTGTCTCACCTTTAATTTAAAAAAGCTGTAGTTTCGATGTTATGATCATTCATCGACGACATTTTTTCGAAAAATATTTTATTTCTTACGCACTTGCGTAATGTGCGTAATGGGAGCTACGCCCTTGGGTAGCTGTTCAAATTGCTGTCGCTCCCACGTGTTCTTTTTTTTTCTTGGGCATGTATTTAACCAACACTGTTTCATCCGGGTGATTCACCAGGTTCTAGAAAGTTGTATGGAATTCACCCAACACAGGTAGCTGTTCAAATTGCTGTCGCTCCCATGTGTTCTTTTTTTTTAGCTATTTCCGCCCCCTCCTCGGCTAAGTAAAGTAAAGCCAAATCTTCTTCTGAATAATAATTGATTTTTTCGTACTATGAACGCATTAAATCCACTTGTTGTCTATATGAATCGCCGTACTCTGTATAGCGTACAGCAAATACCGAATACTGTATACAGTATACCATAAACCGTAATACTTCTATGTGACCTCAGCCTAAGACTGGAAATTGATCTTATTTTAGAAATACCAGGATCGCCAAAGAAATCGACAGTTTAACATGATGTCAAATTTTTGGACCTCGAACCTTTCGACCTGTCAGGTTTACTGCATATCAGACAGACATTGCATAATCCCTATGCCGTTGCTTAGTCGGGTCACCAATGATAGTGACTGATTCCAAATTGAAGTAAAAGGGTCAGAAAATGCAGAAAAGAATATAGATATCTGTGTCTTTGATGTAAAAAAAAGAAACCTGAGCCAACTAGATGAAATGACAGCCTGGACAATTTGCAGTGATAATTCTTAGAAATTACATCAAATTCCACAAGTCTACACATCTGGAGTGGTTGGCAGGATTTACCTTGAAGATAAAACCCTGCACAGGCGTGTCGTCCTATCACCAAATTCCAACATTGAATGAATGAATTAGATGTCAACTCTTTGGCAATTTGTCACCAATTTCATGAAATATTCAAGATTAAGTCATCAGTGATGCCTCACCAAAGCAACAGAGTGTTTAAAAGAGGAAGATAAACTATCTATCTCTCTCTATATATATATAAATATACTGCCTAACTCCCCTTTCGGGTATTTCTGGCAGATGAGTGCTTGTGCTGAATAAAAACTGTAAGTCATTGTTTAGGGTGCCATAGACATTTATTTCAGTTTGATTGTGAAAAAAAGTTAAAGTTTGTAGAATTGCTCTCTAGCACACATTCCAGATGTTTTCCCCATCCGTCAGAGAGAGGTAGTGATTTAAACTCAATGCTATCTATTTCTAAAGCTGGGTGAACTGGGGCTGGCTACTAAGTGTCTATTAACACACCTTGGCGACAGTGGGGCTTGAACCACAAATCTCCAGGTAAAAAATCAAGTACCTATACCCAGCGACACTGAGTGAGATACACTGTTTTATTCAAAGAGAATGTTAGAATTAGTTCTAGCTATAATCTCTCACATAATTGACCTAAAATATTTTACATCTTAACTAAAAGTGGTCAATTTATGTTGTTTGTGATTTAATTTGATTCCTTGTGTACAGTCTGAGCAGAATCATTTCTGTTTCTTTTTGGTTGTTTTTTTTTTTTAAATCTAGATGGTCATTCCCCTATGATGTATGTCAGTGTTTTTTCTTTTGGGCTTGGGAACGGGTCCTTAACCAGGCTAATTCCACCAATGGGTAGATAATCGTAAACCTATGTGGAATCTAGGAAAGGGATGTGGTAGTACTGGTGTGAGAAATACCAGGAATCCATCGTTAGGTGCTCCAGTCCTCGTGATATAACTGAGAGATTGTTGAAAGCGACGTAAAACCCCAATTCAAATCAAAGTCTTTCTTTTATATTTCCTTGATTTCGTGCATTGCGAGAAATTTCCAGTAAGGCGAATATGACTTCACGTGTAATGAACATGACTTTGTTTTTCCTTCTAGGTGATTTTAACTATAGTTTAACTCTTTAAATCAGAAAGGTTATATTTATGTGATTTTTAAAGAGTATATATCCAATACTTAAATTGTTAAACTATTGGATTTTTCTAAGGACATGAGATTTGTTCAACCGGAGACCAATTTTGCCTCACAGGGAATATGACCAAATGTATGACCCTAACAAAATTGTAGTAGAAGTTTCCTTGTTTTATGCCCCCGTATCGAGAGATCGGGGGCATATTGTTTTACTCATGTCCGTCTGTCTGTCCATCCGTCTGTCTGTCCATCCGTCTGTCTGTCCGTCCGTTTGTCCGTCCGTCTGTCCAAAAACTTAACCCGAACACTTAACCTTGCCAATATCTTCAAGCCTATTCAAGATACAAAGCTAATATTTGGCATGATGATAGATCTCAAGGATCCGCATCGGCTGGTACCAAAGTCAAGGTCATGTGACGAGGTCAAAGGCATCTGTCAAGGTCAAACTTTGAAAAAAATGCCGTTACGGGGGCATTCGTGTTTCACAAACACATCTTTTTATGTTTTTAATTCTTGGAATTTTTAACATTTTTATAATTAGCTCCACTGGCTGAAAGCCACTGGGGCTATTGTCATGGCATTGTGTCCGTCGTGCGTCCGTCCGTCCGTCCGTCCGTCCGTGCGTGCGTCCGGTCGTAAACTTTTTCTTTAAAAATCTTCTCCTCAGAAACTACTGGATGAATTTCAACCAAACTTCACAGGAATGATCCTTGGGTGACCCTCTTTCAAAGTTGTTCAAGATATTTTGATCCAATGAAATACATGGATTTAATGGGCGTGGCTAATTTCCAAATATGGTAAAAAGTCAGTTTTCTCAGATTCTAATTGATGGATTCCAATTAAATTTCACTGGAATGATCCTTGAGTGAACCTTTATCAGTCTGCAAAAAATAATTGTGATCGGATGATAAATATGGATTTTATGGGCGGAGGTCATTTCTCTATATGTTATATAGTGGAAACTTTGAAAATCATTTTCTCAGATTCTAATTGATGGATATCAACAAAATTTCACTGGAATGATCCTTGAGTGAACCTTTATCAGTCTACCAAAAATTATTGTGATTGGATGAAAAATATGTCTTTTATGGGCGGAGGTCATTTCTCTATATGTTATATAGTGGAAAATTTGAAAATCATTTTCTCAGAATATTATTGATAGATATCAACCAAATTTCACTAAAATGATCCTTGAGTGAACCTTTATCAGTCTACCAAAAATTATTGTGATCGAATGATAAATATGGATTATATGAGCGGAGGTCATTTCTCTATATGTTATATAGTGGAAACTTTAAAAATCATTTTCTCAGAATGTAATTGATGGATATCAACCAATTTTCACTGGAATGATCCTTGAATAAACCTTTATCAGTCTACGAAAAATTATTGTGATCGGATGAAAAATATGTATTTTATGGGCAGAGGTAATTTCTCTTTATGTTATAAAGTGGAAAATTTGAAAATCTTTTCAACATCAGTAAAAACCAAAATATCTTAAAATCAAGTCAAACCTTAGATTTGCTATTTCAAGAATTTCAAGCCTGTGGAGCGACTCAAGCCATTCATGGCTTTCTAGTTTTTTTACAAAATCCTAAACACGAAACAAAAGTATCGTACATATTAGTGAGCCATTCACTAATTAGACCCGAAAGGGAAATATTTGTTGTAGCTAACCACGGGAACATTTATCGGGCATATTGTTACATATAATTTTTCTATCATAATAATCGTTTATTTGGATTAAAAAAAAACACCATTTAAATTATGTTTAATGTAACATGCGGTACTAAAATAATATTTTTAAACTTGTATTTATAAATCAATTATGCTGGGAATACGATTATCAAAAGGCATATTTGCCCATATTCGCCGAAAATGTCATGTTCGTATTTTAGCAATACCCCTTGTTTAAGATAGTGGAATTTGTTAGGATGAAGAATTTTATGATTTCGTAAGATTTTTAATCTGAATATCTCGGACTGCTTTGATAGTTTCAACTGAATTGTATGGGATCTTACGATTAAAAATCTTAAGATATCTTAAAAATCTTAAATCTAAATAAAACGCACCTCTGTGCTTTATCATTAATGTTTTATGAAATGTGCATTTTTCACTATTGATGGAATTTATCATAGGACAAACTTGTAATAAATTAGAGTTTTAATGGTCCTTAGCTACGGTTGTTAAGAGATTAAAGAATCAGAGAGGCAGTTATTAAAAATGCTTTATGTATTAATTGAACTGATCATATTCACATTTTTTATAGGGAATTTTGTTTGGTATGTCTTGTTTAAAGAAATTGAACAAATGAAATTACACTCTATTATGCATTTTGTAAATATTTGGTTCAAGAGAAGGTTCAAATCCTTTTGTTGTGAACATAACCACAACAAGAAATCCATGTGCTTATCCTGAATTTTTAGCTGGGTAGTTGCTATAGCCTTGGTGTTTTGGTTGTCGTCTTGCAAAGTCTTTGACATTTTGTGATATCCATGGAATCCCCAAAGACATTGAATTGGAACTTGGCTCATATTTTCTCTATTAAAAGAACAAACTCTGCTTCCAAGATGTATAAACCTAGATGTTTATTTTGCAAATTATGCCCATGTTTTGACAGATTTTTCTCACCAACAGCCAAGCATGGGAACCTGCGTGTGGTGCTTTTGTTTTCCATGAAAGCAGCCGTAACATAGTTGTGTGATAATCAAATTATCAGTTGATGAGCAAAGTGTTCAAGCTTAACCTCAAAGTAGGTAGCATTTTGTTCACCCATTGAAAATATTTTTGTTTATCAATGTCATCTTTTTTTATCTTATAACTATACAAATATCCGTATGATAACATCCCGTATGATATTTTTTATGATATCACATAGTTATTTTTAGAACATGATATAATGTGGTTATTTTTAGAAACTTGCATTTCAGATAGAAACACCGACGAAAACAAGACGAATATAGGTTATAAGATAAATATAATACATTCTTAGTGTATTGTATGAAAAAAAATATCAAACTCGGTTGTGAGAATTAATAATTGTCTCGGCATAGCCTCGACAATGATCAATTCTCCCAACCTCGTTAGATATTTTTTTTCATATAATACACTAAGTATGTATTATATATGTCCTGATCCCCGTTAGACCCCCCCCCCCCCCCCCCCTCGATCTGCACATTGGAAATAGCTCATTAATGCTATTGGCCATTTACCCTTCTTATGCTAAGTATAAGTCTTGGCTAACTTACACTGACTTATAAGGCAAAGTGCTGAAGCATCTGAAAGAAAAATCATCCAACAAATTTAGTTTTGAAAATTTAGTCTCAACACAATTCTTTGTCATACAGATGGTGTAGACTAAGATCAGACTGCACATATGTTCATGATGATCCTTGTCTATATCTACTGCCAAAACGGGAATTTCCAGGTTCAGAATGAATTGGATTAATGTAGTAGACCCATGATAGATACACTACATTTTGGGAGTAATGAACTTAAACAGTGTTAACTGAGGTTTCCTAATGATTTTAATTATGAAACCTCTGTTAACTCTTGTCATGCTGAACCCGGAATATATCTGCTTTGGCAGGAGCTATAGGCTAACATCAGCCTGCATGCACATATTTGCAGTCTGATGTCAGTCTACACCACCTGTTTCTGACTTTCAAACCAGAAAGTACTCAAGGTGAGCTATTGTGATCACTCACTGTCCGTCGTCCGTCTGTCTGTCCGTCCGTCAACAATTTCTTTAAACATCTTTTCCGAAACTACTGGGCCAATCAAGCTGAAACTTGACAGGAATGTTCCATGGGTGTAGCTCTTTAAAAGTTGTTAGAAGAATTTAATTTCATCAAAAACTCTGAATGCCATGGCTACATAATAGCCAAAAATGGCCGAAAATCTAAGAAAAAAATCTTCTCCTCCTAACTCACTGGGTCAATCAAGCTGAAACTTGGTAAGGATGTTCCTCTGGTGAAGGTCTTCAAAATTTGTTAAAAAGATTGAATTTCATCAAAAGCTCTAGTTTCCATGGTAACGGAAAATCTGAAAAAATGGTTGAAAATCTTAGAAAAAATTCTTCTCCTCCTAAACCACTGGCCCAATCAAGCTGAAACTTGGCATGGATGTTCCTTGGGTGAAGGTCTTCATAAGTTGTTAAAAAAAATCATCAAAAACTCTAGTTTCTATGGTGACGGAAAGTCTGAAAATTGGCAGGAAATGGCTGAAAATATTAGAAAAAATTCTCCCCCCCCCCTAAACCACTGAGACAATCAAGCTGAAACTTGGCAGGGACGTTCCTTGGGTGAAGGTCTTCAAAAGTTGTTAAAAGTAAAAAAAATCGTCAACAATTCTAGTTTCTATGGTGACGGAAAGTCTGAAAATTGGCAGGAAAATGGCTGAAAATATTTGAAAAAAATCGTCTCCCCCTAAACCATTGGGCCAATCAAGCTGAAACTTGGCAGGGATGTTCCTTAGGTGGGTGAAGGTCTTCAAAAGTTGTTAAAGGAATTTAATTTCATCATAAACTCTACTTTCTATGGTAATGGAAAGTCTAGAAAATTGTCGAAAATGGCTGAAAATCTTTGAAAAATTATTTTCCTCCTAAACCACTGAGTCAATCAAGCTGAAACTTGGCAGGGATGTTTCTTGGGTGAAGGTCTTCAAAAGTTGTTAAAGGAATTTAATTTCATCATAAATTCTACTTTCTATGGTAATGGAAAGTCTGAAAAATTGACGAAAATGGCTGAAAATCTTTGAAAAAAATTATTTTCCTCCTAAACCACTGGGCCAATCAAGCTCAAACTTGGCAGGCATATTCCTTGGGTGAAGGTCTTCAAAAGTTGTAAAATAATTTAATTTCATCAAAATATCTATTTTTACACGGTAACGGAACGTCTGAAAAATGGCTCAAAATATTAGATAAAAATCTTCTCCTCCTTAACCACTGGGCCAATCAAGCTGAAACTTGGCAGGGATGTTTTTTGGGTGAAGGTCTTCAAAAGTTGTTAAAAGAATACTCCATGATAAGAGGAAAGTTGAACATTTGCGAAACTTAAAAAGAATCAAGTTGCAATAGGACGAATTTTAACCAACCTTAATGTACATCAAACAAATTCTGTTTTTCATAACATGGTTGACAAGTTATGAGTGACACACTCAGGTGAGCAATATAGGACCATCATGGTCCTCTTGTTTCTCTTTAATTTGGATGAAAATTTTTAGCCAAAATTTATTCAGCATGACAAGGGTTAACATTGTAAAAGATCATGAGTTCAGATATGTGGAGGACCTTTTAAGGGTCCACTACCTTTATACAAATCACGGGCGTACTTAGCATGTGATGCAAGTGATTCAAGGATATGCAAAATATATTGTCATCACAACTATACAGGCAGATCTATGTGGGTAACTGCTGTGGTAGCGTATCCGACTCCCATTCATTTGCTCTCGTAGCCACTATCAAAAAACAGTTGGAAATATGTGTTGGACTGTTAATCCAGGGTTTGATCAACTTGCCATTTATCCTTTTCTACAAGTTGTTCCCCGGAATTGAACGATATGTATTGTCTGCATGGGGTTTAATGCCACTTTCAATATTATTGCAGTTATATCATAGTTGGCCAGGGCACCAACTCATATCCTTTCTCACACCAGTAAACCCTCAACATTTTTTGAGCCACTAGCTGCTCATTTATCTAAAGCATGCTACATTTTATTGTGAGTAACATATCATATGGGACTGAATCTTGTATAATCATTATTGTCGAATGAAAGTTGGCTGAGTAGGGGTTTTAACTCGATACCCTAGGATTGACAGCCAAGTGCATCATTGCTAGACTTTGCCCCTGTGGATTAATAATCACTAACCCAAATGGGACACCAGCTGGGGGCTAGGAAGGGATCTAATGGTAGTGCATGCACTTTTGCATGAAATATCAGAAAGCTGCAAAAGACTCTAAGATTGTTAGAAGCAGCGTTAAACCCCATTCGTACACACAAATTGTTTGGTCCCAGGCCCAATCCCTGATGGTGGCATCCATCAAATTTGACTTTCTTCTCCCAGCTGATGGCCCAGAAAAGGTCTTGTGAAACAGCTAATCACATTGTGAAATTGACATACCTCTTAATCAAAACCAGTCAATTTCACTTGCCCAGTGCTCCAATAATTCATTCCTAACACTCACTACTTCGAAATCATTCAAAAACACTTTGAATCTGTGCAAAGTGATCAACATTCCAATTAAATAATTGCATGATGTTTTATGGCTGGTGTTGATTTTTAAGCGTCTCATTTGTCTGTGAAGACACAATTACAGAAAAGTTAGTAGATCTTTTAAAGGGAGGTAATAAATTATCACTAATTTATTGTCCATTATGAATTTTGCTCAAAATTGACCGAAACCTTTTCATAAAAAATGGCAGCCCCACGTTTACCCTAGACTGCAGTTTCAGATCTAAAGTAGCCCCTATCGTGAGTCTTATCATTCATTTTCCTAGGAAATTAAATCAACATGAGATGAACTTTGAAGACCCAACTGCTAAGTAAAACCTACAATACGGTTTGACTGGCGAGTCTGCCTCAATTTATCGGGGATATTAATCGGAGGGAAGCGTAGATGGGAAAAGTTTACCAGTCAACCTTACTGTCTCTATGAATCTGCCGTATGAAAATGAATTGCATGTCGTGGTTGGTGAGCATGTCCTAATCAATGAAAAATCGGACAATAACATCGATAGGATTGGTGACCAGCCAAATTCCTTTTTCCTTGAGTAATATTTCAATAGGCCGTAACAATGTTCTTGCCTTTAACAAAACATTATGGTCCCAGTAAAACCGACCATTGAAAGAAAGAAGAGGAAAATCTCTTGGCTGTTCAGCCTTCCATTCTCTCATGGCGGACCAGGTAGGAACTGGCACTGAGGCGAAAACGGTATTTAGGTCGAACTTGAGTAAGAAACGAACACATCCAAATACTCGCTGTCTCACCTTTAATTTACCTGGATGTTTCCGAAACTCGCCAGAGCTATTCAAATCGAGAATTTGCTTTTTCATTCATCTATTCTATCAACAACAACAAAAAAGTCAATCATGCAATAATATTTTCGTTAAAATTAATTGAGCGGTTTCTTATCATGTAACTGATCGGAATTAGTGAACGGTTCTGATTGAACACTTTGTATCGATTCTGATTGAAAAATTATGATTGAACGCTGATTGAAAATGATTGCCCATGAATGATCGAATTGTGATTATAATGATTGTCAAATTCCCAATGTTCCATACTGTAAGAAATTTTTCATCTTGCATCGAAAAATAAATTTTCATCTGGCCAGGGCGAAAAATTTTCATCTTACTGGGGAGGAAATTTTTCAATTGGCTGAAATTAGAATTATTTCACCTTGCTTTTGACGGATTTTTTTTTTATCTGGCCAGGGGGTCGGGAATTTTAACCATACTGGGGAGGAAATTTTGCATTTGGCTGTAATTAGATATTTTTCACCTTGCTTTGGAAGAATTTTTTTTTGTTGGCCAGGGAGGAAAAATTTTCAACTGACTTGGGAGAACATTTTTCAATTGACTTTTCACCTTACTGGGGAGGCAATTTTTCATTTGGTTTTAATTAGCAAAGTTTTCACCTTGCATTGAAAGAAAAATTTTTCATCTGGCCAGTGAGGAAAATTTTCATCTGACTGGGAAGAAAATTTTTCTTTTGGCTATAATTAGATCTATATTATTAGAAGGAAAAATTTTTTTCTGGCCAGGGGGTGGGGGGGTGAGAAATTTCACCTACTGGGGATAAAATTTTCATTTGGTTGTAATTAGAAAATTTTCACCACGCTTTTGATGTTTTTTTTCATTTGGCCAGGGAGACAAATTATCACCTGACTGGGAAGTAAATTTTTCATTTGGTTTTTAATCAGAAATATTCACCTTGCTTTGGAAGAAAATTTTTCACCTGACTGGGATGGAAAGTTTTTCATTTGGCTGTAATTAGAAATTTTTCATCCTGCTTTGGAAAAACAAATTCATATGGCCAGTGAGAAAAATTTTCAGGTAACAGGGGAGGAAATTTTTCATTTGGCTGTTATTAGAATTTTTTCACCTTGCATTAGAAAGAAAATTTTTATATGGCCAGGGGGGGGGGGGGGATTTTCACCTTACTGGGGAGGAAATTTTTTTGCTCCCCGAAGAGAAAGCATATAGCTGCCGCTTCGTCTGTCTGTCCGTCTTTCCGTAATTCTGTCCATCCGTCCGTCCGTCCCCACTTATTTCTCCATAACCTATAGGCCAAAGCAAATGAAACTTACAATGTGGACTTTTATATGATATAGTGTTGATGCATCTGTGACGGTTTTTGGATTTTAGGCCTCGTCACGGGAAAAGGGGACTTAGGTAAAAGCAGTTTTTTCCAAATTTCTCCTAGTCAAACGACTTAAGATAACACCTTATTTGAGTCCTTGCAATCTGACCACAGAGCATATCTCCTAAAGTATAATAGCTTTCAATTTGAAACCTTATGGGTGGATAGATCTTATGGAGGACAAGTGCAGTGCACAAGAACTACAACTCTTTCTTTCATAATTTTGGAGTTATTGTCCATTGTTATTTTTGATACTGAGATATTGTTCGGAGCAAATCTCCTATACTATTATAGCTATCAACTTGAAACCTTTTGTATGGGTAGATATCATGGAGGAGAATTGCATTGCACAAGAACTAGAACTCTTACATTCATAATTTTGGAGTTATTTCCCTTAGTTATTTTTGAAACTTAGATTTTATCTTGAGCATATCTCCTAAAACATAATAGTTATCAACTTAAATCTTTATGGGTGGATAGATTTCCTGGAGCAGTAGTGCAATACACAAGACCTGCAACTCTTGCTTGCATAATTCCTGAGTTATTGCCCTTTGTTATTTTTAATACTTAGATTATATAGGGGGTAAATCTCTGACAGTACAAAAGAAACTTTAATCTATTAGGCTTCAGTTTTTTCATCTGACCAGGGAGGAAATTTTTCGCTTAACTAGGGAGGAAATTTTTCATCTGGCCAGGGTGGAAAATGTTCAACTGACTGGGAAGGAAATTTTTCAATTGGTTATAATTAGAAATTTTCGAACTTGCATTGAAAGAAAAATTTTCTCCTGACCAGGGATGAAAATTTTTACCTGGCTGGGGAGGAATCTTTTAGTTGGGCTGTTATTAGAATTTTTTCACCTTGCTCTAGGAGGAAAATATTTCATCTGGGCAGGGAGGAAAATTTTCACCTGACTGGGAAGAAAAAATTATTCATTTGGCTGTTATTAGAAACTTTCATCTTGCATTGGAAGAAAAATTTTTTGCCAGGGAGGAAAATTTTCACATGACTGGGGCGGAAAATTTTTTATTTGGCTGTAATGAAAATTTTTCACCTTGCTTAGGAAAAAAATTTTCTGGCCAAGGAGGAAAATTTTCACCTAACAGGGGAGGAAATTTTTCATATGGCTGTTATTAGAATTTTTTCACCTTGATTTAGAATGAAATTTTTTCATCTGGTCAGGGAGAAAAAATTTCACCTAACTGGGGAGAAAAAATTTTCATTTGGCTGTTATGAGAAATTTTTCACCTTGCATTGAAAGGTTTTTTTGTTGTTTTTTTTAATCTGGCCAGGGAGGAAAATGTTCACCTTACTGGGGATGAAATTTTTTCGTTTGGCTGTTATGAGAAATTTTTCACCTTGCATTGAAAGAATTTCTTTTTTTTTATCTGACAAGGGAGAAAAATTTTCACCTTACTTGGGATGAAATTTAATTTGGTTGTAATTAAAAAATTTTCACCTTGCATTGAAAGAAAATTTTGCATCTGGCCAGGGAGGAAAATATTCACCTGATTGGGGAGAATTTTTTTTTCATTTGGCTGTTATGAGAAATTTTTCACTTTGCATTGAAAGAATTTTTTTTTTATCTGGCCAAGGAGGAAAATTTTCACCTTACTGGGGATGATATTTTTCATAGGTTTGTAATTAGAAATTTTCACCTTGCATTGAAAGAAATTTTTTCATCGGCAAGGGAGGAAAATTTCACCTGACTGGGGAGAATTTTTTTTTATTTGGCTGTAAGGAGAAATTTTTCACTTTGCATTCAAAGAATTTTTTTATCTGGCCAGGGAGGAAAGTTTTCACCTTACTGGGGACGAAATTTTTTGTTTGGCTGTTATGAGAAATTTTTCACCTTGCATTGAAAGAATTTTTTATCATCTGGCCAGAGAGAAAAATATTCACCTTACTGGGGATAAAAGTTTTCGTTTTGCTGTTATAAGAAATTTTCACCTTGCATTGAAAGAATTTTTTTTATCTGGCCAGGGAGGAAAATTTTCCCCTGACAAGGGATGAAAATTTTCGTTTCGCTGTAATGAGAAATTTATCACCTTGCATTGAGAGAATTTATTTTTTATCCGGCCTGGGAGGAAAATTTTCACGTTACTGGGGATGAAATTTTCATTTGGTTGTAAATTGAAATTTTTCACCTTGCACTGAATTTTTTTTTTGTTTTATCTGGCCAGGGAGGAAAATTTTCACTTGACTGGGGAGAAAAAAAATTCATTTTTTGGTTGTAATTTGAAATTTTCCACCTTGCATTGACAGGTGTTTTTTTTGTTTTATCTGGCCAGGGAGAAAAATTTTCATCTTACTAGGGGTGAAATTTTTGGTTTGGCTGTTATGAAAATTTTTCACCTTGAATTGAAAGAGTTAATTTTTTATCTTTCCAGTGAGGAAAATTTCACCTTACTCTGGATGAAGTTTTTCGTTTTGCTGTTATGAGAATTTTTCACCTTTGTGAGAAAGAAAATTTTTCATCTGGCCAGGTAGGAAATTCTTTTATCTGACTGGGGTGAAAAATTTTCATTTGGCTGTAATGAGAAATTTTTTACCTTGCATTGAAAGATTGTTTTTTTATCATCTGGCCAGGAAGGAATTTTTTTACCTAACTGGGGAGAAAAAATTTTCATATAGCTGTAATGAGAAATATTCACCTTGCAATGAAAGATTTTTTTTCCATCTGGCCAGAGAAGAAAAATTTTCACCTTACTGGGGATGAAATTTTTCACTTGGCTGTAATAAGAAAATTTTGCACCTTGGTTGGAAAGAAAATTTTTCACCTGGCAAGGTAGGAAATTTTTGTACCTGACTGGGGTGAAAAGTTGTTCATTTGGCTGTATTGAGAAATTTTCCACCTTGGTTAGGAAGAAATTTTTTCATCTGGTGAAGCCGGGATTTGTATAAGGAGTGCTTGTACTGCCTTGCCGTACAAGCTAGCCTTAATAGCGACGTGGTAGAGCACTCGCTTTGGGATGTAGAGGTCCCGGGTTCGAACCCATTGGAGTCGAATACTTAATTTTTCATCTGGCCAGGTAGGAATTTTTTTTTTACCTTACTGGGGTGAAAATTTTTTCGTTTGGCTGTGATGAGAAATATTTCACCTTGGTTAGGAAGAAATTTTTTCATCTGGTGTAGCCGGGATGTTTATAAGGGGTGTTTGTACTGCCTTGCCGTACAAGTTAGCCTTAATAGTGACGTGGTAGAGCTATCGCTTTGGGATGTAGAGGTCCCGGGTTCGAATCCCATTAGAGTCGAATACATGTATTTAATTTTTCATCTGGCCAGGTAGAAATTTTTTTAACTGACTGGGTTGAATTTTTTTACGTTTGGCTGAAACGAGAAATTTTTCACCTTGATTAGGAAGAATTTTTTTCATCTGGCCAGGAAGGAATTTTTTTTTACCTGACTGAAGTGAAAAATTTTCGTTTGGCTGTAATGAGAAATATTTCACGTTGGTTAGGAAGATTTTTTTTTTTCATCTGGCCAGGTAGGAAATTTTTTTATCTGACTGGGGTGAAATTATTTTTAGCTTGGCTGTAATGAGAAATTTTTCACGTTGGTTAGGAAGAAATTTTTTCATCTAGTGTAGCCGCGATGTGTATAAGGGGTGTTTGTACTGCCTTGCCGTACAAGTTAGCCTTAATAGCGACGTGGTAGAGCACTGGCTTTGGGATGTAGAGGTCCCGCGTTCGAATCCAATTGGAGTCGAATATTTATTTTTTTTATCTGGCAAGGTAGGATTTTTTTTTTCATGACTGGGTTGAAATTTTTTTCGTTTGGCTGTAATGAGAAATTTTTCACGTTGGTTCAGAAGAAATTTTTTTCATCTGGCCAGGTAGGAATTTTTTTTTACCTGACTTGGGTGAAAAAATTTCGCTTGGCTGTAATGAGAAATTTTTCACGTTGGTAAGGAAGAATTTTTTTCATCTGGCCAGGTAGGAAATCTGTTATCTGACTGGGGTGAAATTTTTTTCGCTTGGCTGTAATGAGAAATTTTTCACGTTGGTTAGGCAGATTTTTTTTCATCTGGCCAGGTAGGAAGTTTTTTATCTGATGAGGGTGAAAATCTTCTAGCTTGGCTGTAATGAGAATTATTTCACGTTGGTTAGGTGAATTTTTTTCATCTGGCCAGGTAGGAGATTTTTTATATGACTGGGGTGATTTTTTTTTAGCTTGGCTGTAATGAGAAATTTTAAACGTTGGTTAGGAAAAATTTTTTTCATCTGGCCAGGTAGGAAATTTTTTATCTGACTGGGGTGAAAATTTTTTCGCTTGGCTGTAATGAGAAATTTTTCACGTTGGTTAGGAAGAAATTTTTTCATCCGGTGTAGCCGGGATGTGTAAAAGGGGTGATTGTACTGCCTTGCCGTACAAGCTAGCCTTTATAGCGACGTGGTAGAGCACTCGATTTGGGATGTAGAGGTCCCGGGTTCGAATCGCATTGGAGTCGAATATTTGATTTTTCATCTGGCCAGGTAGGAATTTTTTTTTTCCTAACTTGGGTGATTTTTTTTTAGTTTGGCTGTAATGAGAAATTTTTCACGTTGGTTAAGAAGAATTTTTTTCATCTGGCCAGGTAGGATTTTTTTTACCTCACTTTGGTGAGAAATTTTTCGCTTGGCTGTAATGAGAAATTTTTCACGTTGGGTAGGAAGAATTTTTATCATCTTGCCAGGTAGAAATTTTTTTTAAATAGAATATTTAATTTTTAATCTGGCCAGGTAAAAATTTTTTTTTTTACCTGACTGGGGTGAGAAATTTTTCGTTTGGCTGTAATGAGAAATTTTTCACATTGATAAGGAAAAAAATTTTCATCTGGCCAGATAGGAAATTTTTTTCCTAATCAAGGTGAAAAATTTCTCGTTTGACTGAAATGAGAAATTTTCCACCTTGGTTAGGAAGAAATTTTTTTCCATCTGGCCAGGCAGGAAATTTTTTTTCACCAGACTGGGGTGAAAATTTTTTCGCTTGGCTGTAATGAGAAATTTTTCACGTTGGTTAGGAAGAAATTTTTTCATCTGGTGTAGCCGGGATGTGTATAAGGGGTGTTTGTACTGCCTTGACGTACAAGTTAGCCTTAATAGCGACGTGGAAGAGCACTCGCTTTGGGATGTAGAGCTCCCGGGTTCGAATCCCGTTAGAGTCGAATACATGTATTTAATTTTTCATCTGGCCTTGTAGGAATTTTTTTTACCTGACTGGGGTGAAAATTTTTTTGTTTGGCTTTAATGAGAAATTTTTCACCTTGATTAGGAAGAAATTTTTTCATCTGGCCAGGTATGAATTTTTTTTTACCTGACTGGGGTAAAAAATTTTTTGTTCGGCTGAAATGAGAAATTTTTCACCTTTTTTAGTAAGAATTTTTTTCATTTGGCCAGGAAGGAATTTTTTTTACCTGACTGGAGTGAAAAATTTTCGTTTTGCTGTAATGAGAAATATTTCACGTTGGTTAGGAAGATTTTTTTTCATCTGGCCAGGTAGGAAATTTATTATCTGACTGGGGATAATTTTTTTTTCGCTTGGCTGTAATGAGAAATTTTTCACGTTGGTAAGGAAGAAATTTTTTCATCTGGTGTAGCCGGGATGTGTATAAGGGGTGTTTGTACTGCCTTGTCGTACAAGTTAGCCTCAATAGCGACGTGGTAAAGCATTCGCTTTGGAATGAAGAGCTCCCGGGTTCGAATCCCATTGGAGTGGAATATTTATTTTTTATCTGGCCAGGTAGGATTTTTTTTTAACCTGACTGGGGTGAAAATTTTTTCGTTTGGCTGAAATGAGAAAATTTTCACGTTGGTTAGGAAGAATTTCTCTGGCCAGGATGGATTTTTTTTACCTGACTGGTTTGAAAATTTTTTCGTTTGGCTGTAATGAGAAATTTTTCACCTTGATAAGGAAGAATCTTTTTCATCTGGCAAGGTAGGATTTTTTTTTACCTGACTGGGGCGAAATTTATTTCGTTTCGCTGTAATGAGAAATTTTTCACCTTGGTTAGGAAAAATTTTTCCATCTTGCCAGGTAGTAATTTTTATTTTACCTGACTTGGATGAAAAATTTTTCGTTTGGCTGAAATGAGAAATTTTTCACGTTGGTTAGGAAGAAATTTTTTCATCGGGCCAGGTAGGAAATTTTTTTACCTGACTGGGGTGAAAATTTTTTATGAGAAATTTTTCACCTTGGTTGGGAAGAAATTTTTTCATCTGGTGTAGCCGGAATGTGTATAAGAGGTGTTTGTACTGCTTTGCCGTACAAGTAAGCATTACTCGTTGGCTCGTCTGGCTCGTTGGCCGAGTGGTTAGCGCGCTCGACTCGTAACCTGGTGGTTGCGGGTTCGAGCCCCACCGGAGGCGGGTAGTGTATTTGGGCAGGACACTTTACAGACAGGGCCCCAGTCCACCCAGCTATAAAAGTGGGTAGCAGTGGTTAGAACCCATTGCCTCTCTCTCTATGTGTAGGATAAGTTCCGGAATGAGCTAGGACCACGATGGAAATAAGAGTCATTCGACCCTTTATCGTGTTATCCTCGAGTAAAAAAAAAAAAAAAAAAAAAAAAAAATAGCGACGTGGTAGAGCACTCGCTTTGGGATGTAGAGGTTCCGGGTTCGAATCCCATTGGAGTCGAATATTTTAATTTTTCATCTGGCCAGGTAGGATTTTTTTTGGCTGACTGGCGTGAAAAATTTTTCGTTTGGCTGTAATGAGAAATTTTTCACATTGATTAGGAAGAAATTTTTTCATCTGGCCAGGTAGGAATTTTTTTATCTGACTGGGGTAAAAAATCATCGTTTTGCTGAAATGAGAAATGTTTCACCTAGGTTAGGAAGAAATGTTTTTACCTGACTGGGGTGAAATTTTTTTTCGCTTGGCTGTAATGAGAATTTTTTCACCTTTGTTAGTAAGAAATTTTTTCAGCTGGTCAGGTAGGAAATTGTTTATCTGACTGGGGTTAAAAGATTTCGCTTGGCTGTAATGAGAAATATTTCACGTTGGTAAGAAGAAATTTTTTCATCTGGTGTTGCCGGGATGTGTATATGGGGTGTTTGTACTGCTTTGCCGTACAAGTAAGCATTACTCGTTGGCTCGTCTGGCTCGTTGGCCGAGTGGTTAGCGCGCTCGACTCGTAACCTGGTGGTTGCGGGTTCGAGCCCCACCGGAGGCGGGTAGTGTATTTGGGCAGGACACTTTACAGACAGGGCCCCAGTCCACCCAGCTGTAAAAGTGGGTAGCAGTGGTTAGAACCCATTGCCTCTCTCTCTATGTGTAGGATAAGATCTGGAATGAGCTAGGACCACGATGGAAATAAGAGTCATTCGACCCTTCATCGTGTTATCCTCGAGTAAAAAAAAAAAAAAAAAAAAAAAAAAAAAAAAAAAAAATAGCGACGTGGTAGAGCACTCGCTTTGGGATGTAGAGGTTCCGGGTTCGAATCCCATTGGAGTCGAATATTTTAATTTTTCATCTGGCCAGGTAGGATTTTTTTTGGCTGACTGGCGTGAAAAATTTTTCGTTTGGCCGTAATGAGAAATTTTTCACATTGATTAGGAAGAAATTTTTTCATCTGGCCAGGTAGGAATTTTTTTATCTGACTGGGGTAAAAAATCATCGTTTTGCTGAAATGAGAAATGTTTCACCTAGGTTAGGAAGAAATGTTTTTACCTGACTGGGGTGAAATTTTTTTTCGCTTGGCTGTAATGAGAATTTTTTCACCTTTGTTAGTAAGAAATTTTTTCAGCTGGTCAGGTAGGAAATTGTTTATCTGACTGGGGTTAAAAGATTTCGCTTGGCTGTAATGAGAAATATTTCACGTTGGTAAGAAGAAATTTTTTCATCTGGTGTTGCCGGGATGTGTATATGGGGTGTTTGTACTGCCTTGCCATACAAGTTATCCTTAATAGCGACGTGGTAGAGCACTTGCTTTGGGATGTAGAGTACCGGATTCGAATCCCATTGGAGTCGAATATTCAATTTTTCATCTGGCCAGGTAGGATCTTTTTTTACCTGACTGGGATGAAAAAATTTTCGTTTGGCTGAAATGAGAAATTTTTCACGTTGGTAAAGAAGAATTTTTTTTCATCTGGCCAGGTAGGATTTTTTTTCAAACCTGACTGGAGTGAAATTTTTTTCGCTTGGCTGTATTGAGAAATTTTTCACGTTGGTTAGGAAGAATTTTTTCATTTGGCCAGGTAGGAAATTTTTTATCTGACTGGGGTGAAATTTTTTCGCTTGGCTGTAATGAGAAATTTTTCACGTTGGCTGGGAAGAATTTTTTTGCATCTGGTGTAGCCGAGATGTGTATAAGGGGTGTTTGTACTGCCTTGTCGTACAAGTTAGCCTTAATAGCGACGTGGTAGAGCACTCGCTTTGGGATGAAGAGGTTCCGGATTCGAATCCCATTTCAGTCGAATATTTTAATTTTTCATATGGCCAAGTGGGAAATTTTTTTACCTGACTGGGATAAGAAATTTTTCGTTTGGCTAAAATGAGAAATTTTTCAGCTTGGTTAGGAAGAAATATTTTCAACTGACCAGGTAGGAATATTTTTTACCTGACTGGGGTCAGACATTTTTCGTTTGGCTGTAATGAGAAATTTTTTTAGCTTGGTAAGAAAGAAATTTTTTCATCTGACCAGGTAGGAATTTCTTTTTACCTGACCCGGGTGAGAAATTTTTCGTTTGGCTGTAATGAGAAATTTTTCAGCTTGGTTAGGAAGAAATGTATTCATCTGAGCAGTTAGGAATTTTTTTTTACCTCACTGGGATGAAAAATCTTTCGTTTGGCTGTAATGCGATTTTTTTCAGTTTGTTAGAAAGAATTTTTTTCAACTGGTGTAGCCGCGATGTGTATAAGGGGTGTTTTTACTGCCTTGTCGTACAAGTAAGCCTCAATAGCGACGTTGTAGAGTAGTCGCTTTGGGATGTAGATGTCCCGGGTTCAAATCGTTTTGGAGTCGAATATTTTGATTTTTCATATAGCCAGGTAGTAAATTTTTTTACCTGACTGGGATGAGAAATTTTTCGATTGGCTGTAATGAGAAATTTTTCAGCTTGGTTAGGACGAAATTCTTTCATCTGACCAGGAAGGTATTTTTTTTACCTGACCCGGGTGTGAAATTTTTCGTTTGGCTGTAATGAGAAATTTTTCAGCTTGGTTAGGAAGAAATTCTTTCATCTGACCAGGTAGGAATTTTTTTTACCTGACCCGGGCGAGAAATTTTTCGTTTGTCTGTAATGAGAAATTTTTCAGCTTGGTTAGGAAGAAATTCTTTCATCTGACCAGAAAGGAATTTTTTTTAACTGACTGGGATGAAAAAATCTTTCGTTTGGCTGTAATGAGAAATTTTTCAGCTTGGTTAGGAAGAAATTTTTTCAACTGGTGTAGCCGCGATGTGTATAAGGGGTGTTTGTACTGCCTTGTCGTACAAGTTAGCCTCAACAGCGACGTGGTTTAGCACTCGCTTTAGGATGTAGAAGTTGTAGAAGTCCCGGGTTTGAATCCCATTGGAATCGAATATTTTATTTTTCATCTGGCCAGGTAGGAAATTTTTTTACCTGACTGGGTTGAGAAATTTTTCGATTGGCTGTAATGAGAAATTTTTCAGCTTGGTTAGGAAGAAATATTTTCATCTGACCAGGTAGGAATTTTTTTTTACCTGACCCGGGTGAGAAAGTTTTCGTTTGGCTGTAATGAGAATTTTTTCAGCTTGGTTAGGAAGAAATTCTTTCATCTGACCAGGTAGGATTTTTTTTACCTGACTGGGGTGAGAAATTTTTCGTTTGGCTGTAATGAGAAATTTTTCAGCCTGGTTCGGAAGAAATTCTTTAATCTGACCAGGTAGGAAAGTTTTTTACCTGACTGAGGTGAGAAATTTTTCGATTGGCTGTAATGAGAAATTTTTCAGCTTGGTTAGGAAGAAATTCTTTCATCTGACCAGGTTGTAATTTTTTTTTACCTGGTCCGTGTTAGAAATTTTTCGTTTGTCTGTAATGAGAAATTTTTCAGCTTGGTTAGGAAGAAATTCTTTCATCTGACCAAGTAGGAAATTTTTTTTACCTGACCCGGGTGAGAAATTTTTCGTTTGGCTGTAATGAGAAATTTTTCAGCTTGGTTAGGAAGAAATTTTTTCAACTGGTGTAGCCGCGATGTGTATAAGGGGTGTTTGTACTGCCTTGTCGTACAAGTTAGCCTCAATAGCGACGTGGTAGAGCACTCGCTTTGGGATGTAGAGGTCCCAGGTTCGAATCCCATTGGAGTCGAATATTTTAAATTTTCATCTGACCAGGTAGGAATTTTTTTTACCAGACCCGGGTGAGAAATTTTTCGTTTGGCTGCAATAAGAAATTTTTCAGCTTGGTTAGGAAGAAATTCTTTCATCTGGCTAGGTAGGAAATTTTTTTTTACCTGACTGGGGTGAGAAATTTTTCGTTTGGCTGTAATATGAAATTTTTCAGCTTTGTTAGGAAGAAATTTTTTCAACTCGTATAGCCGCGATGTGAATACGGGGTGTTTGTACTGCCTTTTCGTACAAGTAAGCCTCCATAGCCACGTGGTAGAGCACTCGCTTTGAGATGTAGAGGTCCCAGGTTCGAATCCCATTGTAGTCGAATTTCGTAATTTCTCATCTGGCCAGGTAGGAATTTTTTTACGTGACTGGGGTGAGAAATTTTTCGTTTGGCTGTAATGAGAAAATTTTCAGCTTGGTTAGAAAGAAATTCTATCATCTGACCTGGTAGGATTTTTTTTTTTTTTACCTGACTGGGGTGAGAAATTTTTCGTTTGGCTGTAATGAGAAATTTTTCAGCTTGGTTAGGAGAAATTCTTTCATCTGACCAGGAAGGAATTTTTTTTACCTGACCCGGGTGAGAAATTTTTCGTTTGGCTGTAATGAGAAATTTTTCAGCTTGTTTAGGAAGAAATTCTTTCATCTGATCAGATAGGATTTTTTTTTTACCTGACCCGAGTGAAAAATCTTTCCTTTGGCTGTAATGAGAAATTTTTCAGCTTGGTTAGGAAGAAATTCTTTCATCTGACCAGGTAGGATTTTTTTTTACCTGACTGGGATGAAAAATCTTTCGTTTGGCTGTAATGAGAAATTTTTCAGCTTGGTTAGGAAGAAATTTTTTCACTTGGTGTAGCAGCGATGTGTATAAGGGGTGTTTGTACTGCCTTTTCGTACAAGTTATCCTCAAAAGCGACGTGAAAGAGCACTCGCTTTGGGATGTAAAGGTCCCGGGTTCGAATCCCATTGGAGTCGAATTTCGTAATTTCACATCTGACCAGGTAGGAATTTTTTTACGTGACTGGGTGAGAAATTTTTCGTTTGGCTGAAATGAGAAATTTTTCAGCTTGGTTAGGAAGAAATTCTTTCATCTGACCAGGTAGGATTTTTTTTTACCTGACCCCGGGTGAGAAATTTTTCGTTTGGCTGTAATAAGAAATTTTTCAGCTTGGTTAGGAAGAAATTCTTTCATCTGACCAGGTAGGAATTTTTTTTACCTGACCCGGGTGAGAAATTTTTCGTTTGCCTGTAATTAGAAATTTTTCAGCTTGGTTAGGAAGAAATTCTTTCATATGACCAGGTAGGAAATTTTTTTTAACCTGACCCGGGTGAGAACTTTTTCGTTTGGCTGTAATGAGAAATTTTTCAGCTTGGTTAGGAAGAAATTCTTTCATATGACCAGGTAGGAATTTTTTTTTACCTGACCGGGGTGAGAACTTTTTCGTTTGTCTGTAATGAGAATTTTTTCAGCCTGGTTAGGAAGAAATTCTTTCATCTGACCAGGTAGGAAATTTTTTTTTACCTGGTCCGTGTTAGAAATTTTTCGTTTGTCTGTAATGAGAATTTTTTCAGCTTGGTTAGGAAGAAATTCTTTCATCTGACCAGGTAGGGATTTTTTTTTACCTGACCCGGGTGAGAACTTTTTCGTTTGTCTGTAATGAGAATTTTTTCAGCTTGGTTAGGAAGAAATTCTTTCATTTGACCAGGTAGGAATTTTTTTTTACCTGACCCGGGTGAGAAATTTTTCGTTTGGCTGTAATGAGAAAATTTTCAGCTTGGTTAGGAAGAAATTTTTTCAACTGATGTAGCCGCGATGTGTATAAGGGGTGTTTGTACTGCCTTGTCGTACAAGTTAGCCTCAATAGCGACGTGGTAGAGCACTCGCTTTGGGATGTAGAGGTCCCAGGTTCGAATCCCATTGGAGTCGAATATTTTAAATTTTCATCTGACCAGGTAGGAATTTTTTTTACCAGACCCGGGTGAGAACTTTTTCGTTTAGCTGCAATAAGAAATTTTTCAGCTTGGTTAGGAAGAAATTCTTTCATCTGACCAGGTAGGAAATTTTTTTTACCTGACCCGGGTGAGAAATTTTTCGTTTGGCTGTAATGAGAAATTTTTCAGCTTTGTTAGGAAGAAATTTTTTCAACTGGTGTAGCCGCGATGTGTATACGGGGTGTTTGTACTGCCTTTTCGTACAAGTAAGCCTCTATAGCGACGTAGTAGAGCACTCGCTTTCAGATGTAGAGGTCCCAGGTTCGAATCCCATTGTAGTCGAATTTCGTAATTTCTCATCTGGCCAGGTAGGAATTTTTTTACGTGACTGGGGTGAGAAATTTTTCGTTTGGCTGTAATGAGAAATTTTTCAGCTTGGTTAGAAAGATATTCTATCATCTGACCAGGTAGGAATTTTTTTTTTACCTGACTGGGGTGAGACATTTTTCGTTTGGCTGTAATGAGAAATTTTTCAGCTTGGTTAGGAAGAAATTCTTTCATCTGACCAGGAAGGAATTTTTTTTACCTGACCCGGGTGAGAAATTTTTCGTTTGGCTGTAATGAGAAATTTTTCAGCTTGTTTAGGAAGAAATTCTTTCATCTGATCAGGTAGGAATTTTTTTTTACCTGACCCGAGTGAAAAATCTTTCCTTTGGCTGTAATGAGAAATTTTTCAGCTTGGTTAGGAAGAAATTCTTTCATCTGACCAGGTAGGATTTTTTTTTTTTACCTGACTGGGATGAAAAATCTTTCGTTTGACTGTAATGAGAAATTTTTCAGCTTGGTTAGGAAGAAATTTTTTCACTTGGTGTAGCAGCGATGTGTATAAGGGGTGTTTGTACTGCCTTTTCGTACAAGGTATCCTCAAAAGCGACGTGAAAGAGCACTCGCTTTGGGATGTAAAGGTCCCGGGTTCGAATCCCATTGGCTTCGAATTTTGTAATTTCACATCTGACCAGGTAGGAATTTTTTTACCTGACTGGGTGAGAAATTTTTCGTTTGGCTGAAATGAGAAATTTTTCAGCTTGGTTAGGAAGAAATTCTTTCACCTGACCAGGTAGGAAATTTTTTTTACCTGACCCGGGTGAGAAATTTTCGTTTGGTTGTAATGAGAAATTTTTCAGCTTGGTAAGGACGAAATTCTTTCATCTGACCAGGTAGGAATTTTTTTTTACCTGACTCAAGTGAGAATTTTTTCGTTTGGCTGTAATGAGAAAATTTTCAGCTTGGGTAGGAATATTTTTTACAACTGGTGTAACCGCGGTGTGTAAAAGGGGTGTTTGTACTGCCTTGTCGTACAAGTTAGCCTCAATAGCCACTTGGTAGAGCACTCGCTTTAGGATGTAGAGGTCCCGGGTTCGAATTCCATTGGAGTCGAATATTTATAATTTTCATCTGGCCAGGTAGGAATTTTTTTAACCTGACTGGGGTGAGAAATTTTTCGTTTGGCTGTAATGAGAAATTTTTCAGCTTGGTTAGGAAGAATTTTTTTCATCTGACCAGGTAGGATTTTTTTTTACCTGACTGGGGTGAGAAATTTTTCGTTTGTCTGTAATTTAGATTTTTTCAGCTTGGTAAGGAAGAAATTTTTTCAACTGGTGTAGCTGCGATGTGTATAAGAGGTGTTTGTACTGCCTTGTTGTACAAGTTAGCCTCATTAGCGACGTGGTAGAGCACTCGCTTTGGGATGTAGAGGTCCTGGGTTCGAATCCTATTGGAGTCGAATGTTTTAATTTTTCATTTGGCCAGGTAGGATTTTTTATTTACCTGACCCGGGTGAGAAATTTTTCGTTTGGATGTAATGAGAAATTTTTCAGCTTGGTTAGGAAGAAATTCTATCATCTGACCAGGTAGGAATTTTTTTTTCCTGACAGGGATGAAAAATCTTTCGTTTGGCTGTAATGAGAAATTTTTCAGCTTGGTTAGGAAGAATTTTTTTCAAATGGTATAGCCGCGATGTGTATAAGGGGTGTTTGTACTGCCTTGTGGTACAAGTTAGCCTCAATAGCGACGTGGAAGAGCACTCGCTTTTGGATGTACAGGTCCCGGGTTCGAATCCCATTGGAGTCGAATATTTTAATTTTTCATCTGGCCAGGTAGGAAATTTTTTTACCTGACTGGGGTCAGAACTTTTTCGTTTGGCTGTAATGAGAAATTTTTCAGCTTGGTTAGGAAGAAATATTTTCATCTGACCAGGTAGGATTTTTTTTTTTACCTGACTGGGATGAAAAATTTTTCATTTGGCTGTATTGAGAAATTTTTCAGCATGGTTAGGAAGAATTTTTTTCAACTGGTGTAGCCGCGATGTGTATAAGGGGTGTTTGTACTGCCTTGTCGTACAAGTTAGCCTCAAAAGCGACGTGGAAGAGCACTCGCTTTGGGATGTAAAGGTCCCGGGTTCGAATCCCATTTGAGTCGAATTTTGTAATTTCTCATCTGACCAGGTAGGAATTTTTTTTACCTGACTGGGGTGAGAAATTTTTCGTTTGGCTGAAATAAGAAATTTTTCAGCTTGGTGAGGAAGAAATTCTTTCATCTGGCCAGGTAGGAATTTTTTTTACCTGACCCGGGTCAGAACTTTTTCGTTTGGCTGTAATGAGAAATTTTTCAGCTTGGTTAGGAAGAAATATTTTCATCTGACCAGGTAGGATTTTTTTTTTTACCTGACTGGGGTGAAAAATCTTTCGTTTGGCTGTAATGAGAAATTGTTCAGCGTGGTTAGGAAGAATTTTTTTCAACTGGTGTAGCCGCGATGTGTAAAAGGGGTGTTTGTACTGCCTTGTCGTACAAGTTAGCCTCAAAAGCGACGTGGAAGAGAACTCGCTTTGGGATGTAAAGGTTCCGGGTTCGAATCCCATTTGAGTCGAATTTTGTAATTTCTCATCTGACCAGGTAGGAATTTTTTTTAACTGACTGGGGTGCGAAATTATTCGTTTGGCTGAAATGAGAAATTTTTCAGCTTGGTTAGGAAGAATTTCTTTCATCTGGCCAGGTAGGAAATTTTTTTGACCGACCCGAGTGAGAAATTTTTCGTTTGTCTGAAATGAGAAATTTTTCAGCTTGGTTAGGAAGAAATTTTTTCATCTGACCAGGTAGGAAATTTTTTTTACCTGACCCGGGTGAGAAATTTTTTGTTTGGCTGTAATGAGAATTTTTTCAACTAGGTTAGGACGAAATTCTTTCATCTTACCAGGTAGGAATTTTTTTTACCTTACTGGGATGATAAATCTTTCGTTTGGCTGTAATGAGAAATTTTTCAGCTTGGTAAGGAACAAATTTTTTCAACTGGTGTAGCCGCGATGTGTATAAGGGGTGTTTGTACTGCCTTGTGGTACAATTTAGCCTCAATAGCGACGTGGAAGAGCACTCGCTTTTGGATGTACAGGTCCCGGGTTCGAATCCCATTGGAGTCGAAAATTTGAATTTTTCATCTGGCCAGATAGGAAATTTTTTTACCTGACTGGGGTCAGAACTTTATCGTTTGGCTGTAATGAGAAATTTTTCAGCTTGGTTAGGAAGAAATATTTTCATCTGACCAGGTAGGATTTTTTTTTTTTACCTGACCCGGGTGAGGAATTTTTCGTTTGGCTGTAATGAGAAATTTTTCACCTTGGTTAGGAAGAAATTCTTTCATCTGACCAGGGAAGAATTTTTTTTTTTTTTTTTTTGCTGACCCGGGTGAGAAATTTTTTGTTTGGCTGTAATGAGAAATTTTTCAGCTTGGTTAGGAAGAAATTCCTTTATCTGACCAGGTAGGATTTTTTTTTTACCTGACTGGGATGAAAAATCTTTCGTTTGGCTGCAATGAGAAAATTTTCAGCTTGGTTAGGAAGAAATTTTTTCAACTGGTGTAGCCGCGATATGTATAAGGGGTGTTTGTACTGCCTTGTCGTACAAGTTAGCCTCAATAGAGACGTGGAAGAACAATCGCTTTGGGGTGTAGAGGTCCCGGGTTCGAATCCCATTGGAGTCGAATATTTTAATTTTTCATCTGGCCAGGTAGGAATTTTTTTACCTGACTTGGGTGAGAAGTTTTTCGTTTGGCTGTAATGAGAAATTTTTCAGCTTGGTGAGGAAGAAATATTTTCATTTGACCATGTAGGATTTTTTTTACCTGACTGGGGTGAGAAATATTTCGTTTGGCTGAAATGAGAAATTTTTCAGCTTGGTTAGGACGAAATTCTTTCATTTGACCATGTAGGAATTTTTTTTTACCTGACCCGGGTGAGAAATTTTTCGTTTGGCTCTTATGAGAAATTTTTCAGCTTGGTTAGGAAGAATTTCTTTCATCTGACGAGGTAGGAAATTTTTGTACCTGACCCGGGTGAGAATTTTTTCGTTTGGCTGTAATGAGAAATTTTTTAGCTTGGTTAGGAAGAAATTTTTTCAACTGTTGTAGCCGCGAAGTGTATAAGGGGTGTTTGTACTGCCTTGTCGTACAAGTTAGCCTCAATAGCGACGTGGTAGAGCACTCGCTTTGGGATGTAGAAGTCCCAGGTTCGAATCCCATTGGAGTCGAATATTTATAATTTTCTTCTGGCCAGGTAGGAATTTTTTTAACCTGACTGGGGTGAGAAATTTTTCGTTTGGCTGTAATGAGAAATTTTTCAGCTTGGTTAGGAAGAATTTTTTTCATCTGACCAGGTAGGAATTTTTTTTTGCCTGACTGGGGTGAGAGATTTTCGTTTGGCTGTAATGAGTAATTTTTCAGCTTGGTTAGGAAGAAATTCTTTCATCTGACCAGGAAGGAAATTTTTTTACCTGACCCGGGTGAGAAATTTTTCGATTGCCTGTAATGAGAAATTTTTCAGCTTGGTTAGGAAGAATTTCTTTCATCTGACCAGGAAGTATTTTTTTTTTACCTGGCCCGGGTTAGAAATTCTTCGTTTGTCTGTAATGAGAATTTTTTCAGCTTGCTTAGGAAGAATTTCTTTCATCTGACCAGGTAGGAAATTTTTTTACCTGACCCGGGTGAGAATTTTTTCGTTTGGCTGTAATGAGAAATTTTTCAGCTTGGTTAGGAAGAAATTTTTTCAACTGTTGTAGCCGCGAAGTGTATAAGGGGTGTTTGTACTGCCTTGTCGTACAAGTTAGCCTCAATAGCGACGTGGTAGAGCACTCGCTATGGGATGTAGAAGTCCCAGGTTCGAATCCCATTGGAGTCGAATATTTTAAATTTTCATCTGGCCAGGTAGGTATTTTTTTAACCTGACGGGGGTGAGAATATTTTCGTTTAGCTGTAATGAGAAATTTTTCAGCTTGGTTAGGCAGAATTTTTTTCATCTGACCAGGTAGGAATTTTTTTTTTACCTGACTGGGGTGAGAAATTTTCGTTTAGCTGAAATGAGAAATTTTTCAGCTTGGTTAGGAAGAAATTCCTTCATCTGACCAGGAAGGATTTTTTTTTACCTGACCCTTGTGAGAAATTTTTCGTTTGGCTCTTATGAGAAATTTTTCAGCTTGGTTAGAAAGAAATTCTTTCATCTGACCAGGTAGGAATTTTTTTTTACCTGACCCGGGTGAGAAATTTTTCGTTTGGCTGTAATGAAAAATTTTTTAGCTTGGTAAGGAAGAAATTTTTTCAACTGGTGTAGCCGCGAAGTGTATAAGGGGTGTTTGTTCTGCCTTGTCGTACAAGTTAGCCTCAATAGCGACGTGGTAGAGCACTCGCTATGGGATGTAGAAGTCCCAGGTTCGAGTCCCATTGGAGTCGAATATTTTTGATTTTCATCTGGCCAGGTAGGAATTTATTTAACCTGACTGGGGTAGAAATTTTTCGTTTGGCTGTAATGAGAAGTTTTCAGCTTAGTTAGGAAGAATCTTTTTCATCTGACCATGTAGGAATTTTTTTTTTTACCTGACTGGGGTGAGAAATTTTTCGTTTGGCTGTAATGAGAATTTTTCAGCTTGGTTAGGAAGAATTTTTTTCATCTGACCAGGAAGGAATTTTTTTTACCTGACCCGGATGAGAAATTTTTCGTTTGGCTGTTATGAGAAATTTTTCAGCTTGGTTAGGAAGAAATTTTTTCATCTGACCAGGTAGGAATTTTTTTTTACCTGACCCGGGTGAGAAATTTTTCTTTTGGCCGTAATGAGATATTTTTCAGCTTGGTTAGGAAGAATTCTTTCATCTGACCAGGTAGGATTTTATTTTTACCTGACTGGGATGAAAAATCTTTCGTTTGGCTGTAGTGAGAAATTTTTCAGCTTGGTTAGGAAGAAATTTTTTCAACTGGTGTAGCCGCGATGTGTATAAGGGGTGTTTGTACTGCCTTGTCGTACAAGTTAGCCTCAATAGCGACGTGGAAGAGCACTCGCTTTGGGATGTAAAGCTCCCGGGTTCGAATCCCATTTGAGTCGAATTTTGTAATTTCTCATCTGACCAGGTAGGAATTTTTTTTTACCTGACTGGGGTGAGAAATTTTTCGTTTGGCTGAAATGAGAAATTTTTCAGCTTGGTTTGGACGAAATTCTTTCATCTGACCAGGTAGGAATTTTTTTTTACCTGACCCGGGTGAGAAATTTTTCGTTTGGCTGTAATGAGAAATTTTTCAGCTTGGTTAGGAAGAAATTCTTTCATCTGACCAGGTAGGAATTTTTTTTACCGACCCGAGTGAGAAATTTTTCGTTTGTCTGTAATGAGAAATTTTTCAGCTTGGTTAGGAAGAAATTTTTTCAACTGGTATAGCCGCGATGTGTATAAGGGGTGTTTGTACTGCCTTGTCGTACAAGTTAACCTCAATAGAGACGTGGTAGAACACTCGCTTTAGGATGTAGAGGTCCCGGGTTCGAATCCCATTGGAGTCGAATATTTTAATTTTTCATCTGGCCAGGTAGGAATTTTTTTTACCTGACTTGGGTGATAAGTTTTTCGTTTGGCTGTAATGAGAAATTTTTCAGCTTGGTTAGGAAGAAATATTTTCATCTGACCATGTAGGAATTTTTTTTTACCTGACTAGGGTGAGGAATATTTCGTTTGGCTGTAATGAGAAATTTTTCAGCTTGTTAAGGAAGAAATTCCTTCATCTGACCAGGAAGGATTTTTTTTTACCTGACCCGCGTGAGAACTTTTTCGTTTGGCTGTATTGAGATATTTTTCAGCTTGGTTAGGAAGAATTTCTTTCATCTGACCAGGTAGGAAATTTTTTTACCTGACCCGAGTGAGAATTTTTTCGTTTGGCTGTAATGAGAAATTTTTCAGCTTGGTTAGGAAGAAATTCTTTCAGCTGACCAGGTAGGAATTTTTTTTTACCTGACTGGGGTGAGAAATTTTTCGTTTGTCTGTAATGAGAAATTTTTCAGCTTGGTTAGGAAGAAATTCTTTCATCTGACCAGGTAGGAAATTTTTTTTACCTAACACGGGTGAGAAATTTTTCGTTTGGCTTTAAAGAGAAATTTTTCAGCTTGGTTAGGAACTGAATGGGATGAAAAATCTTTCGTTTGGCTGTAATGAGAAATTTTTCAGCTTGGTTAAGAAGAAATTTTTTCAACTGGTATACCCGCGATGTGTATAAGGGGTGTTTGTACTGCCTTGTCGTACAAGTTAACCTCAATAGAGACGTGGTAGAACACTCGCTTTGGGATGTAGAGGTCCCGGGTTCGAATCCCATTGGAGTCGAATATTTTAATTTTTCATCTGGCCAGGTAGGAAATTTATTTACCTGACTGGGGTGAGAAATTTTTCGTTTGGCTGTAATGAGAAGTTTTTCAGCTTGGTTAGGAAGAAATATTTTCATCTGACCAGGTAGGATTTTTTTTACCTGACTTGGGGTGAGAAATTTTTCGTTTGGCTGTAATGAGAAATTTTTCAGCTTGGTTAGGAAGAAATTCTTTCATCTGACCAGGTAGGAATTTTTTTTTAACTGACCCGGTAGAGAAATTTTTCGTTTGGCTGTAATGAGAAATTTTTCAGCTTGGTTAGGAAGAAATTCTTTCATCTGACCAGGTAGGATTTTTTTTTTACCTGACCCAGGTGAGAAATTTTACTTTTGGCTGTAATGAGAAATTTTTCAGCTTGGCTAGGAAGAAATTCTTTCATCTGACCAGGTAGGAATATTTTTTTTACCTGCCTAGGATGAAAAATCTTTCGTTTGGCTGTAATGAGAAATTTTTCAGCTTAGTTAGGAAGAAATTTTTTCAACTGGTGTAGCCGCGATGTGAATAATTGGTATTTAAACTGCCTTGTCGTACAAGTTTGCCTCAGTGGCGACGTGATAGAGCACTCGCTTTTGGATGTAGAGGTCCCGGGTCCGAATCCCATTGGAGTCGAACATTGTAATCTTTTATCTGACCAGGTAGAATTTTTTTTTACCTGACTGGGGTGAGAAATTTTTCGTTTGGCTGTAAAGAGAAATTTTTCAGCTTGGTTAGGAAGAAATTTTTTCAACTGGTGAAGCCGCGATGTGTATAAGGGGTGTTTGTACTGCCTTGTCGTACAAGTTAGCCTCAATAGCGACGTGGTAGAGCACTCGCTTTGGGATGTAGAGGTCCCAGGTTCGAATCCCATTGGAGTCGAATATTTTAATTTTTCATATGGCCAGGTAATAAAATACTTTTACCTGACTGGGATGAGAAATGTTTCGTTTGGCTGTAATGAGAAATTTTTCAGCTTGGTTAGGAAGAAATTCTTTCATCTGACCAGGTAAGAATTTTTTTTTTACCTGACCCGGGTGAGAAATTTTTTGTTTGGTTGTAATGAGAAATTTTTCAGCTTGGTAAGAAAGAATTTCTTTCATCTGACCAGGTAGGAATTTTTTTACCTGACCCGAGTGAGAAATTTTTCGTTTGGCTGTAATGAGAAATTTTTCAGCTTGGTTAGGAAGAATTTCTTTCATCTAACCAGGTAGGATTTTTTTTTTTACCTTACTGGGATGAAAAATCTTTTGTTTGGCTGTAAGAGAAATTTTTCAGCTTGGTTAGGAAGAAATTTTTTCAACTGGTGTAGCCGCGATGTGTATTAGGGGTGTTTGTACTGCCTTGTCGTACAAGTTAGCCTCAATAGCGACGTGGTAGAGCACTCGCTTTGGGATGAAGTGGTCCCGGGTTCGAATTCCATTGGAGTCGAATATTTTAATTTTTCATCTTGCCAGGTAGGATTATTTTTGCCTGACTGGGGTGAGAAATCTTTCGTTTGGCTGTAATGAGAATTTTTTCAGCTTTGTGAGGAAGAAATATTTTCATCTGACCAGGTAGGAATTTTTTTTTTATCTGACCCGGGTGAGAAACTTTTGGTTTGGCTGTAATGAGAAATTATTCAGCTTGGTTAGGAAGAAATTCTTTCATCTGACCAGGTAGGAATTTTTTTTTACCTGACCCGGGCAAGAATTTTTTCGTTTGGCTGTAATGAGAAATTTTTCAGCTTGGTTAGGAAGAATTCTTTCATCTGACAAGGTAGGAATTTTTTTTTACCTGACTGGGATGAAAATTTTTCGTTTGGCTGTAATGAGAAATTTTTCAGCTTGGTAAGGAAGATTTTTTTTTCAACTGGTGTAGCCGCGATGTGTATAAGGGATGTTTGTACTGCCTTGTCGTACAAGTTAGCCTCAATAGCGACGTGGTAGAGCACTCGCTTTAGGATGTAGAGGTCCCGGGTTCGAATCTCATTGGAGTCGAATATTTTAATTTTTCATCTGACCAGGTAGGAAATTTTTTTACCTGACTGGGGTGAGAAATTTTTCGTTTGGCTGTAATGAGAAGTTTTTCAGCTTGGTTAGAAAGAAATATTGTCATCTGACCAGGAAGATTTTTTTTTTACCTGACTGTGGTAAGAAATTTTTCGGTTGGCTGTAATTTAGATTTTTTTCAGCTTGGTTAGGAAGAAATTCTTTCTTCTGACCAGATAGGAGTTTTTTTTACCTGACTGAGGTGAAAAATTATTGATTTGGCTGTAATGAGAAAATTTTCAGCTTGGTTAGGAAGAAATTCTTTCATCTGACCAGGTAGGAATTTATTTTTTTTTACCTGACTAGGATGTAAAATCTTTCGTTTCGCTGTAATGAGAAATTTTTCAGCTTGGTAAGGAAGAAATTTTTTCAACTGGTGTAGCCGCGATGTGTATAAGGGGTGTTTGAACTGCCTTGTCGTACGAGTTAGCCTCAAAAGCGACGTGGTAGAGCACTCGCTTTGGGATGTAGATGTCCCGGGTTCGAATCCTATTGGAGTCGAATATTTTAATTTTTCATCTGGCCAGGTAGGATTTTTTTACCTGACTTTGGTGAGAAGTTTTTCGTTTGGCTGCAATGAGAAATTTTTCAGCTTGGTTAGGAAGAAATTCTATCATCGGACCAGGTAGGAATTTTTATTTACCTGACCCGGGTGAGAAATTTTTCGTTTGGATGTAATGAGAAATTTTTCAGCTTGGTTAGGAAGAAATTCTTTCATCTGACCAGGCAGGTTTTTTTTTTCCTGACTGGGATGAAAAATCTTTCGTTTGGCTGTAATGAGAAATTTTTCAGCTTGGTTAGGAAGAATTTTTTTCAAATGGTATAGCCGCGATGTGTATAAGGGGTGTTTGTACTGCCTTGTCGTACAAATTAGCCTCATTAGCGACGTGGAAGAGCACTCGCTTTTGGATATACAGGTCCCGGGTTCCAATCCCATTGGAGTCGAATATTTTAATTTTTCATCTGGCCAGGTAGGAATTTTTTTACCTGACTGGGGTGAGAAATTTTTCGTTTGGCTGTAATGAGAAGTTTTTCAGCTTGGTTAGGAAGAAATTCTTTCATCTGACCAGGTAGGAATTTTTTTTTACCTGACCCGGGTGAGAAATTTTTTGTTTGGCTGTAATGAGAAATTTTTCAGCTTGGTTAGGACGAAATTCTTTCATCTGACCAGGTAGGAATTTTTTTTTACCTGACCCGGGTGAGAAATTTTTCGTTTGGCTGTAATGAGAAATTTTTCAGCTTGGTTAGGAAGAAATTCTTTCATCTGACAAGGTAGGATTTTTTTTTTACCTGACCCGGGTGAAAAATCTTTCGTTTGGCTGAAATGAGAATTTTTTCAGCTTGGTTTAGAAGAAATTTTTTCATCTTGTGTAATCGCGATGTGTATAAGGGGTGTTTGTATAGCCTTGTCGCACAAATTAGCCTCAATAGAGACGTTGTAGAACACTCGCTTTGGGATGTAGAGGTCCCGGGTTCGAATCCCATTGGAGTCGACTTTTTTTAATTTATCATCTGGCCATGTAGGAATTTTTTACCTGACTTGGGTGAGAAGTTTTTCGTTTGGCTGTAATAAGAAATTTTCTGGCTTGGTGAGGAAGAAATATTTTCATCTGACCAGGTAGGATTTTTTTTTACCTGACTGGGGTGAGAAATTTTTCGTTTGGCTGTAATGAGAAATTTTTCAGCTTGGTTAGGAAGAAATTCTTTCATCTGACCAGGTAGGATTTTTTTTTACCTGACTGGGGTGAGAAATTTTTCGTTTGGCTGTATTGAGATATTTTTCAGCTTGGTTAGGAAGAAATATTTTCATCTGAGCAGGTAGGAAATTTTTTTTCCTGACCCTGTTGAGAAAATTTTTTCGTTTGGCTGTAATGAGAAAATTTTCAGCTTGGTTAGGAAAAAATTCTTTCATCTGACCAGGTAGGAAATTTTTTTTTACCTGACTGGGATGAAATTTTTTTCGTATGGTTGTAATGAGAAATTTTTCAGCTTGGTATGGAAGATTTTTTTTCAACTGGTGTAGCCGCGATGTGTATAAGGGGTGTTTGTACTGCCTTGTCGTACAAGTTAGCCTCAATAGCGACGTGGTAGAGCACTCGCTTTGTGATGTAGAGGTCCCGGGTTCGAATTCCATTGGAGTCGAATATTTGAATTTTTCATCTGGCCAGGAAGGAAATTTTTTTACCTGACCCGGGAGAGAAATTTTTCGTTTGGCTGAAATGAGAAATTTTACAGCTTGGTTAGGAAGAAATATTTTCATCTGGCCAGGTAGGTTTTTTTGTACCTGACCCGGGTGAGAATTTTTTCGTTTGGCTGTAATGAGAAATTATTCATCTTGGTTAGGAAGAAATTCTTTCATCTGACCAGGTAGGAATTTTTTTTTACCTGACCCGGGTGAGAAATTCTTCGTTTGGCTGTAATGAAAAATTTTTCATCTTGGTTAGGAAGAAATTTTTTCAACTGGTGTAGCCACGACGTGTATAAGGGGTGTTTGTACTGCCTTGTCGTACAATTTAGCCTCAATAGCGACGTGGTAGAGCACTCGCTTTGGGATGTAGAGGTCCCGGGTCCGAATCCCATTGGAGTCGAATATTTTAATTTTTCATCTGGCCAGGTAGGAATTCTTTTTCCTGACTGGGGTAAGAAATTTTTCGTTTGGCTGTAATGAGAAATTTTTCAGCTTGGTTAGGAAGAAATATTTTCATCTGACCAGGTAGGAATTTTTTTTACCTGACTGGGGTGAGAAATTTTTCGTTTGGCTGTAATGATAAATTTTTCAGCTTGGTTAGGAAGAAATTCTTTCATCTGACCAGGTAGGATTTTTTTTTACCTGACCCGGGTGAGAAATCTTTCGTTTGGCTGTAATGAGAAATTTTTCAGCTTGGTTAGGAAGAAATTTTTTCATCTGACAAGGTAGGAAATTTTTTTTACCTGACCCGGGTGAGAAATTTTTCGTTTGGCTGTAATGAGAAATTTTCCAGCTTGGTAAGGAAGAAATTCTTTCATCTGACCAGGTAGAATTTTTTTTACCTGACTTGGATGAAAAATCTTTCGTTTGGCTGTAATGAGAAATTTTTCAGATTGGTTAAGAAGATTTTTTTCAACTGGTGTAGCCGCGATGTGTATGAGGGGTGTTTGTACTGCCTTGTCGTACAAGTTAGCCTCAAAAGCGATGTGGTAGAGCACTCGCTTTGGGATGTAGAGGTCCCAGGTTCGAATCCTATTGGTGTCGAATATTTTAATTTTTCATCTAGCCAGGTAGGAAATTTTTTTACCTGACTGGGGTGAGAAATTTTTCGCTTGGCTAAAATGAGAAATTTTTCAGCTTGGTTAGGAAGAAATTCTTTCATCTGACCAGGTAGGAATTTTTTTTACTTGACTGGGATGAAAAATCTTTCATTTGGCTGTAATGAGAAATTTTTCAGCTTGGTTAGGAAGAAATTTTTTCATTGGTGCAACTGCGATGTGTATAAGGGGCGTTTGTACTGCCTTGTCGTACAAGTTAGCCTCAATAGCGACGTGGTAGAGCACTCGCTTTGGGATGTAGATGTCCCGGGTTCGAATCCCATTGGAGTCGACTTTTTTTTAATTTTTCATGTGTCCAGGTAGGACTTTTTTTACCTGACTGGGGTGAGAATTTTTTTGTTTGGCTGTAATGAGAAAATTTTCAGCTTGGTTAGGAAGAAATACTTTCATCTGACCAGGTAGGAATTTTTTATTACCTGACTGGGGAGAGAAATTTTTCGTTTGTCTGTAATGAGAAATTTTTCAGCTTGGTTAGGAAGAAATTCTTTCATCTGACAAGGTAGGAATTTTTTTTTTACCTAACACGGGTGAAAAATTTTCCGTTTGGCTTTAATGAGAAATTTTTCAGCTTAGTTAGGAAGAAATTCTTTCATCTGACCAGGTAAGAATTTTTTTTACCTGACCCGGGTGAGAAATTTTCTGTTTGGTTGTAATGAGAAATTTTTCAGCTTGGTAAGGAAGAAATTCTTTCATCTGACCAGGTAGGAATTTTTTTACCTGACCCGAGTGAGAAATTTTTCGTTTGGCTGTGATGAGAAATTTTTCAGCTTGGTTAGGAAGAATTTCTTCTATCTAACCAGGTAGGATTTTTTTTTACCTTACTGGGATGAAAAATCTTTCGTTTGGCTGTGATGAGAAATTTTTCAGCTTGGTTAGGAAGAATTTTTTTCAACTGGTGTAGCCGCGATGTGTATAAGGGGTGTTTGTACTGCCTTGTCGTACAAGTTAGCCTCAATAGCGACGTGGTAGAGCACTCGCTTTGGGATGAAGTGGTCCCGGGTTCGAATTCCATTGGAGTCGAATATTTTAATTTTTCATCTGACCAGGTAGGATTTTTTTGCCTGACTGGGGTGAGAAATCTTTCGTTTGGCTGTAATGAGAATTTTTTCAGCTTGGTGAGGAAGAAATATTTTCATCTGACCAGGTAGGAATTTTTTTACCTGACCCGGGTGAGAAATTTTTGGTTTGGCTGTAATGAGAAATTATTCAGCTTGGTTAGGAAGAAATTCTTTCATCTGACCAGGTAGGAATTTTTTTTACCTGACCCGGGTGAGAATTTTTTCGTTTGGCTGCAATGAGAAATTTTTCAGCTTGGGTAGGAAGAAATTCTGGCATAATCCCGGGAACTCCCCATCGGGATTTTTGCATTTATTTTTTTCAAGAAACACGCAAATTCGTGTAAATCCTCGATCTTGTACACCCAGGCGCTGGATTTTATGTAAATGAGGCTGACTTTAGCTTACTTATCAGCTGCAGGTTCATGAAAAGTAGTTCGAAATAGAAACTTCGTGCTATATTAAGCCAACTTTATTAAATCAATTATTATCTTTTATGAAGTCATTATTACTGACTGTATGACTCGAAAGATACTGCGTTCGGTCCCCATCGGAAAAATTCGATTCTGTAATTACTTGATTGAAGAGCGGTTTGTAAAACTTTGTTTCTGGGTTGACAATCTCGAAAGCAGAAACCGAGGAGTTGAAAATTACGGAATGAATGTTAATATTTGAAATATTGTCGCTCATTCCATGAATTCTTCTGTTTAAAATGATTGGTGGGGACTTGCTGGTAGTATATATATACTACCGGCAAGTCCCCACCGAGAAGTACCATACCGTACAATAAACATTTTTCACCTTGTTTTCCCCCAAAAAAGGCCAAGCCCCGTTTTCTCTTATTTAAGATTCTCTCCCCCAAAGAAGCCCTTTTCCCGGGAATATCTTCCCTTGCAGACAACAATAAAAACACTTTTCTAAAACTTCGTCGCTATATATATACTACCGGTATCTCCCCACCGATTTAGGCATCCGTGGGGAGATACCGGTAGTATATATATAGCGGCGATATTTTAGAAAAGAGTTTTAATTATTGTTGTTCAAGGGAAGATTTTCCCGGGAAAAGGGTTTCTTTGGGGGAGAGAATCTTAAATAAGAGAAAACGGGGCTTGGCTTTTTTGGGGGTTGAAAATTACGGAATGAATGTCAGTATTTGAAATATATCACTTCATTCCGTGAATTCCTCTGTTTAAAATGATTGGTGGGGACTTGCTGGTAGTATATATATACTACCGGCAAGTCCCAACCGAGAAGTGCCATACCGTACAATAAACATTTTTCACCTTGTTCCCCCCCCCCCCCCCAAAAAAAGGCCAAGCCCCGTTTTCTCTTATTTAAGATTCTCTCCTCCAAAGAAACCATTTTCCCGGGAATATCTTCCCTTGCAGACAACAATAAAAAACACTTTTCTAAAACTTCGTCGCTATATATATACTACCGGTATCTCCCCACCGATTTAGGCATCCGTGGGGAGATACCGGTAGTATATATATAGCGGCGATATTTTAGAAAAGTGTTTTAATTATTGTTGTGCAAGGGAAGATATTCCCGGGAAAAGGGTTTCTTTGGGGGAGAGAATCTTAAATAAGAGAAAACGGGGCTTGGCTTTTTTGGGGGTTGAAAAATACGGAATGCATGTCAGTATTTGAAATATAACACTTCATTCCGTGAATTCTACTGTTTAAAATGATTGGTGGGGAATTGCCGGTAGTATGTATATACTACCGGTAAATCCCCACCAAACATTTTCAAACCAATAAATTCATTCAGTTTCAAATTTGTTTTTAGCTTGTATGAAATTTCTCGGTGGGGACTTGCCGGTAGTATATATATACTACCGGCAAGTCCCCACCAATCATTTTAAACTATAGAATTCACGGAATGAACTGCAATATTTCAAATATTGACATTCATTCCGTAATTTTCAACCCCCCAAAAAGCCAAGCCCCGTTTGCACTTATTTAAGATTCTCTCCCCCAAAGAAACCCTTTTCCTTGGAATATCTTCCCTTGCAGACAACATTTAAAACACTTTTCTAAAACATCGCCGTTATATATATACTACCGGTATCTCCCCACCGATAACAATTAGCTAGCAAAACGTTAGTTAATAACTGAAATTGAGGAAATCGTCGCTATATATATACTACCGGTAACTCCCCACGGCTTGATTGAAAATTTATCTTTGAAGGGAAAGTCACTCAATCATTTCTATTCTTCGGTATAAATTAAGTATTGCTTGGACTGAATTCGACATGAAACTTTCACACGCCGTATTGTTGAAAAATGTATATGGTTCTACTTTTAATTACTTTGCATTACGTTGGACCTCGGCTATTGATATATATTTGTATTCTAACTGACAAGTTTTCGAGGTAGTAAGTTTAAATTAAAAGATCTCAGCGTAATATGCGTACGAGTAGTTTATAGCAGGTGTATATCGGTGAGCGACATTTGCACACTTATTACTATTCCTTGTTTGGCGCTTAATGAACAAGAATGGCTGCATGGCGTAGTGGATATGGTCATCGCTTGCAGTGTATAAGGTTCTTGGTTCGAATCCCGCTCAAGACCAAATTTTATAAAAGGGTAAATTTTTCAATAATATGTGAATCGTGTTACGATATTAAAATGTAATTGGTTTGAGTAAAATTGAACGAATTGTTAAATGTTCAGTTTCAGTGTACTATATGACCTATGCAAGCAGAATAAATCAAGCGTCTCTGTGATCATGATCAACAAAATCGGGAAACCCCCACGTGGGGATTTCCCGGGATTATGCCGAAATTCTTTCATCTGACCAGGTAGGAATTTTTTTTACCTGACTGGGATGAAAAATCTTTCGTTCGCTGTAATGAGAAATTTTTCAGCTTGGTAAGGAAGATTTTTTTTCAACTAGTTTAGCCGCGATGTGTATAAGGGGTGTTTGTACTGCCTTGTCGTACAAGTCAGCCTCAATAGCGACGTGGTAGAGCACTCGCTTTAGGATGAAGAGGTCCCAGGTTCGAATCTCATTGGAGTCGAATACTTTAATTTTTCATCTGACCAGGTAGGATTTTTTTTACCTGACTGGGGTGAGAAATTTTTCGTTTGGCTGTAATGAGAAATTTTTCAGCTTGGTTAGGAAGAAATTCTTTCATCTGACCAGGTAGGATTTTTTTTACCTGACTGGGGTGAGAGATTTTTCGTTTGGCTGTAATTAAGATTTTTTTTCAGCTTGGTTAGGAAGAAATTCATTCTTCTGACCAGGTAGGAGTTTTTTTTTTACCCGACTGAGGTGAAAAATTATTGATTTGGCTGTAATGAGAAAATTTTCAGCTTGGTTAGGAAGACATTCTTTCATCTGACCAGGTAGGAATTTATTTTTTTACCTGACTAGGATGAAAAATCTTTCGTTTCGCTGTTATGAGATATTTTTCAGCTTGGTAAGGAAGAATTTTTTTCCAGTGGTGTAGCCGCGATGTGTATAAGGGGGTTTGTACTGCCTTGTCGTACGAGTTAGCCTCAAAAGCGACGTGGTAGAGCACTCGCTTTTGGATGTAGAGGTCCCGAGTTCGAATCCCATTGGAGTCGAATATTTTAATTTTTCATCTGGCCAGGTAGGATTTTTTTACCTGACTTGGGTGAGAAGTTTTTCGTTTGGCTGCAGTGAGAAATTTTTCAGCTTGGTTAGGAAGAAATATTTTCATCTGACCAGGTAGGATTTTTTATTTACATGACCCGGGTGAGAAATTTTTCGTTTGGATGTAATGAGAAATTTTTCAGCTTGGTTAGGAAGAAATTCTTTCATCTGACCAGGCAGGATTTTTTTTTTCCTGACTGGGATGAAAAATCTTTCGTTTGGCTGTAATGAGAAATTTTTCAGCTTGGTTAGGAAGAATTTTTTTCAAATGGTATAGCCGCGATGTGTAAAAGGGGTGTTTGTACTGCCTTGTCGTACAAGTTAGCCTCAATAGCGACGTGGTAGAGCACTCGCTTTAGGATGTAGAGGTCCCAGGTTCGAATCTCATTGGAGTCGAATATTTTAATTTTTCATCTGACCAGGTAGGAAATTTTTTTACCTGACTGGGGTGAGAAATTTTTCGTTTGGCTGTAATTAAGATTTTTTTTCAGCTTGGTTAGGAAGAAATTCTTTCATCTGACCAGGCAGGAGTTTTTTTTTTACCTGACCCGGGTGAGAAATTTTTCGTTTGGCTGTAATGAGAAAATTTTCAGCTTGGTTAGGAAGAAATTCTTTCATCTGACCAGGTAGGAATTTATTTTTTTTACCTGACTAGGATGAAAAATCTTTCGTTTCGCTGTTATGAGAAAATTTTCAGCTTGGTAAGGAAGAAATTTTTTCAACTGTTGTAGCCGCGATGTGTATAAGGGGTGTTTGTACTGCCTTGTCGTACGAGTTAGCCTCAAAAGCGACGTGGTAGAGCACTCGCTTTGGGATGTAGAGGTCCCGGGTTCGAATCCCATTGGAGTCGAATATTATAATTTTTCATCTGGCCAGGTAGGATTTTTTTACCTGACTTGGGTGAGAAATTTTTCGTTTGGCTGTAATGAGAAATTTTTCAGCTTGGTTTGGAAGAAATATTTTCATCTGACCAGGTAGGATTTTTTTTTCTTGACTGGGATGAAAAATCTTTCGTTTGGCTGTAATGAGAAATTTTTCAGCTTGGTTTAGAAGAAATTTTTTTATCTGGTGTAATCGCGATGTGTATAAGGGGTGTTTGTACTGCATTGTCGTACAAGTTAGCCTCAATAGAGACGTGGTAGAACACTCGCTTTAGGATGTAGAGGTCCCGGGTTCGAATCCCATTGGAGACGAATATTATAATATTTCATCTGGCCAGGTAGGAATTTTTTTACCTGACTTGGGTGAGAAGTTTTTCGTTTGGCTGTAATAAGAAATTTTCTAGCTTGGTTAGGAAGAAATATTTTCATCTGACTAGGTAGGATTTTTTTTACCTGACTGGGGCGAGAAATTTTTCGTTTGGCTGTAATGAGAAACTTTTCAGCTTGGTTAGGAAGAAATTCTTTCATCTGACCAGGTATGATTTTTTTTTTACCTGACTGGGTCGAGAAATTTTTCGTTTGGCTGTATTGAGATATTTTTCAGCTTAGTTAGGAAGAAATTCTTTCATCTGAGCAGGTAGGAAATTTTTTTACCTGACCCTGTTGAGAAAAATTTTTCGTTTGGCTGTAATGAGAAATCTTTCAGCTTGGTTAGGAAAAAATTCTTTCATCTGACCAGGTAGGAATTTTTTTTACCTGACTGGGATGAATTTTTTTTCGTATGGTTGTAATGAGCTTGGTTAGGAAGAAATTTTTTCAACTGGTGTAGCCGCGATGTGTATAAGGGATGTTTGTACTGCCTTGTCGTACAAGTTAGCCTCAATAGCGACGTGGTAGAGCACTCGCTTTGTGATGTAGAGGTCCCGGGTTCGAAATCCATTGGAGTCGAATATTTGAATTTTTCATCTGGCCAGGTAGGAAATTTTTTTACCTGACCCGGGTGAGAAATTTTTCGTTTGGCTGAAATGAGAAATTTTACAGCTTGGTTAGGAAGAAATTCTTTCATCTGACCAGGTAGGAATTTTTTTTTACCTGACCCGGGTGAGAAATTTTTCGTTTGGTTGTAATGAGAATTTTTTCAGCTTGGTTATGAAAAATTTCTTTCATCTGACCAGGAAGGAAATTTTTTTTTTCCTGACTGGGATGAAAATTCTTTGGTTCGCTGTAATGAGAAATTTTTCATCTTGGTTAGGAAGAAATTTTTCAACTGGTGTAGCCGCGATGTGTATAAGGGGTGTTTGTACGGCCTTGTCGTACAATTTAGCCTCAATAGCGATGTGGTAGAGCACTCGCTTTGGGATGTAGAGGTCCCGGGTTCGAGTCCCATTGGAGTCGAATATTTTAATTTTTCATCTGACCAGGTAGGAATAATTTTTTTACCTGACTGGGGTAAGAAATTTTTCGTTTGGCTGTAATGAGAAATTTTTCAGCTTGGTTAGGAAGAAATATTTTCATCTGACCAGGTAGGAATTTTTTTTACCTGACTGGGGTAAGAAAGTTTTCGTTTGGCTGTAATGAGAAATTTTTCAGCTTGGTTAGGAAGAAATATTTTCATCTGACCAGGTAGGAATTTTTTTTACCTGACTGGGGTGAGAAATTTTTCGTTTGGCTGTTATGAGAAATTTTTCAGCTTGGTAAGGAAGAAATTCTTTCATTTGACCAGGTAGAATTTTTTTTTACCTGACCCGGGTGAGAAATTTTTCGTTTGGCTGTAATGAGAAATTTTTCAACTTGGTAAGGAAGAAATTTTTTCATCTGACAAGGTAGGACATTTTTTTTACCTGACCCGGGTGAGAGATTTTTCGTTTGGCTGTAATGAGAAATTTTTCAGCTTGGTAAGGAAGAAATTCTTTCATCTGACCGGGTAGGAAATTTTTCAGCTTGGTTAAGAAGATTTTTTTTCAACTGGTGTAACCGCGATGTGTATAAGGGGCGTTTGTACTGCCTTGTCGTACAAGTTAGCCTCAATAGCGACGTGGTAGAGCACTCGCTTTGGGATGTAGAGCTCCCGGGTTCGAATCCCATTGGAGTCGACTTTTTTTAATTTTTCATGTGTCCAGGTAGGACTTTTTTTACCTGACTGGGTTGAGAAATTTTTCGTTTGGCTGTTATGAGAAATTTTTCAGCTTGGTTAGGAAGAAATACTTTCATCTGACCAGGTAGGAATTTTTTATTACCTGACTGGGGAGAGAAATTTTTCGTTTGGCTGTAATGAGAAATTTTTCAGCTTGGTTAGGAAGAAAATCTTTCATCTGACCTGGTAGGAATATTTTTTTACCTGACCCGGATGAGAAATTTTTCGTTTGGCTGTAATGAGAAGTTTTTCAGCTTGGTTAGGAAGAAATTCTTTCATCTGAGCAGGTAGGATTTTTTTTTACCTGACTGGGATGAAAGATCTTTCGTTTGGCTGTAATGAGAAATTTTTCAGCTTGGTTAGGAAAAGGATTTTTCAACTGGTGTAGCCGCGATGTGTATAAGGGGTGTTTGTACTGCCTTGTCGTACAAGTTAGCCTCAATAGCGACGTGGTAGAGCACTCGCTTTGGGATGTAGAAGTCCCGGGTTCGAATCCCATTGGAGTCGAATATTATAATTTTTCATCTGGCCAGGTAGGAAATTTTTTTACCTGATTGGAGTGAGAAATTTTTCGTTTGGCTGTAATGAGAAATTTTTCAGCTTGGTTAGGAAGAAATATTTTCATCTGACCAGGTAGGATTTTTTTACCTGACTGGGGTGAGAAATTTTCCTTTGGCTGTAATGAGAAATTTTTCAGCTTGGTTAGGAAGAAATATTTTTATCTGACAAGGTTGGAATTTTTTTTTTACCTTACTGGGTAGAGAAATTTTTCGTTGGGCTGTAATGAGAAATTTTTCAGCTTGGTATGGAAGAAATTCTTTCATCTGACCAGGTAGGAAATTTTTTTTACCTGGACCGGGTGAGAAATTTTTCGTTTGGCTGTAATGAGAAATTTTTCAGCTTGGTTAGTAAGAAATTCTCAACCGGTGTAGCCGCGATGTGTATAATTGGTGTTTGTACTGCCTTGTCGTACAAGTTAGCCTCAATAGCGACGTGGAAGAGCACTCGCTGTGGGATGTCGAGGTCCTGGGTTCGAATCCCATTGGAGTCGAATATTTTAATTTTTCATCTGGCCAGGTATGAAATTTTTTTACCTGACTTGGGTGAGAAGTTTTTCGTTTGGCTTTAATGAGAAATTTTTCAGCTTGGTTAGGAAGAAATATTTTCATCTGGCCAGGAAGGAATTCTTTTTTACCTGACTGGGGTGAGAAATTTTTCGTTTGGCTGTAATGAGAAATTTTTCAGCTTGGTTAGGAAGATATTCTTTCATTGGACCAGGTAGGAATTTTTATTTTACCTGACTGGCTGTAATGAGAAATTTTTCATCTTGGTAAGGAAGAAATTCTTTCATCTGACTAGGTAGGAAATAGTTTTTACCTGACCCTGTTGAGAAAAATTTTTCGATTGGCTGTAATGAGAAATTTTTTACGTTGGTTAGGAAGAAATTTTTTCATCTGGCCAGGTCGAAAATTTTTTTTTACCTGACTGGGATGAAAAATCTTTCGTTTGGCTGTAATGAGAAATTTTTCAGCTTGGTTAGGAAGAAATTATTTCATCTGGCCAGATACAATTTTTTTTTTTACCTGACTTTGGTGAAAATTTTTCGCTTGGCTGTAATGAGAAACATTTCACGTAATATGGGAAGAAATTTTTTCATCTGGCCAGGTAGGAATTTTTATTACCTGACTGGGGTGAAAATGTTTTCGCTTGGCTGTAATGAGATGTTTTTCACGTTGGTTGGGGAAAATTTCTTTTGCATCTGGTGTAGCCGGGATGTGTATAAGGGGTGTTTGTACTGCCTTGCCGTACTAGTTAGCCTAAATAGCGACGTGGAAGAGCACTCGCTTTGGGATGTAGAGGTCCCGGGTTCGAATCCCATTGGATTCGAATATTTAATTTTTCACCTGGCGAGGTAGTAATTTTTTTTTTAACTGACTGGGGTGAAAAATTTTTCGCTTGGCTGAAATGAGAAATTTTTCACGTTGGTTAGGAAGAAATTTTTTCATCTGGCCAGGTAGGAACTTTTTTTTTTACCTGACTTGGGTGAAAATTTTTTCGCTTGGCTGTAATGAGAAATATTTCACGTTGGTTAGGAAGAAATTCTTTCATCTGACCAGGTAGGATTTTTTTTTTACCTGACTGGGGTGAAAATTTTTTCGCTTGGCTGTAATGAGAAATTTTTTACGTTGGTGAGGAAGAATTTTTTTCATCTGGCCAGGTCGGAAATTTTTTATCTAACTGGAGTGAAAAATTTTTCGCTTGGCTGTAATGAGAAATTTATCATGTTGGTTAGAAAGAAATGTTTTCACCTGGCCAGGTCCGAAATTTTTTACCTGACTGGGGTGATAAATTTGTCGTTTGGCTGAAATGAGAAATTTTTCAAGTTGGTTAGGAAGAAGTTATTTCATCTGGCCAGGTAGGATTTTTTTTTTTTACCTGACTGGGGTGAATTTTTTTTGTTTGGCTGAAATGAGAAATTTTTCAGGTTGGTTAGGAAGAAATTATTTCATCTGTCCAGGTAGGAATTTTTTTTTACCTGACTGGGGTGTTTTTTTTCGCTTGGCTGTAATGAGAAATTGTTCACGTTGGTAAGGAAGAAATGTTTTCATCTGGCCAGGTCGGAAATTTTTTATCTGACTGGGGTGAAAAAATTTTCGCTTGGCTGTAATGAAAAATTTTTGACGTTGGTTTGGAAGAAATTTTTTGCATCTGGTGTAGTCGGGATGTGTATAAGGGGTGTTTGTACTGCCTTGCCGTACTAGTAAGCCTTAATTGCGACGTAGTAGAGCACTTGCTTTGGGATTTAGAGGTCCCGGGTTCGAATCCAATTGGAGTCGAATATTTAATTTTTCATCTGGCCAGGTAGGATTTTTTTTTAACCTGACTGGGGTGAAAAATTTTTCGTTTGGCTGAAATGAGAAATTTTTCACGTTGGTTAGGAACAAATTAATTCATCTGGCCAGGTAGGATTTTTTTTTACCTGACTTGGGTGAAAAATTTTCGCTTGGCTGTAATGAGAAATTTTTCACATTGGTAAGGAAGAAATTTTTTCATCTTGCCAGGTCGGAAATTTTTCATCTGACTGTTGTGAAAATTTTTTCGCTTGGCTGTAATGAGAAATTTTTGACGTTGGTTGGAAAGAAATTTTTCATCTGGCCAGGTCGGAAATTTTTTATCTGACTGGGGTGAAAATTTTTTGGCTTGGCTGTAATGAGAAATTTTTGACGTTGGTTGGGAAGAAATATTTTGCATCTGGTGTAGCCGGGATGTGTATAAGGGGTGTTTGTACTGCCTTGCCGTACTAGTTAACCTTAATAGCGACGTGGTAGAGCACTCGCTTTGGGATGTGGAGGTCCCAGGTTCGAATACCATTGGAGTCAAATATTTAATTTTTCATCTGGCCAGGTAGGAATTTTTTTTTACCTGACTGGGGTGAAAAATTTTTCGTTTGGCTGAAATGAGAAATTTTTCACGTTGGTTAGGAAGAAATTTTTTCATCTGGCCATTTCGGAAATTTTTAATCTGACTGGGGTGAAAATTTTTTCGCTTGGCTGTAATGAGAAATTTTTGACGTTGGTTGGGAAGAAATTTTTTGCATTTCATGTAGCCGGGATGTGTATAAGGGGTGTTTGTACTGCCTTGCCGTACTAGTTAGCCTTAATAGCGACGTGGTAGAGCACTCGCTTTGGGATGAAGAGGTCCCGGGTTGGAATCCCATTGGAGTCGAATATTTAATTTTTCATCTGGCCAGGTAGGAAATTTTTATTTACCTGACTGGGGTGTAAAATTTTCGTTTGGCTGAATTGAGAAATTTTTCACCTTCGTTAGGAAGAAATTATTTCATCTGGCCAGGTAGGAATTTTTTTTTACCTGACTTGGGTGAAAAATTTTTCGCTTGGCTGTAATGAGAAATATTTCACGTTGGTTAGGAAGAATTTTTTTCATCTGGCCAGGTAGGAAAATTTTTTCATCTGACTAGGGTGAAAATTTTTTCGCTTGGCTGTAATGAGAAATTTTTCACGTTGGTTAGGAAGAAATTTTTTCATCTGGCCAGGTCCGAAATTTTTTATCTGACTGGGGTGAAAAAATTTTCGCTTGGCTGTAATGAAAAATTTTTGACGTTGGTTTGGAAGAAATTTTTTGCATCTGGTGTAGTCGGGATGTGTATAAGGGGTGTTTGTACTGCCTTGCCGTACTAGTTAGCCTTAATAGCGACGTGGTAGAGCACTCGCTTTGGGATGTAGAGGTCCTGGGTTCGCATGCCATTTGAGTCGAATATTTAATTTTTCATCTGGCCAGGTAGGAATTTTTTTTTACCTGACTGGGGTGTTAAATTTTTCGTTTGGCTGAAATGAGAAATTTTTCACGTTCGTTAGGAAGAAATTATTTCATCTGGCCAGGGAGGATTTTTTTTTAAACCTGACTTGGGTGAAAAAATTTTCGCTTGGCTGTAATGAGAAATATTTCACGTTGGTTAGGAAGAAATTTTTTCACCTGGCCAGGTAGGACATTTTTTTTTACCTGACTGGGGTGAAATTTTTTTCGCTTGACTGTAATGAGAAATTTTTCACGTTGGTTAGGAAGAAATTTTTTCATCTGGCAAGGCTGGAAATTTTTTATCTGACTTGGGTGAAATTTTTTTCGCTTGGCTGTAATGAGAAATTTTTGACGTTGGTTGGGAAGAAATATTTTGCATCTGGTGTAGCCGGGATGTGTATAAGGGGTGTTTGTACTGCCTTGCCGTACTAGTTAACCTTAATAGCGACGTGGTAGAGCACTCGCTTTGGGATGTGGAGGTCCCAGGTTCGAATACCATTGGAGTCAAATATTTAATTTTTCATCTGGCCAGGTAGGAATTTTTTTTTACCTGACTGGGGTGAAAAATTTTTCGTTTGGCTGAAATGAGAAATTTTTCACGTTTGTTAGGAAGATAATTTTTCATCTGGCCAGGTAGGAAATTTTTATTTACCTGACTGGGGTGTAAAATTTTTCGTTTGGCTGAATTGAGAAATTTTTCACCTTCGTTAGGAAGAAATTATTTCATCTGGCCAGGTAGGAATTTTTTTTTACCTGACTTGGGTGAAAAATTTTTCGCTTGGCTGTAATGAGAAATATTTCACGTTGGTTAGGAAGAATTTTTTTCATCTGGCCAGGTAGGAAAATTTTTTTACCTGACTAGGGTGAAAATTTTTTCGCTTGGCTGTAATGAGAAATTTTTCACGTTGGTTAGGAAGAAATTTTTTCATCTGGCCAGGTCCGAGTTTTTTTTATCTGACTGGGGTGAAAAAATTTTCGCTTGGCTGTAATGAAAAATTTTTGACGTTGGTTTGGAAGAAATTTTTTGCATCTGGTGTAGTCGGGATGTGTATAAGGGGTGTTTGTACTGCCTTGCCGTACTAGTTAGCCTTAATAGCGACGTGGTAGAGCACTCGCTTTGGGATGTAGAGGTCCTGGGTTCGAATCCCATTTGAGTCGAATATTTAATTTTTCATCTGGCCAGGTAGGAATTTTTTTTTACCTGACTGGGGTGTTAAATTTTTCGTTTGGCTGAAATGAGAAATTTTTCACGTTCGTTAGGAAGAAATTATTTCATCTGGCCAGGGAGGATTTTTTTTTAAACCTGACTTGGGTGAAAAAATTTTCGCTTGGCTGTAATGAGAAATATTTCACGTTGGTTAGGAAGAAATTTTTTCACCTGGCCAGGTAGGACATTTTTTTTTTACCTGACTGGGGAGAAATTTTTTTCGCTTGGCTGTAATGAGAAATTTTTCACGTTGGTTAGGAAGAAATTTTTTCATCTGGCCAGGTTGGAAATTTTTTATCTGACTTGGGTGAAAATTTTTTCGCTTGGCTGTAATGAGAAATTTTCACGTTGGTTAGGAAGAAATTTTTTTCATCTGGCCAGGTCGGAGATTTTTTATCTGACTGGGGTGAAAAATTTTTCGCTTGGCTGTAATGAGAAATTTTTGACGTTGGTTGGGAAGAAATTTTTTGCATCTGGTGTAGCCGACATGTGTATAAGGGGTGTTTGTACTGCCTTGCCGTACTAGTTAACCTTAATAGCGACGTGGTAGAGCACTCGCTTTGGGATGTGGAGGTCCCAGGTTCGAATACCATTGGAGTCAAATATTTAATTTTTCATCTGGCCAGGTAGGAATTTTTTTTACCTGACTGGGGTGAAAATTTTTTCGTTTGGCTGAAATGAGAAATTTTTCACGTTGGTTAGGAAGAATTTTTTTCATCTGGCCATTTCGGAAATTTTTTATCTGACTGGGGTGAAAATTTTTTCGCTTGGCTGTAATGAGAAATTTTTGACGTTGGTTGGGAAGACATTTTTTGCATCTCATGTAGCCGGGATGTGTATAAGGGGTGTTTGTACTGCCTTGCCGTACTAGTTAGCCTTAATAGCGACGTGGTAGAGCACTCGCTTTGGGATGAAGAGGTCCCGGGTTGGAATCCCATTGGAGTCGAATATTTAATTTTTCATCTGGCCAGGTAGGAAATTTTTATTTACCTGACTGGGGTGTAAAATTTTTCGTTTGGCTGAATTGAGAAATTTTTCACCTTCGTTAGGAAGAAATTATTTCATCTGGCCAGGTAGGAATTTTTTTTTACCTGACTTGGGTGAAAAATTTTTCGCTTGGCTGTAATGAGAAATATTTCACGTTGGTTAGGAAGAATTTTTTTCATCTGGCCAGGTAGGAAATTTTTTTTACCTGACTAGGGTGAAAATTTTTTCGCTTGGCTGTAATGAGAAATTTTTCACGTTGGTTAGGAAGAAATTTTTTCATCTGGCCAGGTCCGAAATTTTTTATCTGACTGGGGTGAAAAAATTTTCGCTTGGCTGTAATGAAAAATTTTTGACGTTGGTTTGGAAGAAATTTTTTGCATCTGGTGTAGTCGGGATGTGTATAAGGGGTGTTTGTACTGCCTTGCCGTACTAGTTAGCCTTAATAGCGACGTGGTAGAGCACTCGCTTTGGGATATCGAGGTCCTGGGTTCGAATCCCATTTGAGTCGAATATTTAATTTTTCATCTGGCCAGGTAGGAATTTTTTTTTACCATACTGGGGTGTTAAATTTTTCGTTTGGCTGAAATGAGAAATTTTTCACGTTCGTTAGGAAGAAATTATTTCATCTGGCCAGGGAGGATTTTTTTTTAAACCTGACTTGGGTGAAAAAATTTTCGCTTGGCTGTAATGAGAAATATTTCACGTTGGTTAGGAAGAAATTTTTTCACCTGGCCAGGTAGGACATTTTTTTTTACCTGACTGGGGTGAAATTTTTTTCGCTTGGCTGTAATGAGAAATTTTTTACGTTGGTTAGGAAGAAATTTTTTCATCTGGCCAGGCTGGAAATTTTTTATCTGACTTGGGTGAAAATTTTTTCGCTTGGCTGTAATGAGAAATTTTCACGTTGGTTAGGAAGAAATTTTTTTCATCTGGCCAGGTCGGAGATTTTTTATCTGACTGGGGTGAAAAATTTTTCGCTTGGCTGTAATGAGAAATATTTCACGTTGGTTAGGAAGAAATTTTTTCATCTGGCTAGGTAGGAAATTTTTTTTACCTGACTAGGGTGAAAATTTTTCGCTTGGCTGTAATGAGAAATTTTTCACGTTGGTTAGGAAGAAATTTTTTCATCTGGCCAGGTCGGAAATATTTTATCTGACTGGGGTGAAAATTTTTTTGCTTGGCTGTAATGAGAAATTTTTGACGTTGGTTGGGAAGAAATATTTTGCATCTGGTGTAGCCGGGATGTGTATAAGGGGTGTTTGTACTGCCTTGCCGTACTAGTAAGCCTTACTATCGACGTGGTAGAGCACTCGCTTTGGGATGTAGAGGTCCCGGGTCCGAATCCCATTGGAGTCGAATATTTAATTTTTCATCTGACCAGGTAGGAATTTTTGATTATTTTTTTTACCCGACTGGGGTGAAAATTTTTTCGTTTGGCTGAAATGAGAAATTTTTCACGTTGGTCAGGAAGAAATTATTTTATCTGGCCAGGTAGGAATTTTTTTTTACCTGACTTGGGTTAAAATTTTTTCGGTTGGCTGTAAATAGAAATATTTCACGTTGGTTAGGAAGAAGATATTTCATCTGGCCAGGTAGGAATATTTTTTTTACCTGACTGGGGCGAAATTTTTTTTTGATGGCTGTAACGAGAAATTTTTCACGTTGGTTATGAAGAAACTTTTTCATCTGGCCAGGTCGGAAATTATTTATCTGACTGGGGTGAAAAATTCTTCGCTTGGCTGTAATGAGAAATTTTTGACGTTATTTAGGAAGAAATTTTGTGCATCTGGTGTAGCCGGGATGTGTATAAGGGGTGTTTGTACTGCCTTGCCGTACTAGTTAGCCTTAATAGCGACGTAGTAGAGCACTCACTTTGGGATGTGGAGGTCCCGGGTTCGAATCCCATTGGAGTCGAATATTTAATTTTTCATCTGGCCAGGTAGGATTTTTTTTCCTGACTGGGGTGAAAAAATTTTTCGTTTGGCTGAAATGAGAAATTTTTCACGTTGGTTAGGAAGAAATTATTTCATCTGGCCAGGTAGGAATTTTTTTTTTTTTTTTTTTTTTTTTTTTTTACCTGACTGGGGTGAAAAAAAATTCGCTTGGCTGTAATGAGAAATATTTTACGTTGGTTAGGAAGGAATTTTTTCATCTGGCTAGGTAGGAATTTTTTTTAACCTGACTAGGGTGAAAATTTTTTCGCTTGGCTGTAATGAGAAATTTTTAACGTTGGTTAGGAAGAATTTTTTTCATCTAGCCAGGTCGGAAATTTTTTATCTGACTGGGGTGAAAATTTTTTCGCTTGGCTGTAATGAGAAATTTTTCACGTTGGTTTGGAAGAAATGTTTTGCATCTTGTGTAGTCGGGATGTGTATAAGGGGTGTTTGTACTGCCTTGCCGTACTAGTTAGCCTTAATAGCGTCGTGGTAAAGCACTCGCTTTGGGATGTAGAGGTCCCTGGTTCGAATCCCATTGGAGTCGAATATTTAATTTTTCATCTGGCCAGGTAGTATTTTTTTTACCTGACATTGGTGAAAAAAAATTCGCTTGGCTGTAATGAGAAATTTTTCACGTTGGTTAGGAAGGATTTTTTTCATCTGGCCAGGTAGGAAATTTTTTTTACCTGACTAGGGTGAAATTTTTTTCGCTTGGCTGTAATGAGAAATTTTCACGTTGGTTAGGAAGAAATTTTTTCATCTGGCCAGGTCGGAAATATTTTATCTGACTGGGGTGAAAATTTTTTTGCTTGGCTGTAATGAGAAATTTTTGACGTTGGTTTGGAAGAAATATTTTGCATCTGGTGTAGCCGGGATGTGTATAAGGGGTGTTTGTACTGCCTTGCCGTACTAGTAAGCCTTACTATCGACGTGGTAGAGCACTCGCTTTGGGATGTAGAGGTCCCGGGTCCGAATCCCATTGGAGTCGAATATTTAATTTTTCATCTGGCCAGGTAGTATTTTTTTTTTACCTGACTGGGGTGAAAAATTTTTCGTTTGGCTGAAATGAGAAATTTTTCACGTTGGTTAGGAAGAAATTATTTCATCAGCCAGGTAGGAATTTTTTTTTTTTTTACCTGACTTGGGTGAAAAAAAATTCGCTTGGCTGTAATGAGAAATATTTCACGTTGGTTAGAAGGAAATTTTTTCTTCTGGCAAGGTAGGAAATTCTTTTTACCTGACTGGGGTGAAAAAAAATTCGCTTGGCTGTAATAAGAAATTTTTCACCTTGGTTGGGAAGAAATTGGAAGATTTTTAGCCAAAGGAAAAATATTTTATTAGCTGATTAAATTTGATCGTATCCCTTTAACCTTTATGTAAGTGCTTCATTGGTTATTTCGTAACAAAGCAACTTGCGATGCTCATTATGCATTGTTATTTGATTGGTTCAATAAATGTTCGAGGGCTCCGTGCTTATGCAATCTTCACAGTTTGAAAAGTTTTTGACTTGAACGGATCAATGGAAGTCTGCTTTTGATAGGAAATTAATGGCGTCAATTTGAAAGTGGACATGTTGTCAGTAGTCCAGTCTTTTTGATCTTCACTGTGGTCAAACGTTTGAAATTTGAACGGTAGTGACAATAGATTGTACGCGTACACATTACAGAGGGTTAAAACTACAAAATGTGAAAAAACAGGTGATGGCTAAGGCTTTGTCACCTCCATTACTGAGAAAGACGGAAAGGCGAGATTATAAGAAAATGGATGAGACTGGGTTTGACTTTGAAGGTTATCAGGAAAGAACAGACGAATTGGTTGATTATGCCCCACCGGGAACCTCTTTCAGATGGACGGAACAACAACAACTCGAAAGTTCGCTACAACAACAACAACAAGTGTTTCCAGTCAAAAATCAAAACCATGGTGAACAGTTTAAAGCTGAGGGGATAGAGCAAATTAGTGGCGACGAGGACGATGAATGTAATTCCATTAAGTCCATGAAAGACGAGATTAGGGCTCTGAAAGAGGAGGCAGCTCGTTTGCCACAGCGCGAGGAAGCGAAAAGACTGAGAAAAGAGTTGGAGGATCAGAGACAAATTGTGAAAAATCTACGAGGTAAAAACTCCGATTCTGAAAAAATTTCGTCAGAAGAAAAACAATCGGCTAGGCCAAAGGATAGTATAGTTAAAAATTCAAGCAATAAAAAGTTGAAATCTTCAAAGTTTCAGAGTAAAATAGAGGACAATACAAATACAATTACATTGAATGAGTTAAGGCAAGACAATTATTTACATAAACTGGTCCAAATAGAACTCAAAAAGCTTGGATTGAGTAAATTTGTCAATAAAGAAGACACATCATCTTCTGAGTATGAATCTGAAAGTGAAGATTCGTTTTCAGATTCAGACACAAAAAGTAAAAAAGGAAGAAAACTTAAAAAATCAGGATTGAAATCGGGTATTAATTCTAAATCATTCGATAAAGTCAAGTATCCTCAATATTGGCCACATGCTCATCTACTTTTTGAATATGTAAATAAGCAATTTACATACGATGATTTGGATTTCAAAATGTTTTTAGCAGGAGAATTGGAAATAATTACAATAGAAGATTTGCCAGAAACTGAAAAATTGGGTAGATTGGAGTTATTGAAGAAAATTATTTATCACAGCAATACATATGAGTTTGTCGGTTTGAAAGCTTTTTACGCTGCTTGGTTGAGGGAAATAGAACTCGGCAAACAAACTTGGAGGGATGATCCTCAACAAATTGAATCAGTAATTTTAACAAAATTTTTGATTAAGAATAAACCAAATTTCAAACAATCTACAGGCAAATTAAGCTCAGAAGATAGGGTGTGGTTTTGTTCGGAATATCAGCGAAACAAATGCCCACACAAGTCAAATCATTTGGTCGTTATCAAAGGGCAAACAGCGAATGGCTAATCATATTTGTGCATCTTGCTGGTTGAAAGATAAAAAGAAATTGGATCACCCGGAAAGTTCTTCTTGTTGTCCACATTTGAGTATGTGACTTAGAAATGGCATGAATAGTACAAATAAAGCAAATGGCTTAGAAGATATATTTTTACCACCTTTCATTAAAACATATTATAAAAATGATCATATACATTTACAAACTAGTACAGTTAAGATTGATTTGAAGGGAAAAGAATCTAATTCGGAAATCACTACTTCATGTACTGATAATTTTAGTCATCATTTGTGTAAACATTCAAAAAAGTGTGAAACATGTTATAGTACTAAAAAGAATTTAATAGTAAACGAAGTAAATTTTCTGTTAGAAACTCATCATAAAGCTAAACAGTCTGGAAAATTTAACTTTCAAGGTTGTAGAATACCAGTTAATAGAAAATTAAACATAGAATACATGAGACAATTGTTATTTGATTACAAAGACAAAGAAATATGCGATCTTTTGGAATTTGGATTTCCGATTGAATTAAAAGGTAAATTGAATAAAAATTATCAAGATATAGTGAATATAAAAAACCATAAAGGGGCCAATGATCATGAGGATAGTATGCTGCATTACCTGGAAAAAGAGAGTAGCAATAGGGCCATTTTAGGCCCATTCAAAGATAATCCTTTTCAGTCCGGTATAAAAATACAGTCAACTCTCGTTACAACGACCACGTTTGTTTCCAGGAAATATGTCGTTGTAACGAAAATGTCGGTGTATTGAACGAATATTAAAGTCAATCAATGCAGAATTGTAAAAAGCAGCATCCATTTTTTAATATACTATGACATGTGCAAACTTAAGGAAACACTTGTTACAGTGAACCATTATTTTAACAGTAATATTATTAATAATATATTTTATTGAACTTATCTTTTTATACTTTATTTGCCATATGCATTTTCAAAATCTAAATGCGATGCTCTTAAAACTAACATTTTCTGTATAGCAAAATAGAATAAAAGCTTAACAAACAAATGTAAAAATAATCTTAGGGTATATAGAAATAATTATAATATAGTAATAAAGTGTATTGAAAGGATAAAATGTGTTAGAGGTGTTAATTAAGCATTGCAATTGTTTGCATGTCAGACATTTTCACACATTTCAAAGTTAAAGACTTGTCAATTATCAACAAATTTTAGGTGTTTATCTAACATGCCTTTGGTTCTGTATAATTAACCATCATGACCAAAATTTTTGTGTCGTTGTAATGAACAAGCTTATATAGGGAATATGCACTTTCGTTCCCTGAAAATCAGTGTCGGTGTCGGAAAACGAGAATTCCGTTATAACGAATGAAAAATGCACTGTGCAAATCCGTTCCCAACAAATTTGTGTCGGTAAGTGAAAATGTCGTTGTATTGAATGTCGTTAAAACGGGAGATGACTGTATCACCTTTGAATTCTTTACCAAAAAGGATACAACGGAAAGACGGGTTATTTTAGTTTTGAGCTATCCAAAAGGTCAGGCCATCAATGATTTTAAATCTAAAGACTTTTATCATAATGAAAAAGTAGAATTAATTTATCCGAAGGTGGATTCAAATTATAAAACAGAAAGGAAGAGGTTGTCTTTTATTTAAGACAGATTTACGCAGAGCATATAGACAACTTCATATTTGCCCACCTAGTTATAATTTGGTTGCATTTAAATGGAAGAAACATGTATTTGTGGATTGCGTGCTTAGTATGGGAAGCAAAAGTTCTGCATTTTGCTGTCAGCGATTTACCAATGCTCTGTCATTTATAATGTACAAATTTGGAGTGTCATTGTTAAATTATTTAGACGATCTAGCATCAGCCGAAAGGAAAGTAAACGCACACGTCGCATTTAATTTACTACAAACAGTATTAAGTAAATGTGGAATTGAAGAAGCATTGAATAAAGCTAGCCCGCCTTCTACTATTATGATATTTTTGGGTGTTCTGTTTAACACAGAGGAAATGACAATTGCAGTCACTCCAGAGAGATTGATAAAGATAAGAAGTTTGTTAAGTACCTGGTTATCCAAGGAAACAGCTTCTTTAAAACAAGTACAATCGCTTGTAGGCAAACTCAATTTTATTGCAGCATGTGTTCGACCTGGTAGGGTTTTTGTATCTAGACTTTTAAATTGGATGTAAGTGTTTTACAAATCAAACAATAAAGAACACAAAATTCCCAAGTATGTGAAGAAGGACATTGCATGGTGGGATACATTATTGCCTTGTTACAATGGTGTCTCAATGATGCTATATGAAGAGTGATCAGGACCAGACGAAATATTCGCCACAGATGCTTGTATCAAAGGCTGTGGAGGGTTTTGAGTACTAAGGAAAATAGGTTACCAGATTTACTCTCCAGATGGGATGTAAAAGCAGAATATAGAGAAACATTTTTTAGCTGAACTAGTGGTTATGTTTTAAAGGAATGGGTCGTTCCAAGTCAAAGCTTTGAATTACTAAACAATTGGTAAGCTTGAACTTTGTTACTGTTACAGGTAGACAGTTAGGACTTTTTAATCATGAAGAGCCGCATATGCTGAAGGAACAGTTAGAAATCTCAAAATTCAATGGGAAGCTTATTTGTTGTTTTGTTTGCATTTTAAATTAAGGTATTTACCAAGCAGTACTGAAACTTTGTGTCTATATGCACAATTTTTAAGTAGGACATTTAAATCTGTACAATCAATTCGGAATTACATGAGTGCTGTTAAAACTATGCATATAATGCTACAGTTCCCAATTGAAGATATTAATATTTTTTTGATAAATATAAGTTTAAAAGGTATAGCGAGAAAAAATCCTCATTGTGTTAAACAGGCTTTACCAATAACACCTGAATTATTAATTCAGATGTCTAAGATTTTAGATTCAGATGATAAAACAGATGCTGTGTTTTGGTGTTTATTTTTGTTTGCATTCTTTCTTTTTGCAAGGAAATCAAATTTGGTTTCCAATTCTATAAAAGAAATTAAAAAAGGAAAATGCTTGTTACGTAAACACACATTTTTTCAAAATGGATATTTGATAGTATCTATGGATTGGACTAAAACCATTCAATTTGGGGAAAGGAAATTATTAACGCCTTTGATACCTATTGAAGATTCCATTTTATGCCCTATAACAGCTTACAGGAATATGTGTGATAAGGTCCGAGTCAATCCGGATGGTCCTTTGTTCATTTTATCAAAAAGCAAATGCATAACATACAAAAAGTAAACAAATAAATTAAAAAATCTGTTGTCGAAATTAGGTGTAAATGCCTATTTGTATTCATCTCATAGTTTTCGAAGAGGTGGCGCGACTTACGCATTTGGATATGGCGTATCATCAGAACTGATCCAATTACATGGTGATTGGAAGTCAGACGCCTACAAAAAATATGTTAGTTTTTCTCTTAATGATAAAGTTCAGGTAGCAAAGTTAATGAAAAAGAATATTTTGAATATAAATCAATAAACTAGGAGAAAATTATATAGGTAGAAATTAATATTCTTTGAATTTGTGACAAAATGTATGTTAAGAATGAGATCAAGGATATAAGCTTTATTGTGTTAAGGGAGACAATCTGTGTTGAAAAATGTGAACTCTTTAGAAAGAGTAATCTTTCTTCAGTAATGTAATGTGGTCTAGTTAAATTGAAGAATTGCCCTTATAGGTAATATATAAGTGCTAGCTTTCATCAAAGTGTTTTAGTTTGCATTCTGATATAGGACTAGACTATTGTAATTAATTTTAGTTGATTAATTTAGTTGTATCTTAACTTTGTTTATTTTTAGATATCTTTGATGTTGCTACAAACATGTGTACTGTATGAAGTCTACTTGCCAGCAAAAGGTGTAGAAACTAGTTTTCATTAAAGAGTTTTGATTTAATGGACTAGTATAATACATGATCAGGTAACAAACTATTTTACAGATATATTTTCTTAGTAAATTTCTCTTTCTAATTCGCAGAATTGAGGAAGGTTGCCATAATCAGTGATTCCATCGCAAAATACATTTCCGGGATTGATGGTTGTGTCATCCAAGCATTTCGAGGTGATTCGATTTCAAGGTTAACACAACGAATTAAAAATCGGACAGCATTATTGGAGGATTTTGACTTTGTAATTTATCATGTCGGGACGAATGACATTGCAAAGAGATCGAATGCTAAACATTTATTATCTGATTATGCCAATTTAATAGCAGTCACAAGAAAAGTCAAGTCTAGTATACAAATCATAATCTCTTCGATATTACCCCGACCTGTGGATCACATGATAACGGAACCTATTATCAAAGAAGTAAATTCTTACTTAAACAAATTTATGAGCAAGGATATCAATTTTAAATTTGTATGTTCTTATAAACCATTTACGCATGCAGGAAAAGTTAAGCATGAATTGTATGCTAAAAGAGATGGTGATCTCCATCTGAATATGGAGGGCACAAACATACTAAAGCAATTTTTTCTCAATGTGATAACTCATTTATAAGGCATTCGAAATTCTAAAGATATTTACTTTATACAGTGAACAGGAATCAAAAGAAAAGATATTATTTCTCATATGGTAAGAGTTTAAATTTATCTCATGTTTGTGCTTATTTTTAATTTTTCAAACCAAGTCATTGATATTATCTATGACTCTGTTTTGCTTGTTCGCTGTCTTAAGTTTTATCTTTAGCATACCTGAATCAAGAAGGTAATAGTCTTGATTGTGATAAATGGGAAATACAGGCCCCATAGCAGGGTCTTAGTTATCTGATAAGGACAAGTGGAAAAAATTTCTACAAATTAGTGTCCAACAATGATATTTATGTATACTTTGTTTTATTTTGCTGTGCATGATATTTTGTTTCGCTTTGTGTTACTTTTATTTTTTTGTGGCTTATGGGCCCGTTGGGTTGGCGGATTTTGAAATATCATTTTTTTCGAAATAGATGCAATTTGATGATTTTATTGATTTGACATTGTGTATTGAATTCTGAAAAAAACTTAAGATGTTTAAGTAAGAATAAGTTAAAGACTTCCAACTGTCAATATCAACCTAAATAAATTTCATATGTCATATAGAACTTGTTGTTGGTGTTTATGTTCTCTAGTCATTGTTCTGGAGAACATTTTGAGTTTCTTTTTGTTCGTGTGTAGCGTTTCATTTGGTTTCGTTTCATAAGGTCTGAAAAGAATACTTTATTTTGTACTGAAATTCTAAGAAGAATTAATTTTTTCATCTGGCCAGGTCAGAAATTTTTTATCTGACTGGGGTGAAAATTTTTTCGATTGGCTGTAATGAGAAATTTTTGACGTTGGTTGGGAAGAAATTTTTTGCATCTGGTGTAGCCGGGATGTGTATAAGGGGTGTTTGTACTGCCTTGCCGTACTAGTTAGCCTTTATAGCGACGTGGTATAGCACTCGCTTTGGGATGTAGAGGTCCAGGGTTCGAATCCCATTGATTCGATTTTTAATTTTTCATCTGGCCAGGTAGGAATTTTTTTTTTTTACCTGACTGGGGTGAAGAAATCTTTGATTGGCTGAAATGAGAAATTTTTCACGTTGGTTAGGAAGAAATTATTTCATCTGGCCAGGTAGGAATTTTTTTTTTACCTGACTTGGGTGAAAAAATGTTCACTTGGCTGTAATGAGAAATATTTCACGTTGGTTAGGAATTATTTTTACATCTGGCCAGGTAGGGATTTTTTTTTTACCTGACTGGGGTGAAAATTTTTTCGCTTAGCTGTAATGAGAAATTTTTCACGTTGGTTAGGAAGAAATTTTTTTCATCTGGCCAGGTCAGAAATTTTTTATCTGACTGGGGTGAAAATTTTTTCGCTTGGCTGAAATGAGAAATTTTTGACGTTGGTTAGGAAGAAATTATTTCATCTTGCCAGATAGGAATTTTTAATTTTTTTTACCTGACTTGGGTGAAAAATTTTTCGCTTGGCTGTAATGAAAAATATTTCACGTTGGTTAGAAAGAAATTTTTTCATCTGGCCAGGAAGGAATTTTTTTTTTTTTTACCTGACTTGGGTGAAAAAATTTCGCTTGGCTGTAATGAGAAATATTTCACGTTGGTTAGGAAGAAATTTGTTCATCTGGCTGGGTCGGAAATTTTTTATCTGACTGGGGTGAAAATTTTTTCGCTTGGCTGTACTGAGAAATTTTTCACGTTGGTTGGGAAAAAATTTTTTGCATCTGGTGTAGCCGGGATGTGTATAAGGGGTGTTTGTACTGCCTTGCCGTACTAGTTAGCCTAAAGAGTGACGTGGTAGAGCACTCGCTTTGGGATGTAGAGATCTCAAGTTCGAATCCCATTGGAGTCGAGTATTTTTTTTTTCATCTGGCCAGGTAGGAATTTTTTTTTTTTTACCTGACTGGGTTGAAAATTTTTCGCTTGGCTGAAATGAGAAATTTTTCACGTTGGTTAGGAACAATCTTTGTCATCTGGTCAAATAGGAATTTTTTTTACATGATTTGGGTGAAATTTTTTTCGCTTGGCTGTAATGAGAAATATTTCACGTTGGTTAGAAAGAAATTTTTTCATCTGGCCAGGTAGGATATTTTTTATCTGACTGGGACGAAAAATTTTTCGCTTGGCTGTAATGAGAAATTTTTCACGTTGGTTATGAAGAAATTTTTTCATCTGGTTAGGTCCGAAATTTTTTATCTGACTGGGGTGAAAAATTCTTCGCTTGGCTATAATGAGAAATTTTTGACGTTATTTGGGAAGAAATTTTGTGCATCTGGTGTAGCCGGGATTTGTATAAGGGGTGTTTGTACTGCCTTGCCGTACTAGTTAGCCTTAATAGCGACGTGGTAGAGCACTCGCTTTGGGATGTAGAGATCCCAGGTTCGAATCCCATTGGAGTCGAGTATTTAATTTTACATCTGGTCAGGTAGCAATTATTTTTTTTTACCTGACTGGGGTAAAAATGTTCGTTTGGCTGAAATGAAAAATTTTTCATGTTGGTTAGGAAGAAATTATTTCATCTGGCCAGGTAGGAATTATTTTTTTTTACCTGACTTGGGTGAAAAATTTTTCGCTTGGCTGTAATGAGAAATATTTCACGTTGGTTAGAAAGAAATTTTTTCATCTGGCCAAGTAGGATTTTTTTTTACCTGACTGGGGTGATAAATTTTTAGCTTGGCTGTAATGAGAATTTTTTCATGTTGGTTAGGAAGAAATTTTTTTCATCTGGCCAGGTCGGAATTTTTTTATCTGACTGTAGGGAAAAATTTTTCGCTTGGCTGTAATTAGAAAGATTTCACGTTGGTTAGGAAAAAATTATTTCATCTGGCCAGGTAGGAATTTTTTTTTTACCTGACTTGGATGAAAAAATTTTCGCTTGGCTGTAATGAGAAATATTTCACGTAGGTTAGGAAGAAATTTTTTCATATGGCCAGGTAGGAAATATTTTTTACCTGACTGGGGTGAAAAATTTTTCGCTTGGCTGTAATGAGAAATTTTTCACGTTGGTTGCGAAGAAATTTTTTGCATCTGGTGTAGCCGGGATGTGTATAAGGGGTGTTTGTACTGCCTTGCCGTACTAGTTAGCCTAAATAGCGACGTGGTAGAGCACTCGCTTTGGGATGTAGAGGTCCCGGGTTCGAATCCCATTGGAGTCGAGTATTTATTTCTTCATCTGGCCAGGTAGGAATTATTTTTTTTTACCTGACTGGGTTGAAAATTTTTCGCTTGGCTGAAATGAGAAATTTTTCACGTTGGTTAGGAACAATCTTTGTCATCTGGCCAAATAGGAATTTTTTTTTACATGATTTGGGTGAAATTTTTTTTCGCTTGGCTGTAATGAGAAATATTTCACGTTGGTTAGAAAGAAATTTTTTCATCTGGCCAGGTAGGATATTTTTTATCTGACTGGGACGAAAAATTTTTCGCTTGGCTGTAATGAGAAATTTTTCACGTTGGTTATGAAGAAATTTTTTCATCTGGCTAGGTCCGAAATTTTTTATCTGACTGGGGTGAAAAATTCTTCGCTTGGCTATAATGAGAAATTTTTGACGTTATTTGGGAAGAAATTTTGTGCATCTGGTGTATCCGGGATGTGTATAAGGGGTGTTTGTACTGCCTTGCCGTACTAGTTAGCCTTAATAGCGACGTGGTAGAGCACTCGCTTTGGGATGTAGAGATCCCAGGTTCGAATCCCATTGGAGTCGAGTATTTAATTTTTCATCTGGTCAGGTAGAAAATTTTTTTTTTACCTGACTGGGGTAAAAATGTTCGTTTGGCTGAAATGAGAATTTTTCATGTTGGTTAGGAAGAAATTATTTCATCTGGCCAGGTAGGAATTATTTTTTTTTACCTGACTTGGCTGAAATTTTTTTAGCTTGGCTGTAATGAGAAATATTTCACGTTGGTTAGAAAGAAATTTTTTCATCTGGCCAAGTAGGAATTTTTTTTTACCTGACTGGGGTGATAAATTTTTAGCTTGGCTGTAATGAGAATTTTTTCATGTTGGTTAGGAAGAAATTTTTTTCATCTGGCCAGGTCGGAATTTTTTATCTGACTGTAGGGAAAAATTTTTCGCTTGGCTGTAATGAGAAATTTTTGACGTTGGTTGAAAAGAAATTTTTTAAATTTGGTGTAGCCGGGATGTGTATAAGGGATGTTTGTACGGCCTTGCCGTACTAGTTAGCCTTTATAGCAAAGTGGTAGAGCAATCGCTTTGGGATGTAGAGGTCCCGGGTTCGAATCCCATTGGAGTCGAATATTTAATTTTTCATCTTACCAGGTAGGAATTTTTTTTTTACCTGACTGGGGTGAAACATTTTTCGTTTGGCTGTAATGAGAAAGATTTCACGTTGGTTAGGAAGAAATTACTTCATCTGGCCAGGTAGGAAATTTTTTTTACCTGACTTGGGTGAAAAAATTTTCGCTTGGCTGTAATGAGAAATATTTCACGTAGGTTAGGAAGAAATTTTTTCATATGGCCAGGTAGGAAATATTTTTTACCTGACTGGGGTGAAAAATTTTTCGCTTGGCTGTAATGAGAAATTTTTCACGTTGGTTGCGAAGAAATTTTTTGCATCTGGTGTAGCCGGGATGTGTAGAAGGGGTGTTTGTACTGCCTTGCCGTTCTAGTTAGCCTTAATAGCGACGTGGTAGAGCACTCGCTTTGGGATGTAGAGGTCCCGGGTTCGAATCCCATTGGAGTCGAATATTTAATTTTTCATCTGGCAAGGTAGGAATTTTTTTTTTTTACCTGACTGGGGTGAAAAATTTTCGTTTGGCTGAAATTAGAATTATTTCACGTTGGTTAGGAAGAAATCATTTCATCTGGCCAGGTAGGATTTTTTTTTTTACCTGACTTGGGTGAAAAAATTTTAGCTTGGCTGTAATGAGAAATATTTCACGTTGGTAAGGAAGAAATTTTTTCATCTGGCCAGGTAGGATTTTTTTTTACCTGACTGGGGTGAAAATTTTTTCGTTTGGCTGTTATGAGAATTTTTTCACGTTGGTTAGGAAGAAATTATTTCATCTGGGCAGGACCGAAATTTTTTATCTGACTGGGGTGAAAATTTCTTCGCTTGACTGTAATGAGAAATTTTTGACGTTGGTTGGAAAGAATTTTTTTGCATCTGGTGTAGCCGGGATGTGAAAAAGGGGTGTTTGTACTGCCTTGCCGTACTAGTTAGCCTTAATAGCGACGTGGTAGAGCACTCGCTTTCGGATATACGGTCCCGAGTTCGAATCCCATTGGATTCGAATATTCAATTTTTCATCTGGCCAGGTAGGAATTTTTTTATTTTTTTTTACCTGACTTGGATGAAAAATTTTTCGTTTGGCTGAAATGAGAAATATTTAACGTTGGTTAGGAAGAATTTTTTTTCATCTGGCCTGGTAAAAATTTTTTTTACCTGACTGGGGTAAAAAATTTTCCGCTTGGCTGTAATGAGAAAGTTTTGACGTTAGGTGGGAAGAAATTTTTTGTATCTGGGGTAGCCGGGATGTGTATAAGGGGTGTTTGTACTGCCTTGCCATACTAGTTAGCCTTTAGAGCGACTCGGTAGAGCACTCGCTTTGGGATGTAGAGGTCCCGGAGTCGAATCCCATTGGAGCCGAATATTTAATTTTTCATCTGGCCAGGTAGGAATTTTTTTTTTTTTTACCCGACTGGGGTGAAAAAGTTTTCGTTTGGCTGAGATGAGAAATTTTTTACGTTGGTTAGGAAGAAATTTTTTCATCTGGCCAGGTAGGAATTTTTTTTTTTTTTTTTTTTTTTTTTTTTTTTTTTTTTTTTTTTTACCTGACTTGGGTGAAAAAATGTTCGCTTGGCTGTAATGAGAAATATTTCACGTTGGTTAGGAAGAAATTTTTTCATCTGGCCAGGTAGGAGTTTTTTTTTTACCTGACTGGGGTGAAAAAATTTTCGCTTGGCTGTAATGAGAAAATTTTCACGTTGGTTAGGAAGAAATATTTTCATCTGGCCAGGTCGAAAATTTTTTATCTGACTGGGGTGTAAATTTTTTCGCTTGGCTGTTATGAGAAATTTTTCACGTTGGTTTGGAAGAAATTTTTTGCATCTGGTGTAGCCGGGATGTGTATAAGGGGTGTATGTACTGCATTGCCGTACTAGTTAGCTTTAATAGCGACGTGGTAGAGCACTCGCTTTGGGATGTAGAGGTCACGGGTTCGAATCCCATTGGAGTCGAATATTTAATTTTTCATCTGGCCAGGTAGGAATTTTTTTTATTTTTTACCTGACTGGGGTGAAAATTTTTTCGTTTGGCTGTTATGAGAATTTTTTCACGTTGGTTAGGAAGAAATTATTTCATCTGGGAAGGACCGAATTTTTTTATCTGACTGGGGTGAAAATTTCTTCGCTTGGCTGTAATGAGAAATTTTTGACGTTGGTTGGAAAGAATTTTTTTGCATCTGGTGTAGCCGGGATGTGAAAAAGGGGTGTTTGTACTGCCTTGCCGTACTAGTTAGCCTTAATAGCGACGTGGTAGAGCACTCGCTTTCGGATATACGGTCCCGAGTTCGAATCCCATTGGATTCGAATATTCAATTTTTCATCTGGCCAGGTAGGAATTTTTTTATTTTTTTTTACCTGACTTGGATGAAAAATTTTTCGTTTGGCTGAAATGAGAAATATTTAACGTTGGTTAGGAAGAATTTTTTTCATCTGGCCTGGTAAAAATTTTTTTTACCTGACTGGGGTAAAAAAATTTCCGCTTGGCTGTAATGAGAAAGTTTTGACGTTAGGTGAGAAGAAATTTTTTGCATCTGGGGTAGCCGGGATGTGTATAAGGGGTGTTTGTACTGCCTTGCCGTACTAGTTAGCCTTTAGAGCGACTCGGTAGAGCACTCGCTTTGGGATGTAGAGGTCCCGGGGTCGAATCCCATTGGAGCCGAATATTTAATTTTTCATCTGGCCAGGTAGGAATTTTTTTTTTTTTTACCCGACTGGGGTGAAAAAGTTTTCGTTTGGCTGAGATGAGAAATTTTTTACGTTGGTTAGGAAGAAATTTTTTCATCTGGCCAGGTAGGAATTTTTTTTTTTTTTTTTTTTTTTTTTTTTTTTTTTTTTTTTTTTACCTGACTTGGGTGAAAAAATGTTCGCTTGGCTGTAATGAGAAAAATTTCACGTTGGTTAGGAAGAAATTTTTTCATCTGGCCAGGTAGGAATTTTTTTTTACCTGACTGGGGTGAAAAAATTTTCGCTTGGCTGTAATGAGAAAATTTTCACGTTGGTTAGGAAGAAATATTTTCATCTGGCCAGGTCGAAAATTTTTTTATCTGACTGGGGTGTAAATTTTTTCGCTTGGCTGTTATGAGAAATTTTTCACGTTGGTTTGGAAGAAATTTTTCGCATCTGGTGTAGCCGGGATGTGTATAAGGGGTGTATGTACTGCATTGCCGTACTAGTTAGCTTTAATAGCGACGTGGTAGAGCACTCGCTTTGGGATGTAGAGGTCACGGGTTCGAATCCCATTGGAGTCGAATATTTAATTTTTCATCTGGTCAGGTAGGAATTTTTTTATTTTTTACCTGACTGGGGTGAAAAAATTTCGTTTGGCTGAAATGAGAAATTTTTCACGTTGGTTAGGAAGAAATTATTTCATCTGGCCAGGAAGGATTTTTTTTTTTTTTTTTTTTCTTTTTTTTACCTGACTTGGGTGAAAAAAATTTCGCTTGGCTGTAATGAGAAATATTTCACGTTGGTTAGGAAGAAATACTTTCATCTGGCCAGGTCGAAAATTAATTATCTGACTGGGGTGTAAATTTTTTCGCTTGGCTTTTATGAGAAATTTTTGACGTTGGTTGGGAAGAAATTTTTGCATCTGGTGTAGCGGGGATGTGTATAAGGGGTGTTTGTACTGCATTGCCGTACTAGTTAGCCTTAATAGCGACGTGGTAGAGCACTCGTTCGAATCCCATTGGAGTCGAATATTTAATTTTTCATCTGGTCAGGTAGGATTTTTTTATACCTGACTGGGGTGAAAAATTTTTCGTTTGGCAGAAATGAGAATTTTTCACGTTGGTTAGGAAGAAATCATTACATCTGACAAGGTAGGAATTTTTTTTTACCTGACTTGGGTGAAACATTTTTCGCTTGGCTGAAATTAGAAATTTTTCACGTTGGTAAAGAAAGAAATTATTTCATTTGGCCAGGTAGGAATTTTTTTTTTTACCTGACTGGGGTGAAAAAATTATCGTTTGGTTGAAATGAGAAATTTTTCACGTTGGTTAGGAAGAAATTATTTCATCTGGCCATGTAGGATTTTTTTTTTTACCTGACTTTGGCGAAAAAATTTTCGCTTGGCTGTAATGAGAAATATTTCACGTTATTTAGGAAGAAATTTTTTCATCTGGCAAGGTAGGATTTTTTTTTCCACCTGACTGGGGTGAAAAGTTTTTCGCTTGGTTGTAATGAGAAATTTTTCACGTTGGTTGGGAAGAAATCTTTTGCATCTGGTGTAGCCGAGATGTGTATAAGGTGTGTTTGTACTGCCTTACCGTACTAGTTAGCCTTTAGAGCGACGTGCTAGAGCACTAGCTTTGGGATGTAGAGGTCCCGGGTTCGAATCCCATTGGAGTCGAATATTTAATTTTTCGTCTGGCCAGGTAGGATTTTTTTTAACCTAAATGGGGTGAAAAATTTTTCGTTTGGCTGAAATGAGAAATTTTTTACGTTGGTTATGGAGAAATTTGTTCATCTGGCCAGGTAGGAATTTTTTTTTTTTTTTACCTGACTTGGGTGAAAAAATTTCGCTTGGCTGTAATGAGTAATATTTCACGTTGGTTAGGAAGATTTTTTTTTCATCTGGCCATGTAGGAATTTTTTTTACCTGACTGGGGTGAAAAATCTTTCGCTTGGCTGTAATGAGAAATTTTTCACGTTGGTTAGGAAGAAATTTTTTCATCTGGCCAGGTCGAAAATTTTTCATCTGACTGGGGTGAAAAAATTTTCGCTTGGCTGTAATGAATAATTTTTGACGTTGGTTGGGAGGAAATCTTTTGCATCTGGTGTAGTCGGGATGTGTATAAGGGGTGTTTGTACTGCCTTGCCGTACTAGTAAGCCTTAATGGCGACGTGGTAGAGCACTCGCTTTTGGATGTAGAGGTCCCGGGTTCGAATCCCATTGGAGTCGAATATTTAATTTTTCATCTGGTCAGGTAGGAATTTTTTTTAACCTGAATGGGGTGAAATTTTTTTCGTTTGGCTGAAATGATAAATATTTCACGTTGGTTAGGAAGAAATTATTTCATCTGGCCAGGTGGGATTTTTTTTTTTCTTACCTGACTTGGGTGAAAAAAATATCGCTTGGCTGTAATGAGAAATTTTTCACTTTGGTTAGGAAGAAATTTTTTCATCTGGCCAGGTCGGAAATTTTTTATCTGACTGGGGTGAAAATTTTTTTCGCTTGGCTGTAATGAGAAATTTTTGACGTTGGTTGGGAAGAATTTTTTTTTAATCTGGTGTAGCCGGGATGTGTATCAGGGGTGTTTGTACTGCCTTGCCATACTAGTTAGCCTTAATAGCAACACGTGGTTGAGCACTCGCTTTGGTATGTAGAGGTCCCGGGTTCGAATCCCATTGGAGCCGCATATTTAATTTTTCATCTGACCAGGTAGGATTTTTTTTTACCTGACTGGGGTGAAAATTTTTTTCGTTTGGCTGAAATGAGAAATTTTTCACTTTGGTTAGGAAGAAATTATTTCATCTGGCCAGGTAGGATTTTTTTTTTTTTTTACCTGACTTGGGTGAAAATTTTTTCGCTTGGCTGTAATGAGAAATATTTCACGTTGGTTAGGAAGAATTTTTTTCATCTGGCCAGGTAGGAAATTTTTTTTACCTGACTGGGGTGAAAAATTTTTCGCTTGGCTGTAATGAGAAATTTTTCACTTTGGTTAGGAAGAAATTTTTTCATCTTGCCAGGTCGGAAATTTTTTATCTGACTGGGGTGAAAAATTGTTCGCTTGGCTGTAATGAGAAATTTTTCACGTTGGTTTGGGAGAAATTTTTTGCATCTGGTGTAGCCGGGATGTGTATAAGGGGTGTTTGTACTGCCTGGCTTGCCGTACTAGTTAGCCTTTATAGCGACGTAGTAGAGCACTCGCTTTGGGATGTAGAGGTCCCGGATTCGAATCCCATTTGAGTCGAATATTTAATTTTTCATCTGGCCAGGTAGGATTTTTTTTTTACCTGAATGGGGTGAAAAATTTTTCGTTTGGCTGAAATGAGAAATTTTTCACGTTGGTTAAGGAGAAATTTGTTCATCTGGCCAGGTAGGAAGTTTTTTTTTTTTTTTTTTTACCTGACTTGGGTGAAAAAATTTCGCTTGGCTGTAATGGGAAATATTTCACGTTGGTTAGGAAGATTTTTTTTTTCATCTGGCCAGGTACTAAATTTTTTTTACCTGACTGGGGTGAAAAATCTTTCGCTTGGCTGTAATGAGAAATATTTCACGTTGGTTAGGAAGAAATTTTTTCATCTGGCCAGGTCGAAAATTTTTCATCTTACTGGGGTGAAAAAATTTTCGCTTGGCTGTAATGAATAATTTTTGACGTTGGTTGGGAAGAAATCTTTTGCATCTGGTGTAGCCGGGATGTGTATAAGGGGTGTTTGTACTGCCTGGCTTGCCGTACTAGTTAGCCTTTATAGCGACGTAGTAGAGCAGTCGCTTTGGGATGTAGAGGTCCCGGATTCGAATCCCATTTGAGTCGAATATTTAATTTTTCATCTGGCCAGGTAGGATTTTTTTTTTACCTGAATGGGGTGAAAAATTTTTCGTTTGGCTGAAATGAGAAATTTTTCACGTTGGTTAAGGAGAAATTTGTTCATCTGGCCAGGTAGGAAGTTTTTTTTTTTTTTTTTTTTTTTTTACCTGACTTGGGTTAAAAATTTCGCTTGGCTGTAATGAATAATTTAAATTATATAGTAAATTGGCACAAATTGACAGTACGTATAGTGCGGTTTTATTGACTTGAATCTGACCCCTGCTATTTAGATGAATAAAAATCTGATTATTCCTACTCGGCTTTGCACATGATGAAGCAATTTGGATGAAGCGGGGCTCGTTCTACCCCCCCCCCCCCAACCCCCTCTGTGTCCGCCACTGATCAGCCTGGGATAGGCAAAACATATTTTGTGGAAAAATTATTTGTCATTGGCTAAATCTAATAACATTTTCAATAGATAGGCTCCCATATATAGGCCATATTCAAATCTGATGCTTATTCTCATTCAGGATATGATATATAGGGCCTCTCACTACTTGTATCAATTTCGGCTAAATATCTTAAATATTTATTCTGAAAATTAAAACTATATAAAATGTGACCGGACTAATCCCGGTCTCCCATTTGCTTCTCAAGTCGGAAACTTATTTTAATATATATTACTTGAAGAAGTAGATCATTTGGTGAGAAGCGGACGGAACGCGTGTGACTATGTACGGCCCTGGAACCCTAATAATCATGAACTTTCCAGGGCCGCAGAACTCATATATATAGTAAATCAGCAGTGTGGGCCTTACATTGTGATCATCAGATGAAGCCATACAATCCAGGATGTCACTTTTTTTGTTTAGCATGACGATATAAATCATCGTAACAATCACTGGTCCAGGAAGAGCTTTGCGGCATGCCAATATGCACCAGACCGTCTGTTTCATTTCTTAGGCGTAACTAGAACTTCTAAATCTATACGCATTCAGAAGGCAACCACCAAAGAATATAGGATTAAGGCGATATTTGGACGGGTACAAAAGATGAATGTCCCCTCTCCGCTCACCTTTTATGATATTAGCGTTGCTGAATTATCAAAATATCGTAACTACAGCTTTAAAAAGCTGTAGTTTCGATGTTATGATCATTCATCGACGACATTTTTTCGAAAAATATTTTATTTTTTACGCACTTGCGTAATGGGAGCTACGTCCTTGATTTCTAACAGGCTTTCTGTTAGATGGTAGCCCCAAACATCGGTATCCTTTCAGCCTGGGACAGGGTACCCATTCTTTAATACTTTCGGTAGTTTATCGAGGAATAGCGGTAGGTTATCATTTTGATAAATTCACTGATTGAGCAATGAGATTATCAAAAAACTTACACCCCGCTTTCGTTTATCTCACCCTATGTGACGTCATCTAAACGTGTCCCAAAATTCAACAGCACGTCATCATGAATGTTGCATGGCTAATAAGTGCGAAATTACGTGCTTCAAGAATGTCTGTTTTAATATTTTCATATTTTGTCTTTTCTGTGTGTATGTTTTTATTTATTTTTTTTTTTATTATTATTATTATTATTATTATTTATTTTGTCACATTTTCTTTAAATGTTGGCCTTATTTGTTGGTTTCAGATATATCTTTAATTTATAAATATGGTTTAAACCTATCTATTTTACATCGACTGGGAAACAATTTCTTACAACTTACACAAATTACTCTCGATTCTTCTTCCTATAAAAAAAAGCACCGTCATAGCGCAGTTGGTAGCGCGTCTGACTGTCTATCTAGAGGTCCCGGGTTCGATCCCACCCATTCTTTCCGACTATTTGTCTCTCACCAACGGGTTGCTAATCGTAGACCTATGTGAGATAGCAGCTGGAGGCTGAGAAAGGATGGGGGTTGTACTAGCGAGAAAAATACCAGGAAACCATTGTTAGTTGCCCCAGCCGTCGCGATACAACTGAAAAAATGTTGAAAGCAGCTTTAAACTCCATTCAATTAATCCTACATAAAAATCACCAGTACTCTAGCCGAATGTTTGGACAAATTAAAGAACCAAGATCGAACTAGGGACCGTCTGGTCAAACGGCCCGGCGACGCACCTCTCAACCACACGGACACCACACAACACAACACACCCTATCCCACTATCATGATCATACTTTGTAATGACCAAATATCGAGGTGTCAGTGCAACACTATTGTAAGTGCATATTCATTTATAGGCTCTTACAATAGTGTTGCGCTGATCCCTCAGATTATGTAAATGATCATTTGATTATCAAACATTATTGTTTTATGAATATAACTATGAAGAAATAGCCCACACGAGTGTTCATTGTGAGCTTTTGAAAATGCCCATTGTCCATCGGTCATCGTCCGTCTCCCACAATTTCTTAAAGCATATTCTCCTCCTAAAGCGGTGCACTTAATTTGATGAAACTTGGCAGAGATGTACCTTTGGTTAAGCTCTTCAAAAGTTGTTCAAAAATTGAAATCCTCCCATTAACTCTGGATACCACCACAACAATTAAGGGAAAGACAGAAAAATCTCTAAAAAAATTTCTCGTGTCATCATCTAGTTGACCTTTATCAAGTTTGCCCATATCATGCCTCTGGGCGAAATTTTGCCTTCGCCCGGGCACGTCCAATTTTTCATAGAAGCAAAGAAGTAAATCTCTGAAATCCTTCTTTCCTTAAATCAGAAGGAAGATAGCTTTCATATTTGTTATGTAACATCATCAAGTGGGCCGCTACCAAGTTTCAATGTTCATGTCATACCCATTGTTTCAATTTAGGGCTCCCCCAAGGCCATCATATTGCAAAGAAATGAAGACGGAATTCTTTATAAAAATCTTATTCTTCTAAGCCACAGGACAGACAGCTTGCGATGATATTTGGAATGTAACATCATCTAGCGGGCTTCTACCAAGATTGTTTATGTCTTTCCCCTGGTGTCAAATTTGGGCTCTGTCGGGCGCATCCCATTTTAAATAGAAACGTAGAAGGAAATCTTCGACCCCCCCCCCCCCCAAACCATAGAACAGGCATCTTTCATTTTTGGTATGAAACTTAATGTAGTTTACCTCTACTAAGAGTGTTCATATCATACCCCTTGGGTCAAATTTGGGCCGTGCCTGGGCATATACTTTTTACGTAGAAATAATTAAAGTAGGGAGCAATTCACAATATTTTTCCTTGAAAACAGCAAAGCTTATTGATATTATGTAGAAATAACCTTCTAATGGACATCTATATGCCCTCTTATTGATGTGATGTCCAAGGGGCCAAATAGACTCAGGTGAGTGATCTATGACCATCGTGGTCCTCTTGCTTAAATATGTTCGTATATTTGATCATGACAAATATAGATTTTTTCGGGAACGGGTTTAGCCGAAAGTAGGGTAAATTATCAATGACATGCTTAAAAGAGGTCATCATATCTATTCATGAATATGTGTTATATTTTACCAAATGTCATAAAATGATATAAACAAAAAACTGTGACAGTTTCATCGCTCATCGTTAAAATAGCAAGGGGCTGTTTATTTTTTGTTGAAATAGTCATTAACTGATTTATAACCATTCTTGAAACTGCGGAATTCAATGACGAAGCGGCTAATGGTTTGCAACTTGAATCGCGACTTTCAAAATGCATTCAAGTATCATGAAACGTAAAAAAGATCACATACACATCCACACATCCAAATACACAGAACATCTCAAACAAAATTTATTTTTTAAAGTGGAATTCAAACGACATTCTTTTAGAATGGTCTTATTTATTTGAGATCTTTGATTGGTCAATGGAGTTCTTGATTGACAGCTGTAGCTATCTGTCAATTTGCGCTAATGGAAGATTGAACGACTTGGCTTAAAATGAAAAAAAAAAAAAAAAAAACGAAATGTAGAACTTAGATTTCACAGGTGCTCACACCAAGTTTTATCAAAATTTACACTGTTTTAATTATAAGTGATAAATTTTGTTTGTTTTGAAACAGTTTCAAGTTGTATGTACGGTCATTAAAATCCTACTTAACGGGAGTGAGACGACAGATTTTAGTTTACTTCCAGTCGTACTTAAGTTTAGTTGCGAAACTAGAGCGACTTAGACATGTAAGACGTCATGATGTCAAAATTAAATAAATCAAAGCACCGAAAGCTCTGATTATCAATTTTCTTGTGGAAAGCTTATACAGCGTCTAATCTCACACAAACTCACTTTTTGAAGTCGTCAAAAAAGCTTGAGACTAGTACAACAGTACTGATGGGAACTGATGTACATACTTCACAAATTATAATGTTAATAATGATTATTAAAAAAATAATTTTCTTAAAATTGACCCAACGACAATGATTCTTGAACTTATTTTCAAACTTATACTGAGCGACTTTTGAAACGCAATACTTAAAAACATCACTAAGAAGCAAATATAAGTGAACAGACTCGAACTAAAATAAACTTAATATGTTACCTTAGCAAGTTACCTTTTATCCAACATCAATATCATTTTGAAGCAATATCTTGTATTCGCAATACAGTGACATGTTTAAACATACCCTCGAAAGTTGAAATTTCTCCATATCCCTACTGTTAGGACAACTTTTTTCTTTTCAAATGAACCAAAAGCCAAACAAATTTCAGAGTTTAATTGAATGAATCAAGAGGTCAAACAAATCATAAATAACGGGTTTTAGCACGTTTTGTCCAAAGACGACACAAAAACGTTATCTTTTTGACCAGAAATGACGTCACTAACATGCCTTTCCATTCTTTTCGTAGAACAAAGGGGTTGTTCACGTGAACGCAGTTTTGGCAAACAAAGCCTGTTAACGTTTTTAACCCCTTAGCAGACAAGCCGTTTAGAGCTGAGATGGCATTTTGAGCGTGTTTACGGCACGACAATAACGTCATTTTAACACACAAACTCTTCTGAAACTTCTTATTGGCAAGTTCCTACATTACAGATGTTCAAATATTGATGGAAAAAACAATATCTCTTTAGTCTAATCGAGGTTAACGACGTTCCGATTCTAAGGAACAATTTCCCTTTTTACATGCTCGATTCAGAGTACATTCTTTGCAAAGTGAGTGAGTTGATTTCATTTCTAATACTGGTTTTTTGACATGTCTATCGTTAATTACCTTCCACACATCTGATTTTGCAAATCAATCAACAATGAAAAGTGCAATGACAAAGAAAGAGTGAACAGTAGATTGCTATGTCGAAACTAACCAAAGCGTCAAATCAAACAAAGATTAAGTCGATTCAACAGTGTCTTCTTTGTATGATTTTAGCTAAATTTAGTGAAAACAAGTGTACTTTTCTGTGCTCAAAATTCATATTTACTTTGTTGCGTTTTTAAAGTATATATTAGAATTGAATTATTGCAACTTTTTTTACATTAATGCTTACATTTAGGACCATCATACTACTTGCATACACTGGTCAAATAGTGGGCTTTCATCTGCGAAAAGACACCCCCCACAATGGTCTTTACCCTCAACATACATTTCAATTTGGCCCAGATACTTAATAGGTCCCTTTGCTTGTATTTTCTGTATTTCTGTGCACATGTACATAAAACCACCAACTTTATATTCACCCTCATCAACGGGAATGCTTCAGTTGAAACTTAGTACCTTTACTCAGTGACTCCCTCTTGACCTTGAACATACTTGAAGGAAAATTGATTTATTTTGATATTGTAAGCATCTCATACAAACTTCGAATTGGTCGCGGACTCGCTTTCTATACATTACTACCATATCTAACCTGACCTCCATGCTTTCATTGTGTATCTTTTTATTTTCCCAATCGATAGATCGGGGGCATATTCTTTTTTGCCCTGTCCGTTTGTCTGTTTGTCCGTTACTCTGTTTGTCCGATAAAAACTTTACATTGGCTTTAACTTTTGAATGGCAAGTGATAGAGTCTTCATATTTTACATGATGGGACAAGAAATTTCTGTAGGTACCAAGTTCAAGGTTATCAGTCAATATCAAGGTGATTTTTCAAGGTCATATTTGTTAAAAAATACATCTTTGAAATTTGCCATAACTTTTGTATGGTAAGAGATAGTGCATTCATATTTCATATGATGTTTGCTTGGGACAAGACCTCTGTTGGTATCAAATTTAATGCCAACAGTCAAGGTCAAGGTTATTTTTCAATGTCAATTGTTTTGTAAAAATTAAAACGTACAGCAAGAACTTTGAATTGGTAAGTCATAGAGCCTTGAGATTTCACATGTGCATTGCTTCGGACAAGAGCGTCACATGTATAACAATGTCAAGGTCATTGCTTAAGGCCAAAGTCATTTAGTGACAGTCACTTATGACATAGAAAAATTCACTATTTGCTTAAACTTTTTATTGTTGAAAAAGGGTATAAATCAGCTTTTTTAAACATTCAAACTTTATGTACTTAGGATCTACATATTTATGAATCAAATCCCTGTTCTGAAAAACATGCAGTCGCAGGGGTATTGGTGTTAAACAAACACATCTTGTTACCTTTACACTTGATGCAGAAATGCTTTTGGTCATGGGCTTTAACTTGGTACAATTGACATTGATCTTTCGCCAAGCGTTGTTTGATACAAACAAAAGAAGTAGGGTGCTGGCTGTGAGAGGTCAATGGACTTAACCGCATACTACGGGAAAACTTCTGTTCCCCTTTTTGTATCATTATTATTTCTTATATATTTACGCTGCCCTTCATTTATTTTTATTATCCCCCGCCGTTTTCGGCGAGGGGATATAGTAATGCTCTCCGTCCGTCATTCCGTCACTCCGTCATTCTGTCATTCCGTCATTCCGTCATTCCGAGGTTCCGTCACTAAACTTGTCCAGAGCATATCTCCTAAAGTATAATAGCTATCATCTTGAAACTTTATGGGTGGATAGATCTCATGGAGGAGAAGTGCAGTGCACAAGAACTACAACTCTTGCTTGCATAATTTTGGAGTTATTGCCCTTTGTTATTTTTATGACTTTGACTTTGTCCGGAGCATATCTCCTAAAGTATAATAGCTATCAACTTGAAACTTTATTGGTGGAAATATATCATGGAGGAGAAGTGCAGTGCACAAGAACTACAACTCTTGCTAGCTTTATTTTGGAGTTATTGCCCTTTGTTATTTTTAAGATTTAGATTTTGTCCGGAGCATATCTCCTAAAGTATAATAGCTATCAACTTGAAACTTTATGGGTGGATAGATCTCATGGAGGAGAAGTGCAGTGCACAAGAACTACAACTCTTGCCTGCATAATTTTGGAGTTATTGCCCTTTGTTATTTTAAGATTAAGATTTTGTCCGGAGCATATCTCCTAAAGTATAATAGCTATCAACTTGAAACATTATGGGTGGATAGATCTCATGGAGGAGAAGTGCAGTGCACAAGAACTACAACTCTTGCTTGCATAATTTTGGAGTTATTGCCCTTTGATGTTTTTAAGACTTAGATTTTGTCCGGGGCATATCTCCTAAAGTATAATAGCTATCAACTTGAAACTTTATGGGTGGATAGATCTCATGGAGGAGAAGTGCAGTGCACAAGAACTACAACTCTTGCTAGCTTTATTTTGGAGTTATTGCCCTTTGTTATTTTTAAGATTTAGATTTTGTCCGGAGCATATCTCCTAAAGTATAATAGCTATCAACTTGAAACTTTATGGGTAGATAGATCTCATGGAGGAGAAGTGCAGTGCACAAGAACTACAACTCTTGCTAGCTTTATTTTGGAGTTATTGCCCTTTGTTATTTTTAAGATTTAGATTTTGTCCGGAGCATATCTCCTAAAGTATAATAGCTATCAACTTGAAACTTAATGGGTGGATTGATCTCATAGAGGCGAAGTGCAGTGCACAAGAACTACAACTCTTGCTTGCATAATTTTGGAGTTATTGCCCTTTGTTATTTTAAAGACTTAGATTTTGTAGGGGCTTAATTTCTTAAAGTAGAACCCTTAATCTATCTGTCGTATAGACGATTTGCGTTATTTATAATTTTGTGTATGGAACTTGTATTCATTTTCTTGACATTGAAGCACGCTAGGGTCTACAGAATGTGTCCATTACAACCGCCTTTTTGACTATTTCGAAATAACTGAAAACGATGATTTGAGCAGTTTGATTATCTGACAGTTTTACATCTACAGAAAAAAGCCTTTGTAATTTGAAATGCACAATATATGTACTGAGCAACATTTTTTTTAGTTTTATCCTGTTCACTAGCTAAAAGAAAATGCATTTTGTTTTTAAAAGGGGACTTGAAAATTTTTCCTTTGAATTAGAGATTGCCTTGAATCAGAATAAAAAGGACATATAAATAAAAAATGAAATTCGTCTTCAATAGCATTTGACTAGCATACTTTACATAGACGTTCCTCCCAAGTTAATCCTTCATATCTACCCCTTTCAAATTTTAATGCATGAACCCCAGTGCGAAATTGAGCATATGCATGTCTATACTTTCTTATACTTAAAATATCTAAATAATATTCGAATACATTAATTTGATTTTACAGCTCAGAGCTGATGTAAGTAGATTCATGCCAATGTTGCAAGTACTGGTCCTTTGGCCTTTATTTAACTTTTTAAGAATAACTCTTCATTGTCAACAAACTATTACTATTAATGCACTTCAATTTGTTGGAAAATGGGTTTTATTCCTCAATTATTCCACCCCGAAATCAGCTTCTTTACGCTCAAATCTGTATTATAGGTTATTGAATTTATATGGGAATATATTGTGTCGGACGAGTTCTTTTGGCAGTGTGCCCGAGCTTGCGAGGGCAACTACGCCAAAAGAACGAGTCCGACACAATATATTCCCATTTAAATTCAATAACCTTTTTATTGTAGACTTTGATATTGTTGGACGATATTCACTTCTTATTTATTTATTTTTTACATCGCCTATACTTCAAGAACGATATTGTAGTTAAATTTAAACCGCTTTTAAATAACAGTTACGCAATAGACCTTTTCCCGCAAAATCCTTTACGTTTTATTTTTACGTTCGGATGAATACATCCGTTACTATGAAGTGATAGTGTAAACAAAAAAGACGGCGGACATTTTTTGTGTCGATTCGCATTTTCGATCTTTAAATACGCGTTGATTTCGACTTACTTTGAATAAAAATGAAATAAAGATATTTATTAAAACTTGTTCATTTGTTACTCTTACTAGTTACACGTTCCAGAACTGACTAAATCGGCGTACTTGATTCCGGACCAGCTAGCGATAGTCATGTAGGACGGGACGGAGTGAAAGACGAAATGAAGAGAAAGATAGGGCGGAAGAGAGATAGATACTAGAATTATGATAGACACAAAGGGATGGGCATGAAATAGTTTTGAAAGAGTTATGTTATAAAACAACAAAAGAAAAGAGAAACAAAAACAGTTATTTGGGAGAAATTTGAGGGGGGGGGAAGCATCTGAGTCGACGGAGATGGGGAGGAGATGAAGTGAATTATTTCTCGGAAAATGTTTCAAATAGATCAAAACAAACACTGGTGAATTAACCTTTAGGCATTCAATGAACTTGAAACGTATTTCTTTACTCTGACAAAACTATTTCTCGAATATTGAACGCAAAAAGAAAGCGTTGATACTGTTATTTTATGTTGACTTATGGCGAGGTAGCAACCAAAAAGTAGTCCAGTCCTTTTTTGCACGTGAAAATAATCTTAGTGCAATATCAAAGTATGCAATATCAAAAAATATTGCATACTTTCCTCCCGTTCAAATACATAGAGACAATATCAAAGTATATAATAAATATTTGATATAGATGATATTGAATGAGTGGTCATAGAATACCGAATTTATTAACGAGTCATCTATAAACAGATAAAAACTAGGCTACATTTTAGATGACGAGTTTAATAAATTCTGTATTTTATGAGCACAAAATTAATATTCTATTTCTCATATGACTTGGATTTTTGCGAAAAATCGTCAAAATTCTTGAAATTCAACATTTAAATTTTCCGCGAAACTTATAACGCCGTTTAAAAATGACGTTAAGATATATAGATCTACATTAAACGTCACTTTCGCAGTTATAAAATAGCGTTGCTATTCGCTCTGAGCTCATTTGCAGAGTTATTTCACTAGTGTACGTGTAATATCAAATATTCAACGGGGTTATTTCACTCCCACGTAGGTCATAGATATGTAGAGAGAATTTGTTGATTTCAGTGAATCTTGGAACTATCTAATACCACTTCTGTTTGAATCTGCTTCACGATTAGGGTTAACCTTATTCCTCCCTGAAATCAACAAATGTTCTCATCTATTAAGGTAGAAGACACATGATACAATGTTTCGAAAGCCGCCAAAGCTTCAACAGTGCTAACCGAGGTTCAGTCATACTGATTTCATTATGAAACCTCGGTTTATATTTTGAAAGGTCATGTGTTCCGAAATGTTACGGAAATAATACGGGTCCACTTCCTTAAATGGGTTTAACCGCGGTTTACATGTCCCACTACTGATATGAGCCCCGCCTCCTCTAGTAGTTATATAAACAGTGATTTAAAAGACAACTGACCTACTGCTTTGAAATTAACATCGGAGGCTTATCCGTGTAGACCGAGGGTGACTATCAGTTTTGTTTTAGATTAATTTGCAAGTGAAGATTTCCGTAACGTTTCCAACAATTTCTGATGTGAAAGCATTTAGCGACCTGGAAATCACAAACTGTATTTAAAATGATTTCAGCAACAAGAATAAATAAGAATTGATAGTGTTACCGACAACCTAGAGAGAGCAATGTGGAGACTGATTAGACATTGTGCTGTAGGCCACTAGGGGCACTTTTAAAATTGTTGATAATGCTACATTATGTCTCAAATCATTAATATTGTCATAAAAACAAGAAAATTTTTGAGTTTAGTTTAATTTGTTGATTATAACTTTTTTTCCTGTAATTTTTATTTTCTTATAAAATTTTACTATGTCATTAAGATTTTTTTAATCCTCTTTTTTTCTGTCGTATTTTCATCATTGTCAATAAATTACCATATTAGTGATTGGAATTGTAATTCAGGGCCCCGGCTTTCGTATGGAACATTTTATTCTTTTTTATTTCATAAAACGGCAAATAAATGTTTGAATTTTGAATAATTTAATTTTAGCTGTGCATCAATAATCGGTGCGCTCTGATTGGCCGAAACCTTGATTTTATTCCCCAACGAAAACAATTTTGATGTTTTACAAGCTTAACAAATCTTTATATTTTACTTCAAGATATAAGATTATACGATATGAACATAATATTTGTTGATTTCATTTAGGTATGAGACTTAAAACGTAATCATCCGCTTCGCGCATCCATACAGTGCGATTGGGTCTTTATTTTCATACCTTTGTGAAATCAATAAATACTCTCTTCATCTCTTTATTGAAAAAAAGAAAAAAAGAATAATAATAATAATAATAATAATAACTTTATTTATAGAAGGTAGCATGTTAAGATACATATACAATCTTATTTTCAACATGGCCCTCTTGAAAAAACAAAACAAAACAATATTCGAACTTCGTATTCCTCTCTCTCTCTCTCTCTCTCTCTCTCTCTCTCTCTCTCTCTCTCTCTCTCTCTCTCAAGACTTGTATACACAACTTGCTCATATCGCAGGTTCTCTGAAAATGCGATTCTTCGTTGCCTTGTTGCTTTGTGGTCTAGTATGTCCATGTTCGAGTTTTGGCGGCCCTAAAAGTACGTACAGCAACCTGTGGCTGTTAAAGACGAATTCTGATGGAGATACGGTGAAGCAGACATCATCACAGAATGGATTTAAAACCGTTGCCGAGGTGAGTGACTTCTAGAGGGGCATATATTCGGAACATAGCTTTTCCGTAAATTAGAAAGTGTCTCGGACGAAAGTGTAACAAAATAAGGTCATTTTAAGGCACTGCGGCCCTCTTTCTAATTCGGTTTAAAGAAATTTTAAAAGACTTTGGTCAAAACTCTTAACTTAACCGAAAAAAAGAAAAAAATACTTTTTTTAAACGCTTTTCAATTTTCTAGTGCTATCTTTTTAGCATATTCTATTTTGATGACAAAACCGTAGCTGCCGTTTATTATTATCATTATTATTACTGTTATTATTATTATTATTATTAGTAGTAGTAGTAGTAGTAGTAGTAGTATTAGTATTAGTATTATTAGTATATAGTTTAATTATTATTATTATTATTATCTAATTACAATATAATCATTTTTGATATTTGACTGATTTTGTTTTACTCAAAGTAATTTATAGCGAGAACGTTGATGCTTTAGACGTTATGTAACCTAGACCAAAACTGTTTTTATTTGATATTTGAAGATATAACTCGTATCAATTGATAACAAATAAAAAGTTTAGGCTGACCTAGTCAAAATAAATATAAATGCAAAACTTAGTTGTCGATGACCTGGAATGTTATTAAATAAAACTTGAAACTTGAGAGTTGTGTCTGTTCAATTAACATATCTTCATTACATATAGCCATTGATGACACTAATCGAGTTTACATGTGACTAGTCATGCCAAAAGGGACCATCTGGGAAGTGTGAAAGGTGTCATTCCTGGTAAGACTGGCTTACCATAATAATAATTAATATTTGAAAATTGTGATTTTGACTTACGATTAATTTTGTCGCAGAATGTTTAATAAAACGGGCCCCAACTGCACCGATCCTTTTTCTAATTGTTTATTTTACGGAACTCCCAGCTGTCCTTTTTCACGTGACGGGTCACATATAAACAGTATTTTTGAATCCCTTGATTAGCTGGTTACTTAAAGTGACGATTGTCTAACTGTAAGATCGCCACTTTCAATCAAAACGTCGATTTTGTTTCGATTGATTGGTCTATCGATTGATCTAATAACAACGTTTCACCCGAACCACCAGCAGCCCATTCAACTAAGGAGAACAATTGGCAGGATTTTGCAGCTTTTTGCAGCTAACCTTCATTTTCAGCCATTTTGTTTGAAACATTTTCGTGGAAGGCCAACTAAAACTTCGAAATTACTGATTGAATTGCTAATTTTCATTCTGACACAAATGTTCGTTTTTCTAATTATATATGCTCGCTTACATGACAAAATATGTAATTGGCTTAATCAGGAGGGTTAAGAATTCCCTCTGTTAGAAGTAAATTGCTTTTGACGGGTAGTGGCCTGTTTTACTTAACAATCATACGATCATTTTTTTGCGTAAAATTTAAATCAAAGTTGCTTCTACAGTTGTAACTTAATGTGGAGTTCTGCCACGATTCCAAAGAGTTATTTGCAAGGCAGAATCTAAAATTGATTGGAAACACCATTTACGATTTGTGATTTTGACTAACGATGATTTTTTTTTTTTTTTTCGTAAGCGGGCCCAAATCCTCGACTGTAAGGTCGTCGATTATAAATTCTTTTACAAAATGGCGGAATATGACCCGGGGTGGCTACTGTGTAAGAGAGTGATTTAGGGAATCTCGAGTACCTGCACATAATTTAAAAAAATCTCATCATTCCCTCTTACCTCTTAATTCGACGTTAAGTTATTCCATACTTGAATTACTACGAAATCAAATTGGGTTTCGCAAAAGTGTATCACCTTAAGGATGTACTGTGTCATTCTGTAGCATTCTTATGTCTTAAATTAGTTTTTCTAAAAAAAAATGCGGTTTCCTATGTCGTATTATGTAAATTTTGGCGTCGTTTGGTTGACATACTCGTTGACTAATTCGTATAAATCGATATACGGAAATATGTCTTATCAAATTTCTTCGATAGTTCATATGTCTGTATGATTAAAGATTTTGTCATTTATACCATATTCCCTAATTAACAATGCTTATCCATTCTAGCCATTCCCCGGCTACTACGTCCTAGAGGAGGAAAATACGCCTGTATCGATGTTAAAATCAGCACCGATGTCGTCAAAGCTATCAACGTTGACCACGGTACTGCGGGTTAGTAGTGAGGTTCTTTACTAGAACTTGCTTGATTTAGATTTGATCATGTTTTGTTTAATAAACATTGTTTTAATTTTACTGTTGAATTGTTCTTTTCTTTTCTTTTTGATTTTTTAAGTAAAACTATAATTCGAAATTATCATTTTTATTCTTTGTCTATATCGCCAATAAATACATTTGATCAACTACGAGTCTTTAGCAGGACTTCAAAGAGCAATTCGTGATTATTCGCTGACATATCGGAATGTATTTGCATTGTGTCGTCTTTATTCTATCGCATCGAAATAATCAGAACTACCCGATAGTCTGAAAACCCCAAACAAAGTGATCGGTTATAAGGGCATTTATATGAAAACAAATTAATTTCACGTTTTGCCAACTCGATCACTTCTTTGTTCAATTTCCCATTTCAGGCCTCAGAGCTCAATCAGTTGATGTATCTGAATCATTCGACAAGAGCAGCAGTAAAATCCGACGAGTTCAATATTACTGATAGTCAATGGTCTGATATGTGGCATGTAGTAAGTATAACCTTAATACACTTACCCAATCACAAAACAACCATAATTGGATTTCGCAGAAGCTTTTTCATTGACAAGTACGGTCGGCACTTCCTTAGCCTTTCAAAGATAGGCCTACAATGAAATGTAAATAATTGCTAAAAAGGTATTAGTTTTCTGCTGCTACATCGTTTCCTGTTTAGAAAGGCAGAAATTACTGTCATTTTTCCGAACTTTTTTCCCATTACCAGGCATGTTATTGCTAAAATTTTGTATTCATGTTGGTAAAGTAGAAAAAAGTATGATACCAATTTGGTATATTTTAGGAATCCTCCCAGTTTCCATCTATGGGTATTTATGACGCCTGGGTAGATGGTTATACGGGTATTGGAATCCATGTCGCCATTGTAGATAATGGTATTGAACCAACACATATAGATCTGGTGGAAAACTATGTAAGTATGTTTATACTGTTTCTTATTTTTATTCTTTACTATCTTAATCCGTTTCATTCCATAAGTTTTGTTACGCAAAAAAGTAATAGAAATAAATCCTCTTTCGAAAAAATATCGTTGATGAATGATCATAACATCGAAGCTACAGCTTATGTTTTGATTTTTCATCGACGCTCAAATCATACAAAAGGGGGGGGGCGGGGCGGACGGAGGACATTCATCATTTGTCACAATCAACATAGCGCCTTTTTCCTAAATATTCTATGTTGATCGCCTTCTGAGTGCGTATAAATTTCGAAATCCTAGTAACGCCTATGTGTGATGTATTGCGATTATGTGGAATGTAAATATTAAAGACTGCCTCGATTGCCGAAATGTTGATGTCCTGGGCTGATTACTAGTCATGGGTTCGAGTCTTCTCGGATTTGGGTATGTTCCTGTGCATATCACATTTATTGAAGCTTCAAAATGTATAGCGATGTATTAAAAAAAGGATTATCCCTGCGTTCAGGATGACAAAACGGTACAAACTGTTTGCAAATACACTTAGGTACATAGCGGGGTATAGTTTGCAAACGGTTTGCAACGTTTTGTCATCCTGAACGTAGGGCTGCTTCCTTCGTAATGGCGGAAATCAGGTGATGGGAAAGCGCTTCATAAAGACGTCGCGCACGGTAATGTGGCACTAAAATGTAACGTCAAAATACAAAAGACTGTTTCAGATGTTAATGCTAAAGGTTATCAGTATGAATTAAAAAATAATCTAAGTATTTGTCTGATTTCAGGATGAAAGTATCAGTTTTGATTACTTGACTAATTCGTCATTTGTTAATCAAACCGAAAGTGAATCGTAAGTCTCTCATTCTTTCTCTCTACTTCCATTCTAACGTTAGTTTTTAACCAATACGATTGATGATTATTTCTTTGTTGCTCATTAGGTTTGTTTAGATAAAGCGTCCCCGTAAACTTAATAGAAAACTGAATAATTTGCCTTTTCTTTAAAAGTTAATAGGTTTACAGTTGGAAATATGTTTATCCATTCCAATGGTTGCAACAACTGAAGAAAATGTAAAGTGCTTGCCATTATGGTCAATTATTAAATTCATATTCTCAAATTTGGTTATTTCTGGGGATCACGATTAGTGTTTCTAAAACAAGCTTTGTTTAACTAGCAAAATTGTTTCCTTTAAGGTAGTGGAACCTCAATAGTTTCGCAACATTTCGGAACTCATGATCTTACACAATGTTGACCGCGGTTTCCTAATGAAATTCATTACGAAACCTCGGTTAACACTTTTACAGTTCAAAACTCCCGAAACGTTTCGGAATTATTACGGGTCTACTACCTTAAGTTGCATTTCCCCCAATTTAAGACATGGTACATTATGCGCTGGATTGGTAGCGGCAGTAAAGAATGATGAATGTGTCATCGGAACAGCCTACCAGTCTACAATTTCTGGTATGTGTAACTGTAAATATATAATACGTACTTAGTGTATTATATGAAAAAAAATATCTAACGAGGTTGGGAGAATTGAAATTTGTCGAGGCTCTGCCGAGACAATTATCAATCATCACAACCGAGTTTGATATTTTTTTTTCATACAATACACTAAGAATGTATTATATTTATCTTATAACATATATTTGTCTTGTTTTGTTGGTGTTTCTACCTGAAATGTAAGTTAATAAAAATAACCACATTATATCATGTTCTAAAAATAACTATGTGATATCATAAAAAATATCATATGGGATGTTATCATACGGATATTTGTATAGTTATAAGATAAAATGGATCATATCGTCCCTTCAGCATGTGAAATCAATTACTTCGCATGGCTTGGACTGTTCAATGGTGGCATAATACAGGATCGGATCTGGGACAAAGCACTGCCCCAAGTCCCCAACTGGATCAAAAACATTGGACTCTGAATTTTCCCGAAAAGAAGTCTGTCATCTACAACTACTGATTGCCTAATGACGATACTTTCAAATTCAATGAGATGATCCTTATAAAATCTGACTAATCACGTATCCTTAAATATGTATTATAGTTCCGCAAGAAAGAGTGAGGTTCGAGAAATCGTTATCTCCTATCATTTTCAATGTAAAATTGATCTTTGATTACTCACTTGAAATTGCTGGTCTATATTAATATTTGAATGTTCTTAAAGCTTATGTTGGCATAATTTTTTCATGTTGTACAATAATGTACCAAGAGTAAATAAAGGATTTTGTATTGTATTGTATTGTATTATCCGTATTGACCGTAAGTTTTCGGACAGGTCTGAGCAAACACTGAAGACCCTCAGTATCAAACTGCTCCTAAATGAGCAGTTTGATAAGGATCTGCATTGTTTGCCTTTCAACTAGCATCATTTGGACGCGTTGACATGTTTCAATTTCAATTTCTGAGCATCTTAGAAAAAATAATTTTAGAAAAATGATTGCCTGCCTTTCGAGTGTCCGAAATATTAGGATTAATACGGTATATCATTAGAGACTGTATGTGACATTGCAAAAAATTTCACATGTGCGTCAAAGTAAGACTCTGACCACTCTGTACATCCGGCGTAAAGTCTGTTGGATCAGGGGCCCGTTTTATTAAACTTCTTACGAAAAAAAACTAATCGTAAGTCATATTCAAAAATCATACCTGCTGTTTTTATTCATTGTTAGATTCTGTCTTGTAATATCTCACTGGAATCGTCTTCAGAAGACGGTTCCAATGAGATGATGCATGGCAGAATTCCAAATTTAGTAACTCATGTAGGTCCAACTTTAATTTTTGACCTACGCAAAAAATGATCGTAAGATGTTTGGAAAAGCAGCCAAAAATCTTAACTATGCACTCCGTAGAAATCTTCTTACCGGGACTCTCTTCATGCCGTCAGGGATTACCCAGTGTACCCAGATTACACAGTGTAGCTGTTTCACAGGAAGCTCACTGTTTGCCAATCATGCAGGTATGAAAGTCTTGGAAATGTCACTCAAAGTCTCAATATCAAAATTGTTGTTTAAATTGTCTTTTTAAATTATGAAGACATATTTTTATATAAGTACGCTCAGAGATGGCGTTATTCCCAAACCGAAATGAATTCAAAAATGCGCCAATTTCTGATTATTTAATAGTTTAGTGTAGACGGAAAGATTCTGCCTATTTGAGGCATTTTATGGACCTACTTTATCCATAGGCCTATAAAATAGTTTGATGCTAAAATTTTTGTTCACGGAAGTATGAATATCATCTTCAGGCCAATCATAACACTTTTGTTTTGAAAGACAATTTTAACTCAGTAATAATCAAATTATCTCTTCTTCTCTAACAGCTGTCAAAATATTCAACAACTATTTTGGTCTAACGGATTATGGTGAGAGTCTCGCCTTGATCAACCAATTAGACTCCACCCACGTCTACTCTAACAGCTGGGGACCATGGGACACTGGCGACATTATTGAAGGTCCAGGAGAACTGGCACAAGAGGCATTGAGGATTGGGGCAACTCAGGTTAGAGCGAAACAACTGGTCTTACTTTTCTCAAACGAAGCTGCTGTGGAAATTATTGGAGCAGTCAAAAGGCGGTTTTCTATACATGGGCGACTAGAAAAAAATATGAAAGCGTGTATCAAGGGTGGGGACTGAGGGTCCGGACCCTTCCCCACTGTAAATTTGGAAAATAATCAAAGTAGGCATAACATTTGCCACCCACTAAAATTTCAGGAAACATGTACTTTGTCATTTTATCAGAGGGTGGGCATTTTACTTCCACTGATGTATATCGTAGGGAAAATTGCATTTTTGATTCGAAACAGGTTTGAGCAGTTACCTGCAAGTACCACAGGGAATCGTTTGATAAGCCATTTTGACAAAATTTGGACTATGAAACAATTGCACCCTAATATAACAAGCATTTTCTTCGATTAAATGTTCTTTTAATGTATGAAAAACTGAATGATTCTTTTTCTATATAGGGTCGAAATGGGAAGGGAGCCATTTACACGTGGGCGGCGGGTAATGGTGGGATATATGACGACTGTAATTGTGACGGTTATGCAAACAGTATCTACACGATCTCTGTGACGAGTGTAGGCACAGATCAGGCTCCTTCCTACTACTCCGAGGAATGTTCCAGTGTCATGGTTGGAACTTACAGCGGGGATTCGCCGGATCTTACAATTGTGAGATCTTTTAAATATGACATTCTTTTGTAAAAGTTTAAATAACATGAACCGACTCAGCTATTTCTTGAAGCATTTTGAAATATGTTGTAACTCGTAAACTTTTTATGGAAAAGGGCCATTCTTTGTAATTTTACAAATACAATAAGCAAGCTTGATTCAAAAATTTTGTCGCATATAGCATTTTAAGTCGATTCTGCAACTAAAACCTCGTAGCAACATCCTATGTAGAATGTACAAATAGTCGAAGATGTAAATGGATTTGCAATCAATGGCTTTATTTTCGGAAACTTACAAAATCTCTTAAAAATGTTGTAGTGCCAACAACATTTTCTAGCGGTTCTGAATAAATAAATAATCTATAAAAAAGCCTTCTCATATCATTTATAGGTTACAACTTGGACCAATGATAGATGTACTACAGGTTTTCAGGGCACCTCTGCCTCTTGTCCAATTGGTGCAGGAATTATCGCTCTGGTACTGGAAGCGAAGTAAGATACCGTTATTTATAATCGCAACTGCAAACTTATGAAAACTATTTAATCAAGTAAAATGTTTACGCTTAAGAAATGTCGCCTATTTTATTTCTTCTTGCAAACTTTGCTTTCAAAGTTGTGTTTTGAGAATGCGTGGTTTTATTTTCAGTTGAGATATATAATGTATTGGAATGATTAAGCTAGTTTTGGCTCTATTGACAAAATCATTAACATTTGAAAATGGATAAATATTTTTTTTACCTCTATGATTAAACTTTTAGCATGGACCGCCAATTGTGTACGAAGGCGCTCAAAACAATTCCATTAAAAACGTCTCAAAAGCAGCACAATATTTGCTTTTTACTCGATTTCATTAAATTACAAGATATTTAGAGGATATTTTAGTAGATCGTATGAAGCAAAAACTAATTATACGTTTGAATCCTCTTTATATTTCGGATATATTTTATATAGTGTGGTAAGGTTGTCGTTCAAACCCTACATGGAGACAACAAAAATATCTCTTCGTCTCAGAAATTTAAATCTTTGGTTAACCTATTCAAGGGCGTAACTCCCATTACGCACATTAAGCAATTGCGTAATAGAAATAAATCCTCTCTTGAAAAGTCTCGTTAGTGAACGATCATAACATCGAAACTACAGCTTATTTAAGCTGTAGTTACGATGTTTGATTATTCACCAACACCCAAATCATATAAACGGGGATCGGGTGAGGGCATTAGTCTTTGTTCACAAAAGACATATCGCCTTTATCCTATATATTCTTTGGTGGTCGCCTTTGAAATGCGTACAAATTTCAAAATCCTAGCTACGCCCATGGAGACAACAAAAAATATCTCTTCATCTCTGAAATTTAAATCCATGATTAACCTTTTACCAGGAAGAAGTAGACCGGTCCATATTCAAAATTGTTGCATTGATTGCAGACGACAAATTTTAATTGATGAAATTCAGAGAATACTTCAAGAATGTTTGTATTTTTCTTTACCGATTATATTTTAGTCCAGATCTAACATGGAGAGATGTCCAATATCTGTTAGTACACACGTCCGAGACTGACGGACTCATATTGGCTGACTGGCAAGTCAACGGCGCCGGATTTAGAGGTGGGTAGACTTACAACACCATCTACCGTTCTCCAACAAAATGATAAATTTCATCACTAAGAAAAGAATTACAAATTGCATCTTAATAGATTTTTCTTGTTATCAAATGAATAAGTTCGAACATGTCTCAAGCAGGTTTCTACTTTACAATGCTGTGTAAATGTGGAAATTGTAAAGAATTGTAATATCAACTGAAAACTGTCACCAAATTTTAGATTTTAGTAAATTGCGTTCGGTCTTTCTTCTATATACCAGCTTTATTATTCAATCAAATTTATATATCAACACAATAATATCGTATGTGCCACTAGGCAAAGTTTAGGCACCTACAATAGTCAATTAATCAAAACGCTGACACTCAAATTAAAATATCTTCACAATATGTAGAGGAATGGATTAGAAGGGTGGCTTGGAACATTCTGTGAAACTTTAACCCAAAGCCGTCTATAATTGACGGAGGAATCGCGTTCACAAGACGTGGACGTACGGACGGACATATAGACGTCAGGACGGACGGAGAAGATTGTGGATACCAATATACGTCCACTTTTGGCGGCGTACTAGTAAAAAAAAGAACCCTTATACCAAAGAGACATCTCTCTCAATCCCTTTTTTCAGTCAGTCATAGTTTTGGATTTGGTCTGATGAATGCTGCAAATATGATCGAACGAGCCAAAATATGGACCAATGTACCGGAACAGGTCGTTTGTACAAGTCCAATTATTGACGTAGATGAGTAAGTTTTTTTTTCAATTGGGGAATATAAATAAGATATAGAGAAGAATATATAAGTGTCTAAAAATATCAATGTTATCTTGTCGAGATTGGAAAGTTTTTCAGCCTCGTCATGATAAATTCTCACAGTCGAGACCATTTAACATTGACATTTTAAGACACCAACAAGTGATTTTATTTGAGCCAGTGCGTGACATTTCCAGCAATTTGAAATGTTGGTGAGGTGCAAACATTGAGCGACCTAGACAGCCACATAAAGTTACCTGATGATCTACAGATACTTTTAGACCTTATCTCTCTACTAAGCGCACGGTGAAGACTCAGGTCAGACTGTGCGGATGCACAGGCTGGTCAGAGTCTTTGCTTTAGGCATATTTGAAATTGTTGGAAATCTCACGCACAGCTTCATTTATCTTGTAATAACTTTTTATGGCTAAAACTATTATAAAACCCTTGAAATAAAAGAAATTAGTAGAAAACCGTTCTGGTCATGATCATGATTATGCAAATTATTTCTAAAGATAGACTGCCTGATATCGTGTCATGTCATCAGGCAGGTAATATCCTGTCAATAAAAGCTTCGTTTCATGATAGAGCGCATTCAATACCGATAATTTTGCTCGGGTTGTCGATTTCTTTTCATTTCTTTTTTTTTTCTTTTTTTTTTAATTTATTTGTATATGATATGTATATTTTATATGATGGGAAAAGTAAAAGCGATTAAAGATGCAAATCGTGTCAATGATATAATCCCAGGTCAATTTTTGTTGTTGCTAGCATTAGCTTCTGGAATTGACAGATCGTAAGTACGATTCCTTTAGTATATGCGTACACGTTATTCAGTGATTTTTACCCATTTTTCTTTCAGAACCTCCGATAATGGCGTATATATAATCAGTGAGTTAAACAGTGATGGGTGTTCCGCAAACATAAGTTCTCTAGAACATGTTCAAGTATGGGTCTCTGTCAACACCACTTATAGAGGCAGAATAGTGGTATGTTCTGGAAGGATTAGAATATTTCACGGCAATCGTGGATCTCTGCTAACATTACTCACATTTCCCTGTGCTAAAGGGCGAGCATCAAAGCAACAAGTTCGTTTGTCTGTCTGTCCCTTTTTCTCCATATGTAATCATATGTGCTATCCTTGTACTCATATTGAGCCACTTTCTTTTCTTTTTCAATTTTAGCCTGTTTATGAGAGATCGTATCAAAAAGATTAAACCATCTTTACTTCTGTCCAAAACTGTTGAAACTTGCTTATATTTGTTGTTTTTAAATAATTCTACTTCATTGGAATATGCAATAAATGAATTTTGTTCTTTCGTGTCACACAACTTTTTTCTGGCGAACAAGCAAGGCCTTGGATTTTACAACACCGACGTCTACGAAAGATGTGTGTCCACACCTACCGTCTCGATTCAAATTGTAGATACAACGTTTTCGGTTGCCCATCAACGATAAAACTTTGTTTTTGTATTGTTTGAATTCTTTTTACGCCACTTTCAACAATCTTTCAGTCAAGTCGCGGCAGCTGGAGCACCTAACAATCTAATTCTGGTATTTATCACACCAGTACTACCATTACATCCTTTCCTCGGCTCCACCTTCTATCCCACATAGGTCTACGAATATCAACCCAATGGTGGAAAACACATAGTCGGAAAGGATGAGTACCACCGTCGGGAATCGATCTCAGGAACTAACCAACGAAAAAGGGTACATCGACACTAACTTAATAACCCCAGTCATCCTCTAAGGTGCGAAAATTAACCGACGTGAACGCAACGCAAATTCACAGTACTTCGAAATGTTTATGTTCGTATAATACCATCTCTTTTAAAATGACCTACGTCGCGGGAGTGAAATAACCCCGTTGAATATTTTTGATATTACACGGGTTTTATTACAATAGTGGAATAACTATGCAAATGAGCTAGGAACGGATACATATCAACGTTATATTTCCGTTGTGAAAATGGCGTCATAATTGATTTGCCGATGTCATTTCGCAAACGGCGTTATATGTTTCGCGGAATATTTTGAATCGATAAATATCATTATTTGCTCGTTTTAACACAAGAATTGAAGTCATATTATAAACAGAATATCAAATCTGTGCTCATTTTATACCGAATTTATTAGACGAGTCATCTATTAACAGATAAAAACTCGGCGCGGCCTCGTTTTAATCTGTTAAATAGATGACTCGTTTAATAAATTCGGTATTTAATGACCACTCACTCAAAATACTCTATTTGTATTTCCAGATTAGTTTATTCTCTCCACAAAGAACAAGAAGCCGTTTGTTAAGAGAGAGGCGGTATGACAGATTCTCTGGTGAATTTGACTGGACATTCATGACTGTATTTTCATGGGGAGAGAACCCCAATGGTAACTGGATACTTCAGCTAGAGACCGTGGACTCTAGTGTTGGTGAGTGTAGCTGGGTTGTCTTTGTTTTTGTTTTTTTTGTTGTTGTTGTTGTTTTTTACTTCAGTCTCTTTTTTTTCGAAGCACATTTAATTTGTAAGGATTCGTAATATTTCTAAAGGCACACGAATCAAACAAATAATAATTCTGTAGATAGTAAAGATTACAAGTGTATTTTCAGCGTTCTTGTGTTGAAAAAATGTCATTAAAATTAGTCAGAATGGAGCTTATAAATTTTGAAAATAAAATGTATCAGTTGCAAGTTTAAGGCAAGCAGCCTTCTATGGTCCCTACGATTTCGCTTACTTTGAGTGACTTTACTTTACTTTAAACCGTGCTTTAATCACGTGGATACCGTACGCCGCCGCACGATTGGGATACGGTGAGTTTGCGGGCGCCGTACGGGAACAGTACATAAAACATAAACTAGGCTCAAGATTTTCGATTTTGTAAAATGAAAATTTCCAAGATGGTTTTATTTTTGAATCAAAGTACTGAAAGTACTGATAAGTTGGAATGCGTTCAAAAGACGGTGACCTCAAGCCACTTACGAAGCTCCCGCCTCCCGCCCACCACAGGTGATCACATAATATGTCTCGTCTTTTGACTTGCGTAGAAAAATCAATTTATATCAACAACGAGAAACGCTTAAACCCCTGAATCGCTATACAAGCCTGATTCTGACGAAAGAAAAATGATAAAAAGAAAGAAATGAGAGAACATAATTCTGCTAAAGAAAAAAGAAAGAAAATAGATTGGTGCTCACTTTAAATCAATATAATTGCAATCCAATAAAATAAAGAATTTTGATTGGTTTAAATCGCATCATGTGGGGAAATCCATTGCACTTTATATCTGTATAAAATGCAAAAGGTCTTTCGGGAAACCCCCGAAATTCGATCTGCAAATCACATGTTGTAGGAACTCGAATTAACATAGTTCCCGATCATCAACACAACATTGCTATTCAATCTATTAAAAATTAATATGTTTTCGAAATAATTTACGATTACAAGCATGCAGCTCTGATTCTGAGCCGACCTAAACTTAGAAAACAGCGAGTCGACGAAGACCTTCAAGCAACCCTCTCAACTAAGACCGACCACGCCGTTTTCGTTTGAAAATACAGACTAACTTGGCAGAAACAAGCTTTTTTGTCATAAGTACCTCTACGAATTTTAATGTTGTCTTTTATTTGTATATCATTTGTTTTACTATATTACATTTCACTTCGATAGCGAGATAAACAATACACGATCTAAAAATAGATTGTGTAAATTATACGCATAGAAAGTAGACTTGAAGCTTTAATGTTTGGCTGAGTATAATAATAGTTTCATCGATCTAGATGATTGCAATTATAAGGGACGAGTGTCTTTTTCACTGCGTTCATTGGGTATAAAGTGCAATTGCTTTAGCACATGGCTTAATCATAACGCCCTACGGGCGTTATTTGCCATGTGCTAAGGCAATTGCACTTTATACCCCAATAAACGCAGTGAAAAAGACACTCATCCCTATAGTAAACGGATATGTCGGTAATTGTTATTCAAGCATTTTTCCACAGAGGTCAAAGTCGGGTCAAATTAACCAGACTGTACCATGCGCGAATCGAGGAGAAAAGAGCATAATTGTTCATGAGCATTGTAGGTATTCCGATGGGACCTGGTGCCTCTTTCAAGAAGAAAATCGTACGATTAATTTCATGATTATCGTACCATTATACTTTACTTAATATGGTCGTAAAAAAAATCTTTGAAAATCATAGACAATTTGTATCGTAAAATTTAACCTTTGAATCTGCACGTGCAGGTCATCTAATATAAACTTATGCGTTAGTGGGTAAACTGTCCCCTAAATTACAGAACATAAAATCATCATACTGACAAAAAGATGTTTACTTGTATGTCCTGAAATAATGATTATTTCAACGAGAGTACAGCGACTCCGGGCTGTCGCGCCGGATGTGTGGAGCATTACACGACTAATTGTACCTGATACATCCTGGTAAATTGAGCACGATCACATGTCCAAAGTTCTAGGTGAATGTTTCGAGGTCTTAACTTTTAATCTTTTTATCATTATCATCATTTTCAATTATGATTGTGATTCGTTTATTGGGTATTTTTTTTTACCTTAATTCTCATACAAATTCTTCAAAGGATAGATGCAACAACAGATACCCTGGTTTTGTTTCTCATTGACTATTACTTTACGTTTGAATGGAACGTATTGTAACAAATTTCGGTTATCCCATTCTAACGCTTGCAGATGAAAGTATTTATACTTATTCTTTTATGCGTAAGTTGTCGTAAACGTAGCAGTGTTACTACACAGAACACTTTGATACATTGAAATTTTATTCCTTTACTATAGAATTATTCACTGTTTGAAATGATGGTTCACACTTTGCGTTTACCTAACAGAAAATACTCCCATTTTTTATTGTTTGCGATTTTGCAGCTTTGTAGATGATTCACTGTAAACCCTGGAATTTCAATCATCAAAGTTTCGCCTGAAGAATGGAATAACAGAGTCTTTACTAAGACAACTTTTTTTTATTTAAATGCGTATGATTAAATAAAATCGAGTGAATCTTTATTCTTTGCTTCCCTAAACCAATTAAGGTTAAACAATCTTTTTTGCCACGATCAAAAAAGGGTAGGTCCTACGACAGATATAACAATTTGATACCATTATATACATATTTTGCGACAATCGTACGATTATCTTAGAGATTAATCAAACTACAAAATGATGGTGCGTCCATTCTTTCCGGTATATCTTTTTTATTTTACTATATTGCACTTGGAAAATTGGTATGATTAAAGCTAAATAATCAGAAAACCCTCTACAAGAGTCCCATAGGCACAATATACGTCGTCACTCTGCTGCTGTTTCACAAAAACACTTATAGACACTTCTTATTTTGACAGAACAAAATTCAAAACATTTGCAGACTATTTTTTAAATTGTTAAGCCCAAACTGTTCGTTATGATTGATTGATTGAAAGGGGTTTAATGACTCTTTAAACTTCAACTAATAATAATAAAAACAAGATGAAGAATAACCTTTGGAAGTATCAACCAAATCAATCCTTAAAAAGAGAGCTGTTAACTATTATCTCAAATGTACAATTTATTATAATAAGAAAAGTAACAATACGGCCATTTTTTGTCAATGAAGGAGGTGTTGCATTCACAAGAACTTTCACATAAAGGCCCAATTTTCCATGACGCGACTGAAATTCACTTAACTGCAACAACATGCACAAATTCAGGTTACAATGAACATTTCGTAGATTTTTTTTAAAAAAAATAAGTCTATAAATAAAGGAGGGGTTCCGTTCACAAGATTTTTTACAAGAAGGTCCCTTTTTCCATGACGCAGCTGTAATTCACCAAACCACGATTATATATAGGCAAGGTCAGGTGACTAGGAACATTTTGTGAAAGTTTCATCCAAAACATTCCAGAAATGGAGGAGACGCTTCGTTCACAATAATGTTTTCAAGAAGGTCCCTTTTTACCATGACACGGCTAATTTACCAAACCGCGACTGTATGCGCTAGGTCAGTGTCTAGGAACATTTTGTGAAAGTTTCATCAAAATCTGTCCTTAAATGAAGGAGGAGTTGCGTTCACAAGACTTTTTAAATGAAGGCCTCTTTTTCCAGGACGCGGCTAATATTCACTTAATCCGGACAATATGCACTAGGTCAGGACACTAGGAACATTCTGTGAAAGTTTCATCAAAATCTGTCCATAAATGAGGGAGGTGTTGTGTTCACGTATCGACAAAATTGACCTTTGATCACTCACTTAAACTTGTGGATCTATACCTTCATCGATCCTTGCTGCGTCCACCATCAAGTTAAATTGTCGCGCGATTTAGAAATGGGGTTCCGTTTTATCAGAAGTAATATAACGAGAATATTTATTGGATCGGGTTTTTAATGCAGATAAATATCTGTAGATGTTGCGCGTTTCTAATGATGGTTTACGGAACAATTTTATACAAAGCTTTTTAACTATTTTGTTGAAGTGTGTAATAAGGGCGTTCAGAAAGAGAAACTATACCTCTTAAAGAAGCTATAGCATAATTCTACGAAAAACAGGTAGCGATATTACCAAATAAGCAGATCACGTGATTGGCTTGTACTATCGTCACAATTCTACGAAAAACAGGTCGCGACATTACCCAATAAGCAGATCACGTGATTGGCTAATGCTATTGTCAACAGCTGACTTTATTGGACTTGACTTATCACATGATTTCCAAATATAGTAATGCAAACATGTGATACTAGTAAATTCGTACGCAAGTTTCAATAAATATCGTTTAAAACATAAATTAGCGTGTTAATAATTTACATGAAGTGATATTTGTGTAATTGTTTAGCATTATTACTTCTTGATGAAATAAACTATATGTCTATGTCCAGCTGAGATAAACAAAACAGGCCTAAGTGTATTCACATCCTGTTCACGTGATGTGTGTTCTCAAAAAACCCGAAATGAAATTATCTTGTGTTCATTTTGCGGTTTTGTTAAATCTAAGTTGGAATTGCTCCGCATTCCAACTTAAAAATACTGTTTTAAGACAGAGCGAACTGTTCTACTATTTTTTTAATTTCAGAATATACCCTGCAGTCATGGAGCATGACAATGTATGGTACACGGGTACAGATTTCGGATACGGGAGGTTTGTGAATTACTTTTTTTGAATGCAATTACGGGTACCGCTAATTTTGACTAGATGAAGGACAAAATAAATTGAAAAAAAAGGGGAAAGGAAAATGACAGAGTCAAACAATTACATGTACTCCTCTTTGAGAATATTTTCCTCCTTCAAAACTCTTTTTGTGAATCTATTTCTTATTGACATCTTCATATTCGTTCTAAAAAGACAACAGTCCAAATTCTTGTTGCCTGGTTATCGATCTAGAATCGCAGATGACGTATTTACTGTGTTACAAACTAGGATTCCCTGTTTGTGTTGGTTTTAATTCTATCTTGTGGGGAGTTATTTTCGTAAGTAAACCTTCAATTTATATATTTTATATATGATTTTAAGGAAAATTGGATGTATCGTCAAATCATCGTAAAAACGACAGCTTAGTTAGACAACAGTTTATATTCCAAAGACGATATAACCAGTGGTCGACCAAATCACCGTAAATCCAGCTTATTTAAGCTGGATTTAAGATGTTTTGATCGATCATCAGCGATTTCTTTTATTTGTCTTTCAGCTCAAGTATCACAAGAGCCAGTAGATCAGTCCGACTCCAATAATGCCGGAGCCATCGCAGGTGGGGTGGTAGGGGGCGTGGCTTTCTTTGCCCTCATAGCAGCAGGCGCTTACATCGTGTTCGTCAAGATGAAGCCTAAAGACCCTACCATATACCCAACTAATGCTGATATGCCCGCAAACACATCCTGGTCCGAGAAAAATGATGGATATACGAGAGAGTCCTCTGGATATCAAACAACTTCTGAAGTCCCTAAAGATGAAATGATTGACGGACAGAAACCTGAATCTAATGATGGAATAAATGATTCTCATAGTATAAGTGATATACAAAGGGACTTTGGAAGTGGACAGGTCAATGAAGGATATATGGCTTAAACGGTCAAAAGAATTGGGGAATATACATGTAATTATTTCAAGGCATTATTATTATTGCCATTGTATACCTCAAACAAAGTTCATATCAATAGGTCAGTGCAATTCAAGGCTTGTGTTTGACCCTTAAACCAGGGTTTTGACCCCTAAAAAACTGAAAATATCTCAACTTGTTTCTTAGAAATTTTTCCCAAGGGGTTCATCTTGGCCCCCTTGATGAGAAATTACGAAGGGTCAAAACAAGGTTTATACCTAAGATTTTCACAAATTATTATCTGAAATTGTACAAAATAATTACTTTTTTCATATCATTACAAGAAACAGGTAAAAAGACTCTAAAATATGCAAAATTCTAATCATGATTTGCCTTTTCAGCCATTTTTACCCCCTTGAATCCAGATTTCACCAAAGAATTTCTTAGGTGAGGAGTCAATGGCTCCCCAATATCAAACACGAGCTCTGAATACTATTGTCCATTAAAATATTTCTGTTGACAATTGTTTTGTGCCTTCTTGATTTAAGGTCTGTGCCGAAACCAATGTAACAGAGACATATGGTATTAAGTTCTCAAAACAAAATTGTTGAATGCACGGGTCAAGAGCAAAAAACTAAATATAATTTATATATATAAGTTTACCACCCTAGAATACTTATTTTTCTGAAATGCTTTTTGAGATTTGAAAATAACTTGATATTTTCAATTAAAAGTGAATTTATTAAAACATAATACTCTTTGTTCTGATAGGTTTGACCCATCTTTTGTTTGTTTTGTGCCTCTGTAAGTCATCTGATCAGGACCAATTACTGTAAAAATTCTAATAGAACCTCAAAGTCTGAAATAACCCCATCCCCAATTCGAACATCAAAATCTATTTTTTGACTGACTGACAGAAAACTTGAAGCCTCTTATAAAACCACATCCCCACAAAATCAAATGCCATGATGATTTCAACATAAGGTCAATATGATTTTCGCAGACCAAATTTTAAGCTTATTTTTTCAATTAATGCTTAAAACTAAATCTGTCGATTGTTTCTTAGAGTACTGTACCCTAAATCATGTTAAAAGTCCTATGAATCTTTCTGTTTTACTTTGGAAAATTGTTTTAGTTCATGGGTCATCTTTGGTTTTGATTGCAACGTTTAAGTTAAGTAAACATTCAGTATTTGGTATTATTTTGCCATTTTCATGTCATTACCTCTGTAGGCCCAATCCTCTTCTTAAAGAAATTGAACATGTGTGCCAAGTTTCAGTTGAATGTCTTCAGTAGAAACAGAGATATCACAAAATGTCAAAGTTTTCCCACGACTACACAAAGGCTATAGCAATACCTCAGGTTTTCTCTAAAAACAGCTGAGCTAATAAAAGTGACAGAACAATAGGCACTTTGTATACTTAAATATGAATTTTAATCATAATAGAAAAGACAAAATTTAACATTGATGAGTCCAGTCTGTGCCAGCCAGACTGGGTTTATAAATGTGAACCATCAGGGGAAAAGGGACTTTCTGGGAAGTGTGTTTTAACTGTTTTTGCTTGGATCTTGAATTATCATTCTACCTACCTGTCTTAATCTTTCTTCTTATTTGACCTCAAACTGACCTCTACTGGACACAATGTCTTTTTTCAAATATGAGCCTGTGTGTGATATCCTCAACAATTTAAAACATGTGCAAAGCCAAGACTCAGATCAGCCTGTGCAGATGCTGCTTTGTAGGTAGATATTGAATCATAGTTTCTTTAGATGATAAGCAAATAGTCTAGAGGCAGTCTTTGGCTGTCTAGGCCGCACATTATCTTTCCATCACACACAAGGAAAAATGTTGGAAATGTCACATACCAGCTCATATTTGATTTATGGAGCTCCCATGAAGCTCTTTTCACATGACGGGTCACATAATTATGTATGAGTATTTAACAAATGATAATACATTAATTTAATAACAATACTTTTTAAATTGCATGTGGTTAGGCAACTTACATACCAAGGGTTTAGTGCAATACTATTGCAAGTGCCATTTAAATATTACATTGGTTTTGAACTTACCCCTTGATTTATAACACTGAAACTTCTTTGTCATGCTGTTAAGGTAGATCTTAAAAAAACATTGTAGGAAACTAAGAAAGCTCCTAATAAATCTACAATCAATATCTATTTTGGTATTGTCAAACCAATTTGATATGTTGTCTGCAACAACATATTTCACAAAATCTTTAAAGACATCTTAATTTCTGTCAATTCGTTATGGATTAACACAATTCATCTGTAAAGGAATTACCTTTTGATAGATCCCTAAAAGTAAACTTTACAATACAGACATACCATAGAAAAGAATTCATTGGATATTTCTCCAGCTATCCACAATTGTAAATGCCTCCTTAAATCCGCTTTTGACAACATACAATTTAAGCCTTTTGGATCATTCTTGACATTCTACATTAAGTAATGAGTTTTAATAGTTGTAAATATTATGGCACAAAAACAAATACAAGGCACATTGATAAACATTCTAGAAGTCACCACATAGCCTGAGTTCTAATTCACTCTATTCCTTGTGTTAGTAAAGAGAAAATAGAGTAAGAACCCTATTATCACATAGCCTGAGTTCTAATCGACCCTATTCCTTGTGTTAGTAAAGTGAAAAATAGAGTAAGAACCCTGTTATCACATAGCCTGAATTCTAATCCACTCTATTCCTTGTGTTAGTAAAGAAAAAAATAGAGTGAGAACCCATTTATCACATAGCCTGAGTTCTAATCCATTCTATTCCTTGTGTTAGAAAAGAGAAATATAGAAGAACCCTGCAATGCAAATATGGCTTAGACTATAAAATTGATTTCCAACATCGTTTTTCTCAATGGAGGCTTTAATGAACACAAATCTTCAAGAGATAACAATTTTAGCAAACAGTTGTATTTAATCAAATTCATTTTTTCCCAAACCAAGGCACTATGCCTTAGATACAATGTTTTCAAAGAAAACAGGCTATATGTTAAATAACGCCTATGTTGAATTATGCTGTCTCCTTAAAATACTATCAAACTGAAGCATTTTAAAAAGTTCTTCAGTATAATGGGACTTTCATAAATAAGTTGAACCGTTGAGCCAACAAAAGTTAATTCAAAACTTAGTTTCATGCAATATTCAAGGGACATATTTTAAAAATAAAGCTATTCTGTGACAGTAGCAATGTAACAAGAGGACCATTATGGTTCTGATTTGCTCACCTAACCTGAAACTCTAGCAATTATCTAAAAGGCTTTTTTCAGACTTGTATTTTTAGAACACCTACAACATTTATAAGATTTTTCGAAGACTATACACATTTACCTACTTTTTTACTGGGCAAGTGCATGCATATTAAGTTAACACAAAGACAAATGTATAAAAAAAATCTAAGTGATTTAGTTAAAATCGCGACTTACATAGTGTACTTTTTGACCAAGCATGACTTATTTTGAACATGACATAGATATCATTTAGAACAATGAAGCAAAAGCAAAAATGAGGTTTTCTAGGATTTAGCATTATTGACCTACTTTTGGCCATGAATGATCTATTTTTGAAAATGACGTAGATATTATCAAGATAAATATTTGGACACATTTGACAATAATTGTACAAAACCATGTCAATTCGAGCAATTTGTGCTAAGGTGAGCTTAAAAATGCATAACAAATAAAGCTAAAAACTACACAAAAATGGCAAGAAAAAATCTTTTGTGACAAATGACAGTTGCTTTACAACAGCTGCAGACCGCAACATGATGTGTCATTCGGAACACCAATCGGCTAATCTCACAATCAACCTTGGATGTACATAGACAGACTATTTCTAAAAATTACGGGAAAACATTGGAAAAACTCGATGACGTCAGTTAAAATGGCGTTAGACCTCGAAACTTTGAGTGAAAACATTCGACGTCAACCAATGCTACTCATAAGAAGTCACTGACCTGAAACCATCGTATCCTTATATAAATAACTTTAGATTCTTAAATAACGGCTGAAAAATCGTTATTTCTGAAAATGATTTGTCATTCTCAAAAATTAAGATTTTTCAGCTGTTATTTACTGTAAAAGATATAAATGTACAGTGCTAGTTTTTCTTACACTGTTTCTGCATAACGAAATGCACAATTTTGTTACATACCCATCCGCCTTACATACATCTGAGGTCTGTTGCAGTTTACAGAAATGGCGAAGTGATGTTCTGAATGCATGATATGTTTGAGAAACAAAATCGCTCCAAAAACAGCATTCAGAAATTTGACCTTGACATATGACCTTGGCCTGGTCACATGACCTTGATCTTGGTACCAGCAAATTTGTATCATTGAGGTTTGTCATCATTTTATCTTGAATAGACTTGAAGAAATTGGAAATATAATGCTTTTTGGTTAAGTTTTGCAGACAGACAGGCAGATAGACGGATGGACATTGGTAAAAAAAATAAGCGCTGGATTTTATCAATGTGGAATGTTAGAAGTACACAGTGAACATCAGCAAATATTTGGCCTTCTGCAGATTTTCTTATATTATGAATTGTCATTCTACTTCACTGTAATCAGAATGCATAATAATGTTCATATAAAACATGAATCATACCAAGAATAATGCATAGGGACATAAAAATCAAGTTGTGACAAAGTTTAATGAAATAAAAGAATAGTTTTAGCCTGTAAAAATTATATCTTTATACACAAAATATCATATAAACAATAGCACTGTAAATGAAAGCTTGACACAGACTATTGAGACTTTGGTTATGCATGACAATCTTAATTACCATTAGTTCTTATCCGGCAAACCTTTAACCCTTGTCATGCTAAATAAAAAACTAGGAGAAACTGCTTTAAAAGTACTGGTAGCACTTAATATGTCAGTTTTATTTTAGAAGGTACAATTACTGAACTTTTCTGGTTTAAATAGGGAATGCAGGTGGTGTAGACTGAGATCAGACTGCACACATGTGCAGACTGATCTTTGTCTATACCTCCTGTGTAAGGAGGATGCTAAATAAAATCAAAGGCCTGAAAGGCCTGAATTGAAGACAGGACTGAATATTAACAATTGGAATGAAAATTGTGGCGTTTTGAGAAGATCTCTTGAGTGGGAATCAAAAATTTAAACCAATCATTGATGGTTACATATGGAAACTGCACCTTCCTAACAAATGAATATGCTTTACTTTGAAGACTCATCACTTCCAGATAAACCTATCCCTCTAGCCAATTCAAGCTTAACAAGAGGGTAACTGCCTTCATAATCGCTATTCATCCCCAAGTGTAAGTTTTCAATATCCTAAATGAAAAATATTCATTTAACCAATAGAAATATGGTGGCAATTCCTGTATTCTAAAAACTCATATGAATTATTGCAACCCTGTTTTATAAAATTGTATAGATTATCCCCAGCAATCCAATATGATCCAAATCCGATTTTTTTCCAGTCAAACTTATTAAGCGGATGTGTAAAAATCTTAAATAAAATGTTAATCCACATGACACACCCCTTGATGAAGAGCTGAACATTTCATTGCCATGGTGAATATTGCCCTGAATTGGAAATTTGTTCAAATTTCTTTAACATTTATTATCTGATCCAGGATTTGACTAGTTATCTCCACATAGAAGAAGCAATGAAAGTAATACCAATATTCTTATACTTTTACTAGTCAAAGTCAATACTAAGAAGAAGTATTTTCCCGTACAATAGCTGTAGCTTAATTTTTTTATGAATACCGTTTAAGTTTCTTCCAGGAGTGAAACATTCTATTTCTATTTTTCCATTGAGATATTTCGATCTCCATTTCAGGTTATTCTCCTTGCATATGGTCTTACTTAGTAGAAAATTATTTTACTACAAAATAATATATAAACCTGTTAACAGGCCTTTTCCACAGGACTGCTTTTCTAGATCAAGATTCGGATTGAACTATCCGGTGAACTATCAATTTTGACAAAACTGCCAAAATGACAGATCGTTAAATGAAATCCCGAGCTACAGCATTTATCCCCTTGAGTAGAATTCTTTCAAAGTCCACTCCAGAATGCTACAAATAAATCCATTCCAGTTTCCAAATCAGTTTCCGTTATTGTCAGAAAATTGTCGAAAACAAAAGCGGAAACTCAAAACCGGGGTCGCGCATGCGTGGTACTACCGTATAGGCCATTCGGAACACCACTAGGCCAATCTAACGCATTCGTCAAAACTCGGCCGATTCCGTAACCAACATTTATCTGAGATTTCGGAGATCGCCCAATGATTGCCGAGTGAATATCTGACTCTCACTAGGGTTTTGAAAGTAGGATTCCAGGAATCCAACTTCAGAAAAAGTTGGATTCCACACAAAAAAGTTGGATTCCATCATTATGAGGATGGATTTTGTACCGTGCAAAACTATGATATTGAAACTACAATTTATTAACCCTTTACTACACATTCCAATGTTTTATTCACCAGGATGGTTATTTAAAGGGAAACATTGGTTGAAAAGAAGGGATTGCTTGTAAAAAAAAACATTCTTCTTTTACACCAATGCTTTTTACATTTTTTTTTTATTCATTTTTGGAGATGGGCTCAGTAGATGACAAAATTTTTCCCCGTTCAGTTTAAAACCATTGACTTGTACAGAAGCAAGTCTTTGAAACAGTTATATCTTCTTTTTGCCAGAAGTTAAAAAGAAGTAAAAAAAAAGTTATTATATTTATTTAGACTTTAAAAAATTTCAACATATACCGGTAAGTCTATGCCATGATTCTCTTTGCAGATGTTGTCAATTGAGAGGAAAAAGTTCAGAATTGATATTCATTAAAAAAAGATTGTATGTTTGAATTGCATTGGTTATATCTCTTTTTTTTATTTTTTTTTTTTTTTATTTAAAAGATTGAAATAATTAAACTTTCCGAACCACCTATCTTTTGATTTGTGTTCATTTTTTTTTTTTTTTTTTTTTTTTACTTCAACACATGTCTGATCAGTAGGCTGATCCGGAGCTTTCCATTTTCGTTATCCGACGGAATTACGCACATGCACGGCGTTCCAGAGATTCACCGCTAGTGATAATTTATTTCGTAAATTTCCGGAACATTTCTTTAATTTAATAATTGTTTTTACTCGAATTACCGATTTTACAAAAGGTAAAAAAGGTTCGGGACAGTTCGAAGGACACGGGCTAATCATTTACTTGTTACGAATAAATCGGGTCGATTATGTTGTCTTACCATAACCTTCGTCGCATTGGGGCTCTGCACGAATTCAATTACCGTTATATAATTAGTGAATCAACTGCTTCAGTCAATATATATATGGTTCACATGTTTCGTTTATGCATAATCGCCAAAACACATCGCCGGGCAGAGTCTAGATTCCATTCATTGATAGTCAAGCTCCGCCTACAAGGTCTACGAATAACCGATTACGATTGGCTGTTTGCATCAATTAACGCCACGCCTACCGCACCCGTCTATCGGACTTCAGATATGGCTATTATCGATTTTTTCACGCGACAGTTAACTTACGCAAACTATCAAACACAACCGAGAGGTTATAAGTCGGGACGCGTGCCTTAGAAAAACTTGTCGTCCGGTGGAATCCTTTGATAGTTTTTTTTGTCGTCCGCTGAGAAAAGTTGTCGTCTCAGACGACACTACTGTCGTTTCCGAGAGCCCGATCACGATCTGTTGCCGTTTAAGGAAATGACCGAGTGATGTTCCAAATGCTGTACAATATGGATAGACAAAACAAGCCTTATAATAAAGTAATTTGATAAGCCATCGAAATTTCTCCGCAAATCCAAGTAAAAATTCAAACCTAGGAAATTCCAAGGGTTTACGAGTTTATTCAAATAGCCTTGTGCTATTTTAGTTTTTATCCATTTACACCACGACAGGCCCGGGAGACGGATAAATAAAGCACACAAACACACAATTTTAGCGAGAAATGGGGAGTCTAAAATGGGGAACTGAAAATAGCTTGCCAATGCTATGTATAAAAACAGTTGTAGGATGCAATTGAAAATTTGGAGCAAATGCAAAAGATTGCAGCCGAAAACGCCCTAAAACAGCACCATTTACGAATGTAAAACACATTTCTGCAGGCAACTTCTGCATAGATCACATGTTCACTCCCCTGAGGTCCCGGCCAGAATTTAGGTCAGCATCAAAATTTTACGGTATATTGCTTCACTATTTATTATTTTTGCCGCGTTTATTTTTATGAATGGGTCTACTTTTTTGAGCGTAATGACATATGTAGGTTTGTTATCAGAATCCGATGGCGACGATCCCTATATTGAAAGACAGGTAAACCTGTCTTCAATAAAAACTTGGAAAAACTGCATCAAAAGTACTGGTAGCACTTAATATGTCGGTATTATTATAGAAGGTACAATTACTGAACTTTTCTGGTTTAAATAGGGAATTCAGGTGGTGTAGACTGAGATCAGCCTGCACATATGTGCAGACTGATCTTTGTCTATACCTCCTGTCTAAGAAGGATGACAAGGTTTATTTTGTTTCCAAGATCACCAATTTTTGGGATGTTTAATTAGTCAAGCTTAAGTTTTCCTCACAATCAATAAATATAAATCTGACAGTAAAGGCTAAGATCAAACTGCATATATTTACAGACTTATTATGTGCCCCTTTGAAGAAGAGGGGATATATTGCTTTGCACTTGTCTGTTGGTTGATCGGTCTCTTGTTTTGTCCGTAGAACGTTTTTGGTCTGGAGCATATCTCAAAAGTTATGCAAGCTTAAATCATGAAACATCACAGGTAGATAGATCTTATTGACAAAAAAGCAGTGCACAAGAACCATAACTCTACTCATTGTGAGTTATTACCCTTTGTTGATTGACAAAGAATAGGCTATTGACCCACTTTATGGGGGGTATAAATGTTTTACAAACATCTCTTGTTTTAGTCTATAATATTTGCAAAAGCTACTGAATTGATTTGGTTAAAAAAAAAAATTAGGCTTTAAAGTGGTTAAGTTGTCCTAAAACTTGGCAATTTGTTTGTAACAATATATGAGCCTGTGCATGACATTTCCAACAATTTCAAATGTGCACAAAGCAAAGACTCTGGCCAGCCTGTACATTCGAACAGTTTGACCAAAGTCTACACTATGCAAATTGTAGATAAATAAGGTCTCAAAGTATCTGTAGAGAGTTAGGCAATCTTATAATTGAACCATGCAATTGTCTAGGCTGGTAAATGCTTGTACCTCACGCAGGTGTCAAATTGTTGGAAATATCACACACAGGTTCATATAATTTCATCAAGATATAGAGGATAATCGTTTGTTTCAATGTAAGATTGATTTATATTTCATTGAGTGAACAACAAAAGCTACATTTTCACAAGTGGCAGAGCCGCAAGTGAAAATATAGCTTTTGTTGTTCATGGAATGAAATATTAATCAATCTTACTCGAAAATCAAACAATAATACTATTTTTTTATTGCAAAAATGAGACAAAATGTGAAATTTCTAGGACATATTTTAGTAAAGTGCGTGATTTTGCATATATTTGCTATGCAACATTCATTGTGGTGTCACTTATTTTGCCCCACATAGATAACGTCAGATAGGGTGAAATGCACAAAAGCAGGGTATAAGTTTTTGATAATTTAACTGCTTTTGCAGTGAGATTATCAAAAGATAATCTACCATTATTTCTCAGTAAACCATCAAAAAGCATTAAAGAAAAGGATTAGATCTAACATGGTCTATTTGAGTCTATTACATTTCTTACTTTTGTAGATCTGGTACATAGAGGTCAATTGTTTGTTTCAGTACAAGTCTGAATTGTCTTAAATTCAATGGACAAAAAAGCTATATTTTCACAAATAGACAAGCAAAAAGTTAAAATATAACTTTTTTAATTCCCAAACTTGAACAATTATCAATCTAGCATGAATAAACAATACTTTACACTAATCATGCGGTTCAGTACATATTTCTGCTGTATAAAGGGCTTTGGAAGACAGTAAATGCTATGACCAGGCTGAAAAGATATGCAGTCTGATCATGGCCTACACTGCCACCTTTCTACTTAGCATTAATTATTGTTGGAAAAACTTGAGCCAACCTGGTTGATTTGTCCCAAAAATTTGCGATTTACTGAGGACAAAATTCATCAGGATAAAGGTTTAAAATGTAAAAAAATAGAACTCAAGAAATAACATCAGAATAGAAGAAAAAAAAAATTGGTGGGTTAGAACAAAATATCTTTTGCATTGACCACTTGCACTATACATTGCATTCAATAATTAGAAATCTCAAAGCAAGAAGATATGTCAGTGAAACACTAATGCCACCAAACTCGCAATATTTCATAAGTTTGATAACCCCCTTGACGTTCAGATGACCTTATCCTTTGATAAGATGACCCCTAGAGCATAGTAATATATGGGCAATAAGCGCATTACAACTTAAAAAGCTGTATAGTCTTAAAAAAATATTTAGGTTACAGTTAATGTCTTTTTAGACAGACAGACAAGTACCTAGAGGGTTTAGTGCAAGAGTGTACTAAATGTATTTACATTGTATATACACTTAGTACACTATTGCACTTAGCCCTGGCCCTGTTAAAAATACTAGTATGTCCCTGATCTATTGATGCAATAATTTTGCCTTTCCCCTAAATATCATTCACTAATTGTATGTAAAATTTATCTTACATATAGAGTGCCTTTCTGAGATCTGTTAGTAAAGTTATTATTTCTGGTACACATATAATGGTAAGTTCCTTTCTTAAATCGTAGGACAGCCCCTTTAAATGATGCTGGTGCATTGTTCAGTTGGTTCTGTAGTGTGGTTTTGGTCTCTACGATATAATCAGTATGCTCAGAACTTGGACAATCAGCCTTCTTAAAACAGCTGAAAATTAGAAAATGAAAAAAAATGTTAATTACAACTAATGACTAGATTAAAATTGAGTTAAATTTCATTCATTATCTTAAAGTCATGAAATGATATCTGATGTTATTATTGTTTTTTCCATAATTATTGGATTTCCATATAAATTACCTCAGTACCTGTAAAATGAATTAGATTAAATGTGACACGTCATGCAAAAAGGGTCCATCTGGAAACTTCATAAAATGAATATTTTGAAACTAGAAAGCCATGAATGGCTTGAGTCGCTCCACAGGCTTGAAATTCTTGTAAAAGCAAATAAATGTTTTGACTTGATTTTTAGATATTTGGGGTTCTACTGATGTTGAAAATGATTTTCAAAGTTTGAACTATATAACATATAGAGAAATGACCTCTGCTCCTAAAAGACATATTTTTCATCAAATCAAAATGATTTTTGGCTGCATGATAATGGGTCACCCAAAGATCATACCAAAAATTTTTGATTGATATCCATCAGTTACATTCTGAGAAAATGATTTTCATAGTTTCCACTATATAACATAGAGAAATGACCTCCACCCATAAAATGCTTATTTTTCATCCAATCAAAATAACTTTTGGAACACTGAAAAAGGGTCACTCAAGGATCATGCCAGTGAAATTTGGTTGATATCCATCCATTCCATTCTAAGAAAATGATTTTCAAATTTTCCACTATATAACATATAGAGAAATGACCTCCGCCCATAAAATGCATATTTTCCATCCCATCACAATGATTTTTTGTAGACTGATAAAGGGTCACTCAAGGATCATTCCAGTGAAATTTGGTTGATATCCATGCATTCCATTCTGAGAAAATGATTTTCAAATTTTCCACTATATAACATATAGAGAAATGACCTCTGCCCATAAAATGCATATTTTCCATCCCATCACAATGATTTTTTGTAGACTGATAAAGGGTCACTCAAGGATCATTCCAGTGAAATTTGGTTGATATCCATGCATTCCATTCTGAGAAAATGATTTTCAAAGTTTCCACTATATAACATATAGAGAAATGACCTCTGCCCATAAAATGCATATTTTCCATCCCATCACAATGATTTTTTGTAGACTGATAAAGGGTCACTCAAGGATCATTCCAGTGAAATTTGGTTGATATCCATGCATTCCATTCTGAGAAAATGATTTTCAAAGTTTCCACTATATAACATATAGAGAAATGACCTCCGCCCATAAAATGCATATTTTCCATCCGATCACAATGATTTTTTGTAGACTGATAAAGGGTCACCCAAGGATCATTCATGTAAAATTTATTTGGTATCCATTGATTAGAATCTGAGAAAACCCACTTTTTACCATATTTGGAAATTAGCCACGCCCCTTAAATCCATGTTTTTCATTGGATCAGAATCTCTTGAACAACTTTGAAAGAGGGTCACCCAAGGATCATTCCTGTGAAGTTTGGTTGAAATCCATCCAGTAGTTTCTGAGGAAAAGATTTTTAAAGAAAAGTTTACGACCGGACCGACGGACGGACGCACGCACGGACGGACGCACGACGGACACAACGCCATGACAATAGCCCCAGTGGCTTTCAGCCAGTGGAGCTAAAAAAGGATTGAATCCAGCAGAGGTCAAACAGATTTTTGGATTTTTTTCATGTCAAGGTAGAATAATCATTCTAGATAGAGTGCATTTTAATGACTCATATCTGACCCCTGCTATTTAGATGAATAAAAATCTGGTAATTCCTACTTTGGTTTGCACATGCTTTCATAGGAATGAATAACAAACGGTTTTGAAAGTAATATATATTTTGTTAATTGATAATATGTTGGTAACTATTAATTAAGCATATTTTCCACAGAGGTTAATTTCGGGTCAAATAAACAAAGGTATAAAAAACAAGAGGGCCGTTGGCCCTGGGGCGCTCACCTGAGAAAAAAGCTTCATTACCTAGGTATGTCCATGCAACCACAGAAAAAGAGATTTTCACTTATTCAATCAGATAACATTTGATATAATCCTCCCCCCCCTCTGCTCCTCCCCTGGTCATTATTTATTTAAGCTTTTCTCATAAAAGGTCTGTAATCAGCTAATCTATGCCAGATATACAGGCTGACTCTGAGACTTTTAAAGTTTTCTTTCATGAGTTGATCAATCCATGTCAAATATAAAGGCTGTAGGGATTCAAAATTCTCAACAAAGCACTCCCCCTCTCCCAAGATGCTCTGCACCTGGTGAATCTACAGTCATGCTTTTAGCTAATTCAATTAATGTCCATATGCTGATCATCCATACCAATTTTCAAGTCTGTAGGACTCCTGGTTCATTAGAAGAAGTTTAAAGATTTCAAAAATGATTCAAAGCACTACCCCCTCCCAAAGACACTCAGCACCTGGTGACCCTACAGTCATGATTTTAGCTATTTTTATTAATGTCAATATATTGATCACCCATGACAATTTTCAAGTCTGTAGGGTTCCTGATCCAGGAGAAGAATAAGGTTATAGATTTCAAAATTGATCCAAAGTACTACCCCCTACCCTCTAATGCTCCGCATCTGGTGGCCCTACATTCATGATTTTAGCTATTTAATTTAAGATCCATATGCTTCTCATCCATGCCAATATTGAAGTCTGTAGGGCTCCTGTTCATTAGAAGATGAAGGTTAAAGTTACAAAATTTTCACAAAAGTACTAGCCCCCCCCCCCCCCCCTGGTGCTCCGCACCTGGTGGCATTATAGTCATGATTTTAGCTATTTTTATTAAGGTCTATGAGCTGATCCTCCATGCCAATTTTCAAGTCTGTAGGGCTTGTGGTTCAGAAGAAGAAGGTTAAAGATTTCAAAGTTGATTCAAAAGTACTACCCTCTCCCCCTGGTGCTCCACACCTGGTGAATCTACAGTCATGATTTTAGCTATTTTTATAAAGGTCCATATGCTGATCATCCATGCCAATATTCAAATCTGTCAGGCTCCTGGTTCATCAGAAGAAGAAGGTTAAAGATTACAAAATTTTCACAAAAGTACTACCCCCTCCCCCCCTGGTGCTCCGCACCTGGCAGCCCAACAGATATGATTTTAGCTATTTTTATTAAGGTCTATGAGCTGATCATCCATGCCAAATTTCAAGTCTGTAGGGCTTCTGGTTCTGAAGAAGAAGAAGCTTAAAGATTACAAAATTTACCCAAAGAACTACCCCCTCCCCCCTGGTGCTCCGCACCTGGTGGCCCAAAAGATATGATTTTAGCTATTTTAATTCAGGTCTATGAACTGATCATCCATGCCAAGTTTTAAGTCTGTAGGACTACTGGTTGAGAAGAAGAAGAATTTTAAAGATTTTCTTAAAATTTCACCTTTTGTTGCCATAGCAACCAGAGTTTTTCATGGATTTCAATTCTTTTAGCTATTTTTGAAGGGGACTATCTAAGCAACGTTTCTGTAAAATTTGGTGTTAATTGGCCCAGTAGTTTAGGAGGAGATGTCGTTTAAAGAAATTGTTGACGGACGCCGGACGACGACCGACGCCGAACGAAAGGTGATCACAATAGCTCACATGAGCACTTCGTGCTCAGGTTTGCTAAAAATCGTTATTTGCGAAGAAGTTTCTAACAATCGCACAGTCTGACCAGGCTTGGCACTTTTCATCTTTTCCAGATAGCCCCTTTTTCAGGTTACAGGTCACAAATGTGTCTAACATTTCCAATCAAAAAGTTCTAAGTCATTACAAATAATGTTCTTGAATGTTTTGTTGTAGTTTTATCTAACTTTTTGAAGCAATATAATTTTGTTCTGAAACCATTCAATTGATGAAAGGTTGTGGATACAGTCAAATCTGTGTGAGCGGCCAACTATGCACAGCGGCCAATCTACCGACAGCGGCCACTCGATTTCCCCACGTGTATATTCCTTCTTTAATTGCACTGTGAATAGTGTGATCTCCTGAAATGCGACCAGCTCTAATTCCAACTGTATATCACACCTATAGAACGGTCATCTGACAAAACACGCAACTTAATTAGTAATATTTGAAAAATTGATAATCACCACTATAGTAAACAGCAGAAATCGCTTTATCGTAATTTACAAGTTATAAACAACCAATTATTGATTTAGTCCCGTGTTGTCGATTAAATGACGTGTAATTGGCCATTATTATTTATTTGATCTACTTAAATAATGATAATTAATTAAAGGATATGGAATTTCTCAGTTGTCAGGTCTCTTTAAATACAATGATCTAGAGCATTACAGGTTGTTTACACATTTAGCAAACTGATTTCTTGAGGTCTTTAAAATGGACGAAAGCCTGCTTTTGATATCAATTCTCGCCATAATGTCGCTCTCTAAACATAAGTTCCTCTCTCTAGAGGATTGTATGAAAGTGATATGCATGCTTGAATCTGGACGTTCTTCCAGGATTATTGCTAATGAGTTTGGTGTAGGTCATACGCAGGTCCAAACTGTGGCTAAACACGAACGAGAAATTCTCGATGAATATGAATCTGGTAATTCCTTATTCTTTTAATGACAAACACTTAAAATGAAACTTTGGAATTGCTTAGAATTTGGAGAAGTCTAAAGTTTTGCGATCTGGTAATGAGCTAAACAAAAGTGGTACGATAAAATGGCCGCCCTAAGGATACTGTGAACAGCGGCCAATCTGGCCCTCTCCCTTGACTAGCTGCTGTAAACAGATTTATCAATCTTATTCATCATCCATAAAGAGACCATCTAGAAAAGGCAACTAAGGTCAGACCGAGCAAGCTGATCAGGATCAAAGCTTTTCATTTATTACATGTTTTCTGAATTAGCGTCATCACTCTACCTAACTATACATATGCAACTTCTGGTTCACTTCTGCTACAGTAAATGTCACATTTCAACATTTATTTTGGAGCTTTTACTAGTGAAGGTAGATCTATTTATTTTATAGAACCCTAGGACCTTCAGCAATTAAGGTAGTGGAACCGTAAAAGTTCCGAAACATTTTGGACCATTTGTTCTTTCACAATGTTGACCGAGGTTTCCTAATGAAAATCATTAGGAAACCTCAGTTAACACTGTTAAACTTCATTATTCCTGAAACGATGCAAAACTATTATGGGTCCACTACGTTAAACAACCTACTTGTAGTATCCAGATGAAGAAAAGTACAATGCCAGATCTTTAGCAGATACATCCTTCTTCCCATGGGCAATCCAAACCACTTCTGCGTTGTTCCACATTGTTGTCTGTTCCCATGGCATTGGTAAATTGTCATTCAGATCATGAATTTGGGCTATATTATTTTTGTCGGTACCTATAAAATACACACACATTGTTTTGTGATTGACAAGAATTGGACTGTTTCTGTGCATACTATATAGAACAGAAATACATGCATTAGTTTCTATCAGAGCTGAATATCTATTTGGTTTAAACCAATAATCCTACAACTGTAAATAGCTAACTGATCATTTAAGGTATTTGTAGACCGGCAAACATAAACTTATTCTCCAATAAAAATATGTAAAATGTTAAGTCTCTGTTGAAAAGGGCTATGTTTATTGGGAAGGGGTAAAAATGTGTGTATGAAGCAATTTCTCCCTTTTTTGTAATACACACCACTAAACATAAGGAATATACTTCATTGGGTCAGTACAAAACATTTGTAACTACATATAAACATATAGCTTTTGTTGAAATATAAATCAATTTACTCTTAAACAAATGATTATTCCTGTTTTTTATGTTAAAGAGATAAAAAGTTAAAGTCTACCTCCAGTCCCCTCCCCATCATCTCCGGCCTGACCATCTCCCCCACCACCACCATTATTGTGGGTATTAGAACCTGATACACATGACAAAAACATATACAATAAACTATGGTCATGACAATATTGAAACCATATACCCTAATATACTTATAACAAATGTCTGTTCTTATCAAAAGACTGATTTTAGGGTCATGAAATCAATTTCTTAAATCTTTATGAGAAATATTGGTTAAAGCATGCTTTACCGCACATCTTTTCATTTAAATGTCTTTTAGCTGATAACTTCTTTTTTTTTTTAAAGGTGAAGGTTAACTTTTCCAAAATGCCAAAAACCAATGACATTACAACACTAACACATTAATAACACTTATAGGCCAAAAACCAATGACATTACAACACTAACACATTAATAACACTTATAGGCCAATTAACATGGCAAAAAGTTCAAATTATACATAAGATATAAAAATTTTGAATTTCAAAATCTACACTAGTCTAAACATCAGTTAAAAGCCTTGTTCCGAGCAAAAATTGCTTAAGCTAGACAATTGTCTTACCCTTTCATGTACAGGCTCTTGTTTGTATGTATACATGTATATACTTATGAAAATACAGTGGAATAAAAAGATATAGAGGATAATCGTTTGTTTCAGTGTAAGTTTGATTTATATTTCATTGCGTGAACAACAAAAGCTTTATTTTCCCCGAGAAAATATAGCTTTTGTTGTTCACGAAATGAAATATTAATCGATCTTACTCGAAAAACAAACAATTAACCACCGAAAAGCATTAAAGAAATTGCTTCCTTTTTTCAACAGTATTTTCTACCGCAAAGGATGGTTTCTTTCAAAATTTTCCCCACTTTTCAATGCTGTCAGCATCCTCTTCCATTTTGGAAAAAGTCTACATTTTTAAGATAGGAAAACCAATTGTCCTACCTGTCCATTGAAAATGCACCAAATCATTGCTGGTGACCTGTAACCTGTTGGGTGTGAAGTCATATTCTACAGCTGGGTACACCTGCACAATGTTTCCTCTTTTACCACGGACATTCATGTTGAATAATCTTGATCTCCCCATCTCTGGTGTTCTAGGAATAAGTCGAAATATGTGGCTTCTGTCCTGTTGAAAAAATAAGCTAATTGATATGATCAGCTCAAAGCTATTGTACTGTATTTCTCCTAATAAATGATCCTTGGACCTATACATAACATGGTCAGGGAGCATAAAAATTTATGTCTTTTAGGCCCTTTTCCCTTTAATTTTGAGGTGAATTTCCTCTAGACAATCATATAAATGATTGTTCAGAGGAAATTCATCTCAAATTAGAGAAGAAATCTCAATAACTTCCTAAAATTTATAGGGCATTTGATGTGGGTTTTCTCTGTAAAAAGTAGGGGTGCTTCCATTAGGGAGGGCACTATTATTTGAGGAAATACTGTACAATAATTTTGTGCTGACCTATTTAATATTTATCACATGTTAATTAGAATTTTGTTAGAACTTCTGTGAAAACATGTTTGTTGTGTCAAAAAACATAAGAGCTTTTTAAGATTAAGATTAAATTTAAAATTCATATTAGCCTTAAGGTAGTGGACACATAATAGTTCTGCAAAATTTCAGACTCCAATATCTATAACAATGTTAACTGAGGTTTCCTTATGAAATAATAATAATGAAACCTTGGAAACCTTGGTTAACACTGTATCAGTTCATGGTTCAAAAATTTTACAAAACTATGATGGGTCCACTACCTTAAGTACTAAAGGAATTTTCAACAGAAGACAAGTAAAGTAGAAGCACCAATTTAGCACACAGCATGCTTATCATTCCATTTTTATGCAAATGACTGTGTTATTAATTGAGACAGCTTAAGGTAGTAGACCCATAATAGATCCGCAACATTTCCAAAGTTATGAAATTTCACAGCTTTAACCAAGGTTTCCTAATGATTTTCATTAGGAAATCTCAGTCAACATTGTGAAAGTTCGTGAGTGCCAAAATGTTGCTGAACTATTACAGGTCTACTACCTTCAAGTTAAATAAGGATCAACTTACCTGGCAGATTCTGCCAGTCTGATCTGTGTTCAACATTGTGAAAGTTCATGAGTACGGAAATGTTGCGGAACAATTACGGGTCTACTACCTTAAGCTAAACAAAGATCAACTTACCTGAAAGATTCTGCCTGTCTGATCTGTGTTCAAGGCCATCTGTAGTTTGACTGGTCCACCAACATCTATCTTGATATTGTCCTGAACAGGGGATATTTTCTTCAACCTTTTGTTTGCATTGTGACTGGCGTTTGTGAAATACGGATCATAGTCATCAGTGGAAATGTTGTATCTGAAAATACGCAAAGATTAAGGTAGTATAGGCAAACCATACTATCTGAATGTTTATAACCAACCTTTTGATGAGTTTAATATAGAGAAATCGAGACCAACGAGATTTTGCTGTCTCGGTCTTTTTAACGATACTGAAGGATCACAGAAACACAAAACTACTGGTATTTTAACCATCCTTTGAATTACATATGTAAACGTCATGTATCATATGACGTAAGAGTAATATGCTTTCGAAACCGACTTCATCATGAAGAAACTAAAATTGAAACGACAAAAAGCATTGAATATCGATTAGGAGAAAAAAGTGTTTTTCTTGATGAGTTTCTTTACTCTATCAGTATATAGGTGATTACATTTGTGATTAAGTACCATTATCTCACGCTTGTTAAATTTCAGTTCAGTCCATTCCTACTACTGGCTATACCACATTTTCCCGCTTTTTCGAATTGCGCGGTTGGACTATAGACCGTAATACATGTGGTTTCATAATGTCTCAAAAGTAGTGAACTTTAACAATGTTAACTGAGGTTTCCTAATAATTTTCATTATGAAACCTCGGTCAACATTGTCAAAGATCATATGTTCCGAAATGTTGTGGAACTATTACAAGTCCACTTCCTTAATACAATATTTCTATTTTGTTTTTGTTTCCAAAGATGCATGCAACTAAAACTCTAATCATTATGCATGAATATTCAAAGCATATTTATATGTGTGTGTAATCAAGTTTTTGTTTCATACCTCAATGAACAAGAGCCATGTTGGACATGGGCATAAGTCCCCTACCGGCTTTGTTTGTCTCAATGTTTTCCCACGCCAATTCTATCAGGGACGTCAAAACCAGGTCTTGTTAAAGGGTTAAACAAGACTGACATGAGTTGTTGTCTCTGCTGTGCCCACTATACAATTCATGGAAGCAATAGACAGATGCAAGAAATAGTATCAATAACAGTTACCTTGTCTGATCCAAGATGTTTTTCTTCAGTCTTGTTGGTAAGAAATGAGAACTTTCACTGGAGGTGATTAATACTGCTGCATCACCACCCTGACTAACATGGCTTATAATTTTTTTTACATTTTAAAACAGGTTTCATCAAGTTAGCTTGCTTAGTTATTAAATTATTGCAGGATCCATTTTTTGCCATATTTTCACTATTTCTGTTACCATAGCAACCGCACTTTTTGTCAAAGAACAAAGATAAAATGATGTGCATAATCTACACATTGCCATCTAGTCATATATCAAGTCTCATCAAATTAGCTTGCTTACTTATTAACTTATCGCAGGATCCAATATTTTTTGCCATATTTTCACTATTTCCGTAACAATAGCAACAACAATTTTAGTCTAAAAACAAAAATAAAATGATGTGCATAATCTACACATTGCCATCTAGTCATATACCAAGTCTCATCAAACTAGCTTGCTTAGTTATTATCTTATCGCAGGATCCCATTTTTGGCCATATTTTCACTATTTCTGTAACCATAGCAACCTCAATTTAAGTCGAAAAACAAAAATAAAATGATGTGCATAATCTACACATTGCCATCTAGTCATATACCAAGTCTCATCAAACTAGCTTGCTTAGTTATTATCTTATCGCAGGATCCCATTTTTGGCCATATTTTCACTATTTCTGTAACCATAGCAACCTCAATTTAAGTCGAAAAACAAAAATAAAATGATGTGCATAATCTACACATTGCCATCTAGTCATATACCAATTTTCATCAAAAACGCTTGCTTAGTTATTAAGTTATCGCGGGATCAAGATTTGAGCGGACAGACGGACGGACGGACGGACGGACAGACGGACGGACGGACGGACAGACGGACGGACAGACGGACGGACAGACGGAGGGCAAACCTATAGTCCCCTCCGGTGTGAACACCGGTAGGGGACTAAAAAACATCTCTTAATTCCTAATATTTAATGAAAATCAAGCAAACAGATATAGCTGGATTGTAGTGCTCCCCAAACAAGTGCATTCAATGAATTTTCATATACTTTCATTTACACTTACAGCTTATACTGTATAAGTAACATGTTATCTAAGAGTGTACAATATTATGTCCATGTAAGAAAATCAGGTCTGAATATGAACTTTGAATTTGGGTGCTTTTTAACAGACATTCTGGATTAGACAAAATCTAATGTTGTCAACATTTTCATTGTAGTCCATAATTGTTTAGGCATGAAAAAACAACTTAAAGGCTATGGTCAATCACTGTGACAATTGAAGATATTTCTCTGTAATTTTAACCCTTGTCATGCCGAATCAAAATCTTTTTTCAGATTTGCAATCATATCAAAGTACTGAAATCCCTAAAATACAAAAGTGTAGATAATATTTCTTTTTGAAGATTAAATTCATTAACAACTCTGCCTTGAAAGGGGACAAACAGGTGGTGTAGACTAAGGTAAGACTGCAGAAAGCTGCAGGCTGATCTTTGTCTATACCTCCTGTCAAAACAGAAATATTTTGGGTTCAGCATGACAAGGGTTAAAATGTCTGTACAAATTCATAAAATAAATCTCTTTCCAATCAAAGTGGATAACTCCAAGAAGATATCAATTTGCTGTTCATTAATGTTCAATGTAAGGCACTTACGAACAGTATGCAGTGCTCTTGATAAAAACTTTTGTGTTGAAGTAAATAGTTTGTCCACTCACCTCATTCTAAACACACATTTCTGTTCATGTCCAGAGGGGAAATGTGGCAGTATCCATGTATAAGATGGGCCATCTACACCTCCACGACTGTTACCAAGGTGATTTGACCTGTAAGCATACATGTCATGGTTATACTAAATGAATCATAGCATTCATTTTTACTCAGGTCAATAAGTTGTATTTCTAATGCATAAAGTTATACCAATGATGCTTCCTCAATGACTTTTCAAATGCCAGATGAAATATCGTTCATTTTCAAAGATGTTGCTGACAAAATTTTTATTTAGCTAGTGTTATTTCAAAAACCTTTGTCTTTTGTGAATAAAATAATGTGAACAATAAAGCAATTTCTTTCTAACAAGCATCAAAAAGTAGGTATACATGTTTGGAAATGTGTTAAAGAACTCATAACAAATTCCCCTAATATCATAGTGAAAAAATCTTCTTTGTCCAAAGACAATCTGAGTCATCAATTGTAAGGGCATAATTAAAGGGCAGTGCTCTATTTTTGTTATCTGTTCCACTACTGGACAAATATTGAGATAAATTTAGTCTCAAAATTAGCTTTTAACTTGTATCTTCCAGCAATGTCAGGACACCTACCATGTCCAAGGTACATGGGGACAATCTTGGGCCGCAAGTGTAGTAACAATGCACATCTCTTGGTTTAGGCAATCTTTTGTTAGTAAACATCATAAAGCAGTGCCATCAACAACAACAATTCACAAACATCAGTTAATTGCTCAACCAAGATGTGTTTCTTATAAATGGCCAATTTGTGAGAGGCAATTAAGAAATGACAAGTCAAATGACCCATTACCCGATAAGTAAAGAGACAAAACCTACCTAGTCCAAGGTACCTGGGGACAATCTGGGGCCTCAAGGGCAACAAGACACATCTCTTGGTTCAGATTATCTTTGGTAAGTGGGGCATCATACGGCAGGGCCCAAATATATTTAACAGCTCCAGATCTTCCCTCACAGGTAGCTTTAGAAGTGTATGCTGTAATTATAATGTACAGATGTTATAGTATTTTACATGATAGGAAAGAGGCCTGAGATTTTTAATCAAAAGAGTTTCAGGGCCCAAAAATATTCATAGAAATTTTGTAACCAGGTGCCTGTTTTACATAACTTCTTAAGATCATTTATTGCGTAAGTCAAAAATTAAAGTTGCTTCTACAGTAGTTACTTAATATGGAATTCTGCCATGCATCATCTCACCGAAATCGTCTTCTAAAGACGATTCCAATGAGATATTGCAAGGCAGAATCTAATAATGATTGGAAACACCAGATACAATTTGTGATTTTGATTTACAATATTTTTTTTCGTAAGAACTTTGGTAAAACGGGCCCCTGATATCCAAGATCTCATTACCTGCAGGTACTTGAGTACACATTGATTACTGTCCATATATTTATTTCATCAACTAAATACAATGGTGGATCAAGAATTTCTATAAAGGGGTTCAAACACACAAATCCCGACATGGTTTTGAGGGTCGCAGGTGTTGAGAGTCTGTAACACTAAGAAGCAAAAATTCTGATGCAAGTCTGAAAGTCAACTTCAAAAAAGAATTGAAGCCTGTTTTAAACAAGGTACATGATGGTGCTTTTATAAGTTGGGTAACAGGAAATGATTCAGCACCCCCAGAGGAACGTTACTCTACCTGATACCTAGGTACTCAAGTACTTGTACTTAAATAGATAAACATATAATATCTTTAATGTAATAAAAGAAACCGACTTAATCAGGAGCCATGAATTTATTTTTTTTTCTTAACTTATAACTAGTACATCTTATTTTGCACATTTTACTGATAAGTTTTATTGTTACAAGAGTTTACTAATCGTAATCCTTTACTTCAGCTATAAATCCAATGGTTAAATAGAGCCACAGATTTCAATTTACACAGTTTTACACAGATATAATCAATACCACAAATTCCCTACATATGACACTGTTCAATGATTTTTTGGAAAACATTGAAGTAAAAGGACAAATTGCTTGACAAGTAATTTCTCCTTTTTCATTATGTTTACTTTCCTAGATGATACTATTTTTGAGAGTTCATTTTGGATATCTCTGAATATTGACTTGTCTCAAAATCTCTCTTTTTTGGTAGAAAATTTTACACTAGCATGTAATCTACGTACCTGGAGCTTTTTCAAGATAGTTATGAAAGAGGATCCATTTTCCGTCATTTTCAGTACAATCAGCTTTGTTATTCCATCTTGACCAATGTTTTCTGTTACCACTAGGCCAGAACTCTACACACTCATGGTATGGCTGTACATTAAAACTCTTGGTTTGATAGTGGCTACAATGAATAAAGATTGAGCACTCAACACCAAACAACTTGGAGAACAGCAATCTCAAAGTTGAAGACTATAAATTTGCACTGCCATAGTTCTTTGAAAACATTTGTCCAAATTGAGATAGGTTAACACTTTCCTGTTTTTCAAAATTTTGGACCTGTCAAAATTCAAAGATTTTGCAGACGAAAATTTAAAGTGGATTTCATTTGAAAAATAACCATTCAGTAGGGAAGAAAATAGTGTGGAAAAAGAAGAAATTGCTTGTCAGGAGCAATTTCTTCTTTTTTCACAATGTTTTCTCAATCATAAAATCACAGGCACGTAAAAAGCAGGGATTAAACAGCAAAGGGTTAAAGTTGACAATTAAAAGTGTTGAAATAGAAGAAATTGCTTTTATAAATTCTTCATTATCCACAATGTCTTCCAAAGTTTAATTTATTCATTTAATTGTTTATTTTATTGAATGATGTTTTACTCTGCTTTCAACAGCTATTCAGTTACAGCACCTAACAATGGATTCCTGGTATTTCTCACACTAGTACCACCATCACATCCTTTCCTAGCCCCCAGCTGCTATCCAGCATAGGTCTATGATTATCAACCTATGTTGGGAGGCAAATAGTTGGAAAGAATGAGTGCAGCTGTTGGGGATCGAACCCGAGACCATTATTCATTCAAAGGCATCAAAAAAGTGGGATAATATATAACAATCCATTAAAGAGCCTTTATAATGCCTTATAAAACAGGATTCACTTTATCATGGGATTTTAAATTCTCCCTACCTGCACATGGAACTATTTTCAGCCATTATAGCAATATCCTTCCACTGTGTTGGATGCCAGTAGGGAAAGTAGTCCCTCTCTTCTGGACACTCATATCCTCGTCTTTGTCCATTTGGGTTCTGTCTTGTATTTGTAGCACTTCTATAGTTGAAGTTGTTTTTCTTAACATTTTGGTCTGCTATGAACAACCCTGTTTAGCAGAGAGATGTTTGTAAGTAAAGACATTTGAATACCAGGCCTAAAACAGCTGTGCATGGTTCAAAATAATTCAAAGGCTTTGAAGCAGAAGCTTTTCAGAGAATGGTTGTGGCCAGCTTTTTGACTGATTTTGATAGATCATTTTAAAGGAAGCTAAATGCTTTAACTAACATATTTTCAGTCCTTTTGGCTTAAACCTCAAATTCTAGATTTTGTTCAGAAACTGATTAAAGCAAGCTTGATTTTATTTTTCATATTTTTCTAAATTTTTCAAATTCAATGTGGGACGAATCAAATATGCAAAACAGAAAGAAAATGTTTATACATTCTACCTGTATCTAAACCAGTCAAATCTTTCATATTATTGAATTCTGTCAGGGCTTGTGCTAACTAGTGTTTAAAATTGAGGAGTCATTGACTCTTAAATCAAGAAATTCTGGGGGTCAAAACGCATTCTACAGGGGTCTTAACAACAGAAAGGGAAAATTGTGGGTAGAATTTTACAGGTTTTGGTGTAAATTGACCTATTCTAGTAATATTGTAAAGGGAAAAATAATAAGTATAATTCTTAATAGTAAACAAGGAATTAACTTGGTGGCCCTTAAAATTTTCTCTCTAGGGAGTCAAAATAACCCCATTGTGAGAAAATTTCTAAGGCTCAAAATATGATATTTTTAGATTTTTGAGGGTCAAAACCCTGGTTTAAGGGTCAAACACGAGCCCTGTATGATTGTAAAGAGTTTAGAAACACATGTCATCCTTTTTCTTCTTAAAACTCATAACTGCAACTTTAAACGAGCTGTAGTTATGAAGTTTTGGAAGAACGTTGATGATGTACTACTATATTGGAAATTGCTAAGTTTTGCATTGTGCATAAATTTGTTAACAAATGTTTTCAGGACAATATCCTTTTAACATTTTCTTTTTTTAAAATACAAACAGTTACCTAAATTTGCTTCCCTCATGTAGCACTTATCATAACTTTCCCATGATTCCTGCAACCCTCGACTCTGGTCTTTGAGATTGTTATTTTTACGATTTAATGCCTGTTGATCTGTTTCCTCCATTCTGTTTGGTTTTGTGTATGGTATAGTTTGGGTGGATGTTCCATCTCGAATTTGTTCTTGCAATGCTGTAAAATAACATGAATAACTGTCACAAAGTTGATGTTGATGTATAGGATTTTAAAAACTTTGGACATCTTACAATTGTTCTACTCAACATTAAGGTCAGCTTTCAAGATTAAGCATAAAATTGTTATTTTGTGTCATAAATAACACAAACAAATCTTGCTTATAATGTTAAGCTTTCAAATTTACCTAATAAAGAACCTGAATAGCTATCAAGTTGATTGTTCTACATGTATGAATGTTTACTGGGATCATACTAGTGTTTGAAATTAAAGTCATTGACTCCTTAACTCTGAAGTTCTAGGGTTCAAAACTTATTTTCAAGGGGTAATAACCGCAGTAGAAGCAAATTATGTGTAAAATTCTGAACCTTTTCTTTAACATATTTGAAGTAATAAAATATTTGAATCTGTTAAACCTTAAATCTAGTATACCGTAAATTATTGAAATTTTGAGTGATAATATTCTATTTTAACCCTTAGAATTTCTCTCAAGGTGGTCAATTTGACCCCCTTAGTAGAAATATCTAAGGGTCAAAATAGAATATTTTCAGATTTTTTAGGGTCAAAACACTGGACTAAGGGTCAAACTGACAATCCCTGGTTTAGCTAGAACCTAATTGCATCACAATTTAATAACCACACATTACTTACGAGGAATGTTGTCAGTTGCATCTTCACACAAAAACTGCAGTACCATGGCTGAGTTCTGTTTGGCTGGGTCACCATCTTCGTCCCCGCCCAGTCCATGCTGATTGGTCCATTCAATGGTCATGTGAGATCCACCCTCACCTGTGACTTTATTAGTGCCTGGACTACTTTGGAAGAAAGACTGAAAATAATAAATCACACCAAGCTTTAATTATTTATTTGTAGAGAGACAAAGAGAGTATCTTTTTTTTTAATTTCATTGAGGATTGGAACTAACAACTTAATCACACCGTATGGATACTCAAAGCGGATTCATACATGATTTTTTGTGCAAGCCTAAAAACAGTTCCACACTAAAAAGTGTTTTCATTGAGGAATAAAACCATTTTTTCAGCCAATCAGAATGCACAAAACTTGGTGGACATAACCTAAATTAAATTATTAACCCTTTGCTGTTTAATCCCTGCTTCGTACGTACCTGTGATTTTATGATTTGAGAAAACATTGTGAAAAAAGAAGAAATTGCCTCTGACAAGCAATTTCTTCTTTTTCCACACTATTTTCTACCCTACTGAATTGTTATTTTTCAAATTAAATCCACTTTGAATTTTCGTCTGCAAAACCTTTGAATTTGGACAGGTCCAAAATTTTGTAAAACAGGGAAGGGTTAATCAATGGCCATAAACATAAAACAACAAGAGTGTCAAAAATACACAGCAACAGGAAAATATACAAAGAAGGCTAATTTTTCAGTTGATGCAGCAATCAATTACAAAATCACAACACCTTGCAAATGGTCAAATGATTAGAAACATTCTGTAAGAATTTCATGCCAAGCTGTTCATAATTAGAGGAGGAGTTGTTTTAACAAGAAGTGGCCAAACAGACTTACAGAACACTGGACAGACGAAAAAGGATTAACAAGTAGATTGACAGATGAGAAGATGATGCCAATTTAACGTCACTTATGTCAGCGTGAAAACAACTAAAAATATTAACCCTTGTCATGCTGAATAAATTTTGGCTAAGAAATTTCCATCAAAATCAAAGGGCAAAAAGCACTGAAAGTAACAACTGTTGGTCAATTTTTATTTTGAAAAACTGAATGTATAGACAATTCTGGTTTGAAAGTGAGAAACAGGTGGTGAAGACTTAACATCAGACTGCACATATGTGCAGGCTGATGTTTGTCTATAGCTCTTGACAAAGCAGGAATATTCCGGGTTCAGCATGACAAGGGTTAACAAGAATTCAATTTCAAGTGATAAACCTAGCTGCTATACTTTGCTTTGACAATGAAAGAAATTTTATGAAAATCACTGTGAACAGCAAGCAAAGGATTTAGTTTTTGTTTTTGTCAAAAGCAACCAGTAAATTACAGACAACTTTTTTCTCACATTGTCTTCTAAAACAATCAGCCATCAGAGATATCATTCTTTGTCTTAAACATGTGTAAGATCACATTCTAAGTAACGTCATCTAACACACATTTTTGTGGTATGATTGGTACCAGAGAGTTTCAAAAATTAGTACATGCATCTAACATACAAAATGTTTAAAGTTATTATTATGACAGATTTTATGCAGTAAAAATTCTAATATAGCTTCATGCTCTAATAAAACCCATCAATCCCCCCCCTTTTTTGGGGGGTGGGTGGGGGGGTGAAATCGACCATTTTTGATGTGATTTTATAAAATCTTAAAGAAGTTGAAAAAGGTCCATACAGGTTTTATGCATCTTTTCCCCAGTCAAATGTTAATAGTTTGCACAGATTATGTTAAATTTTTTACATTTTTTCACCATCTTAACAGATTATGCAACATAGCCTCTAATTAAAGCCCATCCCTTTCTAGTGGAAATGCCATGATTCTTATAGAACCCCACTGTTATACAAGAGGTGTGTTTTATTTTATTAAGATTTTTAAGATATTTAATCCAGATATCTCGCACGACTCAGTTGAAAGTCTACGACTCAGTCGGAGATATCCCGATGAAAAACTTAAGAAATCTTAAAATTCGTATTCCTAAAAAATGAACCTCAGAGCTTTTACAGTATGTCTTCGACATCAAAGCTTTTGGTTCTAGACTCATCCCACTAAAAAGTGTGAACTTCATAACATTCCCTAATTGGTAGAAGAAAAATCAATTCCTGCATCCTAAAACGGTGCAAGAAACTTGAGATTTTTAATAACTAGCCCTTTGAGGGAACTTTGTCAATATGATATACATGATGTCAATAGGAAGTCAAATATGGTTGCTATTAGTAATTGACACAAGTCATTTATAGTCGAGGCAGCTTATAAAATAAGCAGGATATAAGTCATCACAATAAAGGTCAGTCATTTGGGTCAGTTGACCAAATCCTAATTAAGACACAAATTCAGATTGGCTTACATTTGCAATGCTTATTGTATCATTTGAGCTACAGTTACTGATATACTTCTTTTTTACACTTTAGTCTCAAATACATGTATTTCAATTATACTTGCACAAATCCTACACTGTCTGTATTCATTGGAGAAGTCTTGTCAAGATGATTCAAATGAGTACCAACAACATAGGTTTTCAATGAGTATTAAGGTTTTTAGACCATTCAACCCTCTCTTATCTATTTCGTACCTCTGCTCATGACGCAGAATCACCCACATAGTGTGTGTGTGACGATCACACAGCAGGATGTTGTCAAGTCTATAAGTGATTGGTCAGTCATCAACTAAAGTACAAGCTTCCTGTCAGGTAATTTGAGACAATATCTTAACCCTTGTCATGCTGAACCCGGAATATTCCTGCTTTGGCAGGAGCTTTAGACAAACATCAGCCTGCACATATATGTGCATTCTGATGTTAGTCTACACCACCTGTTTCTCACTTTCAAACCAGAAATGTCAATAGATTTAGTTTTTCAAATAAAAATTGACCTACATTTGGTACTTTCAGTGCTTTTTGCCCTTTCATTTTGATGAAAATTCAAAGCCAAAATTTATTCAGCATGACATGGGTTAATACAGGCATTCGGACTTGTACTTTTCAATTCAGTACATATTAGGAAGTAGAAGAGCAAATCCGAATACAGTAAAACTTGTTTAAACCAACCTCTAAGGGGACCACAAAAAATGGTCGTTAAAGAAAATGGTCGCTTAATACACATTTTGTCTACAAATAAGAAACATGGTTTTTGATTGAATATTGCAAAATTCTCAATAATCCTATAATGTTAAAACTCAATAGAATCGTCTCATTGAGACGATTCTGGTAGGTTTTAACAGCATAGGATTCATTCTCAATAAGTTTTAAACAAACCATACCTTCTTTTTTTTAAATATTTTGATTTAAGGAGGGGGCTTATTAAAGATGGTCACTTCATAGACGTGACTGTATAGTCTTTTTTTCCATTGTAAGCATTAGTGAAACACAGGAGAAAGAAATTGCCTGTAACCAAGGGCGTAACTCCCATTACACAATTTACGCAAGTATGTAAAGGAAATTATCATCCTTTGAGAAATATCGTTGATGAATGACCATAACATTGAAACTACAGCTTATTCAAGCTGAACATTTACGGTATACTAATCTCACTGCATAAATGATGTTAGGTAGTTAAGGCATTTCTGTCCTAGACCTTCAACTTATAAAGGGTAACTATATCTTAAGAAGCCACTAGTACTTATACAATGTATCAATATCCTCATTAGATAAAGATAATTCATGTTTAAGTATATCATCAATCTTAACTTATACACTCAATTAACTTTCAAAAACAATCCTATCTTATATCAGCAAACAATATCAAGTTAGACCTGACCTATTATTTAACCCTTGTCATGATGAACTCAGAATATTCCTGGTTTAGTAGGAGGTATAGACAAAGATCAGCCTGCACCTATGTGCAGTCTGATCTTAGTCTAATCTACCTATTTGTCTTGCATGACCAAAAATTGTGTAAAGACTTAATTTTTCAAGAGAAATATTTGCTTTCAGAGTCTTTAGCATTTTGATTTGATTAAAATTTCGCATTTTGTTTGATGTGGTTTTGTCACATGTGGTTTTGTCCTGGTGGGGTTTTGTCCTGGTGGGGTTTTGTCCGTACCCTGATCTTATTCATGTGACAAGGGTTTCTCCTGACAAATTCCCATATTTGACCTGTCAAGCTGGAAAGAGTCATCTTGAAAGACCCAAAAGCATAAAACTGTAAGACTATGATGGCTAATTAGATTTTACCTGGGGAACAAAACTCTCTGGTTTTCGCAGATTTGCTGAATCAGGGCCCAAGTTTATGAATTTTTTCTCATTTTCAAATTGGAATTTACTCAAATTTCAAATTGAGATTAAAGTAGTAATTCTGGAATAATACTGTAATCAACATATGAATACACAAGAGCTTTGCAGAGCGGTGCATATACGCCCAATGGGGCTTGTCAGTAACCTTAGCTTGTCAGTAACGTGAGCTTGAATGATAGCTAGAAAAATTGCAGACAGACAGACGACAGGGGCCATAACATAGTATGACCGTTTCAGTGTAAATTGAAAATGGTTTTATGCACAACTATACGCCAAACAGTCATTTTGCAAGTTTCAGTTCATTCCAATTCAAAGTGTGACGAGTTGCCCACAAAAGAAATATAGCGAATTTCAAACAATTCAAGGGAAGATGATACAAGAAGACCCAAGCTTTTTGAATTTCTGAAGTCTTAAGTTCAACGAAATATCAGGGATACATTGTGGCAAGATTCATTTCAATCCAATCAAATTTGTAGGAGTTGTGCAAACACAGAAACACACAAAAAAATGTAATTTTAAACTATTTTGTGAAGTAAAGGGCAGATAAATCAGGAACTACTTTACATGTGAAAAATATTTAGTCCTAAGCACACATAGACAACCTACAGAGTCAGTCATTGTGGCAAGTTTCCTTTCATTCCCATCCAAAATGTAGGAGAAAGTGAGCTGACAAAAATTTTGTTTTTCATTCAACTCAAGGGCAGATAATTCATGATAACTCAAGAATGACTGAAGCATTTTAAATTGAAAAGTCTAATGCACAACTAGACATCATAGAGAGTAATTGTGTCTAGTTTCAGCTCATTTCAATTGATAGTTAAGGAGAAGTTGCATACAAAAGAACCCAGAGATTTTCGTTTAATTCAAGGGCAGATAATTCAAGATTTCTCAGGAATGACTAGAGCCCTTTGAATTTCTAAGGTCTTATGCACAACTAGACATCATAGAGAGTAATTGTGTCTTAAAAGTGTGTGGAAAAAATTCCATTCCCCACTTGTTGAACATAGCAATTATCCTGATAAAATGTCCAATTTTGTATCAAAGGATTAGGTCAAACGTGTTTTAAAGTGTTTTCTAATTCTTTCCCATACAATCCTTCAATCATACAGCCCTTACATTTGAAACTTGAGATAACATTGTGAAGAAAAGCAAAAAAGCTTATTATAAGCAATTTCTTCTTTATTTCCATATTTTTCTATCAGTTACGATTACATGGACTACTTTTCAAATATAGCCCAATTTTCATCTTCATCCTCAATCTCAGTTTTCTACAGACCAGTCTAAAATTTCCAAAAACTAGAAAGGGTTAAAATACTTTGGTATTAACTTGCAATAGTGAACATACAACTGCGTCACTAAATAGGCTCATTATGGTTAAAATTGTGACACAGCAAAAAAACAACAACAGAGTTTAACACCTACAATTATCAGTAGTTTGTTAAACTTAACAGAGAAGATTTCTCAATGACAATGTTATCCTTATGTATTCATGAAAGGGTGGGGAGGTATTCTGTATAACTTTCCTTGAAAAAGATCAAAGTACTGAAAGTACTGATAAGTTGGAATGCGAACAAGAGACGGTCACCTCAAGCCACTAACGAAGCTGACGTCTCCCGCCCACCACAGGTGATCACATAATACGTCTCGTCTTTTTACGGGCGGATAATAATTAATGTATTTCAATAACGAGAGACGCTTAAGTCCCTAAATCGCTTTGCAGGCCTGAATCTGATGAAAGAAAAAAATGATAAAAAGATGAAAATGATATGGACCATACAGCCGAATAAAACGCACAGGGGGATATACTCAAAACAGTTTCTATGTTATTTTTCAAATGACTTCTGCTCAATTTATCAATTGCATTTGTAATAAGAATTGTCGCAAAGTGGACCTCAACAAGCGCTTTGTCTTTGATAAAAAGCTTTTTTCGCATGGAAGTCTTTTACTTTATGAGTTGGAATCTAAAGACAATTTTAGGACGAAAATCAATTGTGACTTCGACCTTCGTGACTCCAAAATCGAGCACTTTCTTAAGCCATTGACAACATTTGTGTCAAGTTTTATGATAGGGGTCAATTGGTTGTTCATTAAGGTTGGAAACTGTTAACAGTTAGGGTTAACTTATGATTTTGACATGTATGACCCCGAAATAATAGAAAAATTTAGGTCATTGGCAACATTTGTCTAAAGTTTCGTTATTGCAGGTCAATTGCTAGCTAGCGGAAAGCAACAGGTCAATGGACTGACAGACAGACATGATGATATGCTCCTCTACTTCAGAGTTGGGGGTATGATTGTGCTCTTAACACGTTCATGTGCAAGAATTTAAAGAAAACAAGTTGAACTAGTTCAAAGTTTTCACAGAAGTAAGAGTCAAACCATTTTGAAATTAAGTTGTTTGCAGATCAAAAAAAATAATTTTTCTTTCTAAAAATTCAAAAAATAAAGCGACATTAGCAGGTGATAAGCTTCATATGCCTTAGATTTGGTTGATATCCATGTTTCAGGTTCTGAGAAAATGATTTTGAGAGTGTCCACTATATAACATACAGAGAAATGACCTCCACCTATAAAAGACATGTTTTCATCTAATCACATTTTTTTGTAATCTTATAAGCGAAGTTTGGTCGATATCCATCTTTTAGGTTTTCGAGAAATGATTAAGTTTCAACTAAATAACATAAAGAGATATGACCTGTGCCTATAAAAGACAAATTTTTTATCTAATTACAATATTTATTGTAGTCTGATAAAGAAGTCCCCAAGTATCCCAAGAAAATATAGTATATAATATAGTAAACCAAGAAAATATATTGGTGCTCACTTTACATCAGTGCACACGCAGATGATATTTCACCATGCGCGAATCATGAGAAAAGAGCATTATTGTGCATGAGTATTGTAGGTAATCCGGCGGGAGTAGAACAGACTGGACCTGAAGGCAAAACACGTGGGGCTGGTAAACTCATTCAGATATTTGATAAAAACAGAGACTGAAGTTAACATGTGGTATTTTTCAATGATATTTAAAGGATTGCGCACGTTCGTATTTTTTCAAAAGTGAAACATCGCAGCTACAGGTAAAGTATGCTAGTTACGACGTTTCAGTCTCCATTCGATGTTATAAACTGAAATTAGATCTAGTGTGATGGGATATTTATTTATTTTATTATTTGTTAGAGTTCAAAATAACAACGATAGCATATAAGTTTACAGTAAATCGTGCCGAGATGGCCATATTCCCTGTCTTTTGAGGTTTGAGATATAAACGAGAGGTGTAAATTGCCGGGACAGTTGGGAACATTAGTCGTCTGGTAATGGGTTAAATTTTACTTATATCAAATTTGGTGACGGTCAAGTGGGGCGTGTTTATGTTTTGATGAGAATGTAGGCTATATATAGGAACATTCCATTCATTTCGTAACTCATGAGTACAGATTTCATTCATAGCAGGGCAGATAAAATTGTAGTAGGCCATCACATGTGGTATGGCCAATCAGAAAAAGGCTTTTGTTTACACATGCGTGAGGTCAAGTCGTGTCATAGGGGAGTACACGGGAAAAAGATTTTGAGGTGCATAGAGAAGTAAAAAGAGAATATTTTCTGGGTCGGGTTTTAAATGCAGATAAAAATCTGTAGATGTTGCGCGTTTCTAATGATAGTTGTAAACAGAACAATAAGATACAAAACATTTGGATTATTGTTTTATTGAAGTGTGTAAGGTCGTTCAGAAAGAGAAACTAGACCTCTAAAAGAAGCTACAATTCTACGAAAAACATATAGCGACATTACCAAATAAGCAGATCACGTGATTGGCTCGTGCTATTGGCAATAGCTGACTATATTGGACTTGACTTATCACATGATTCCCAAATATAGAAATGCAAACATGTGATACTAGTAAATTCGTACGCAACTTTCAATATATATTGCTTAAAACATGAATTAGCGTGTTAATAATAAACAGGAAGTGATAGTTTTGTAATTGTACAACATAACTACTTCTTGATGTAATTTACTGTATGTCTATGTCAAGATGAGATAAACAAAATAGACCGAACAGTATTCACATCCTGTTCACGTGATATGTGTTATCAAAAAACCCGAAATGAAATATCTTGTGTTCATTTTGCGGTTTTGTTAATTCTAAGTTGGAATTGCTCCGCATTCCAACTTAAAAAACCAACATACTCTTGAGTGTCTCATTCACTAATTTCACTGACCCTGTTGAGATTTAAGTGGAGAAATTTTGTGGAAGAATGAGAAATTTTTTATTATAAATATTTTTTTTGTCTTCAATAATTCTAACTTTATCCGTTTAACAGAATTTAGTATGAATTCATTGTTTATTTAGGTATGAAATGTTCAGTTACAAAAGTGAAGGAAAAGATCTAAACAGAAACAATTTAGAAGAAATTGTTCTCCTTTACATAAAATGTTTACTGTCCTGTATGGTACTTAGGAATCTTTTCCTTCATTTTTTTCCAAGAATGATCTGTTGCTTTTTCCAATTTTCATCTTTTCATGGGTTAAAAAAATTCAGGTTTTTACCCTTGTCATGCTGAACCCTGAATATTCCTACTTTGGCAGGAGGTATAGAAAAAGATCAGCTTGTACTTATGTGAAGTCTGATCTAAGTCTTTACCACTTGATCTTCCTTTTCAAAACAGAAAAAAGTTAGAAATTGTATATTGAAAGTACATACTGACTCATAATGAGTGCATCCAGTGATTTCAGTACTGATTTTAATGCAATTTTATCAAGATATTTATTCATCATGACAAGATGTAAGTGAAACAAGAGCACTGCCTATGGGTGCCTACGCTCGGCTGTCGAGTGCTGAATGGTGGGACAAAATCTAAGTCGAAAAAGGGGCATAATTTGCACAAAATGTATCTAGAGTTATCCCCCTTGATAGTATAGGTTGCTCTTTTGATGGTGAACAAGTGTGCCAAGTTTCAAGTGAATGCCTTCAGTAGAGCCAGAGATATAACAAAATGTCAAAGTTTTCGCACGACAAAGAAAACAACAACGACGACGACGACGACACAGAGGCTAAAGCAATACCTCGGGTTTTCTCCGAAAACAGCTGAGCTAAAAAAACAGGATTAATTGTAGTAGCTATCTTATCATTAAGATGAGACTTGTGATCTCTTTGCACTTAGACATCAAATAACACCAATAAATATGAAGCACAACAGAGCTATGTACAGCTAGTGCGAGTGTGTGAGTGGGGGGGGGGGATTGTTATATTTGGTTTCAAATTACATTATTTCAACTATACTTGCACAAATCCTATGTTATGAATACTAATTGTAATAGTCTTGACAAGATAATTCAAATGAGTACCCACAGCATAGGGTTTCAAAAAGAAATAAAGATTTTAGACCGCAATTACCGCCTCTTGTCTGCACCTCTGACCGCAACACAAGAGTGACATTTTTAGACTGTGATATAACACTAGTGTAATAACCTGTTTTATCTATAGCTATTCAAATATCTGAGTGATTACATCCTATATGAAATTTTATATGATATCACATGGTTATCTTTAGAACAATGACATTGTGCTGTTATTTTTAGAAACTTGCACATCTGTTAGAAAAATTGTTGAAAATAAGTCAAATAGAGGTTATAAGATAAATATAATACATAGTAAGTGTATTGTATAAAAAAATATCTAACTTAGTTGTGGGAATTGATCATTGTCTCGGCAGAGCCTCGACAATGATCAATTCTCCCAACCTCGTTAGATTTTTTTTCTCATACAAAACACTAAGTATGTAATAAGTATTTCTCACATAGTCACCATTGTCTTTTATAAAAAACAGCCCAATATATAATATTCTTGTCTTACACAAAAGCAAGATCACATTCTAAATAATGTCATCATGACATCATCTTGTAAACACACACTTTCTCGTTATTTCTGTCATTTGAGCGTTTCAAATATTTTTTTTTTACTGTACAACATATTAAAAATGTGAGAAAAAAAATCTATTACTTGATTTTATTTGAGACAGGCTGATCTTAACCTCATCAAGAATAGACAAGAGGACCATGATGGTCCTATATCGCTCACCTGTGTATCTTTGTATCTCTAAATTAAAATTATAAAATTTTCCAGAAAAAGTCGTAATTGTACTTTAAAGACTTGTGGTCTCTAGAGTGTAAACAAGAAAATTGTCATTTAGGCCCCTTTTCCCGTGATATGACACGGATCCTTTCAATAGGGTTCATCCTTGTGACCTTGCCAACATTCTGACCAAGTTTCATAAAGATTGGACAATATTTGTGACCTCTAGACTGTAAACAAGAAAATTGTCATTTAAGCCCCTTTTCCAGTGATATGACATGGATCCTTCCCATTTTCAATAGGGTTCATTCTTGTGACTAAACAAATATTCTGACCAAATTTCATGAAGATTGGACCATATTTGTGGTCTCTAGAGCGTAAACAAGAAAATTGTTATTAAGGCCCCTTTTCCCGTGATATGACACAGATCCTTCCCATTTTCAATAGGATTCATCCTTATGACCTGACAATCATTCTGACCAAGTTTCATGATGATTGGTTTATATTTGTGGCCTATAGAGTGTAAACACTTAAATTGTTGACACTTGACGACGGACGACAGACAAAACACGACTAACATTCAATGATCACAAAAGTTCACCTTGAGCACGATGTGCTCAGGTGAGCTAAAAAGTTATTAAGCTTACCAAGGCTAGACTAGGGTAGGATCAGCCTATCTCAAATAAAATCTCATGACAGATCCTATATGTCAGATGACAATGTTTTATGCTAGTGAAATTTTCAAGGAAGTTGCAGACAACAATTTTCAGTTAGTGGTATTTTGAAAGTCCTTGACTAAATTTGAGAGAGAAACATTGAGAATAACTGCAGAAATTGCTTGTAACAAGTTATTTATTCCCTTACCATGATGTTTTAGTCTATACTGGCTACCATAGATTTGTAAACATAAAAAATATGATAAGAAGGTAATGAGAAGAGCAAGACTGTAATAAGTGTATACATTGTATACACTTAGTACAGTCTTGCAATAAATCCTCCTATGTCATGAAATATCCATACCAGTTGAAATGCCCCAAAATTAACAAGTTGTATCAATCAAATTTTAAAATCAGCAGAACAAGTGTTCATTTCCTCTATTTGTTTACTCACCATTTGATACTGGTTGTTGGCATTATTCCCTGCTGCCTGGTCTGTTTTGTCCCCTACATTATAACCACCTCGGTTATTGTTCTGAAACATGAAATGAAATAAAATAAGTTCTGAAAGTTAGTACTTGAGAATATTTTAAAGAAATCAAGATATCTTTCTGAAATTCTTTTGCTCCTAAATAGGAATTCTTTTAGAATTTTGGCCTTGATTTATAACCTTGACCTTGTGAGTTGACTTTTGACATCAGTAGATGTATATCATTGAGATATGAAATGCATAAAAAGAGCTATGTATCTTGTATGGTTTTGGTGAATTTCAGCTTTGCTAAGTTTGACCTTTATGAATGACATTGACCTTGTCAGATAAACTGGACATCAGATCCATCCAAATGAAAATTGTATTTAAGTTTTTTGTTAAGTTATGCCAAGCTAACCTTGCAAGGCTTTTCCCAAGTTGTTTGGGAAAAGGCCCCTAGCATTTATTTGGGAAAAAAATATCGACAAATTGCAATTTGGGGATTTTTTCATGTATAACTGTTTGGGTTATTTCTTGCTTGTAATGTATAAATTTTCTTTAAAAAAGCTTGTTCTTAAAATTCTTAAAGTTAACAAAACACATATTCATACTCCCAAGTTACAAATATGTCAGAAATAAGTTGTTTGGTTAAATCCATTTCATTAAATTGGGATTTTTTCTCCAAATTGGGAAAAAATTTGGGGCCTTTTCAATGGGGAATGGGGCCTTTATTGGGCCCCTGAGAGATGAAAAAGCCCTGCCTTGACAGATATCTTTGACTTTAGTGCCTGCAGATGTTTCAAATAGCATAAAGTGTCAAATAATATTCTGGTAAATTATCTTTTAAGAAAATATTTCGAGGGTTCAGTGAAAAACTATTGTAAGAGCCTATTTTGCAATGAACCCTTGATTTTCCAACTACTGAACATTTTCTGTATACAGCAGGGCTTAAAAATTCTTGAACTTTCTACACTTCCTACCATAAAGGAAAATATAGTGATACATTTATTTCATAAGTGAAATTTTGAAAATACCACTCATCCTGCTTATATAGACAAAGAACGAAAAATCATGCAGGACAAGTGGTTGAGTATGATTTTCAAGCCCTGGTATACTGGTTAAGAAGACTCTAATTCTAAACTAGAAAGCCATGAATGGCTTGAGTCGCTCCACAGGCTTGAAATTCTTGAAAAAGCAAATCTAAGGTTTGACTAGATTTTAAGATATTTTGGGTTCTACTGATGTTGAAATGATTTTCAAAGTTTCCACTATATAACATATAGAGAAATGACCTCCGCCCATAAAAAACATATTTTTCATCCTATCACAATAATATTTTGCAGACTGATAAAGCTTCACTCAAGGATCATTTCAGTGAAATTTGGTTGATATCCATCAATTACTTTCTGAGAAAATGATTTTCAAAATTTCCACTATGTAACATATAGAGAAATGACCTCCGCCCATAAAATGCATATTTATCATCCGATCACAATAATTTTTGGTAGACTGATAAAGGGTCACCCAAGGATCATTCCAGTGAAATTTGGTTGATATCCATCTATGACATTCTGAAAAAATGATTTTCAAAGTTTCCACTATATAACATATAGAGAAATGACCTCCGCCCATAAAATGCATATTTTTCATCTGATCACAATAATATTTGGTAGACTGATAAAGGGTCACTCTAGGATCATTCAAGTGAAATTTGGATGATATCCATCAATTAAATTCTGAGAAAATGATTTTCAAAGTTTCTACTATATAACATATAGAGAAATGACCTCCGCCCATAAAATGCATATTTTTCATTCGATCACAATAATTTTTGGTAGACTGATAAAGGGTCATCTAAGGATCATTCATGTAAAATTCAATTGGTATCTTTCAATTTGAATCTGAGAAAAGTCACTTTTTACCATATTTGGAAATTAGCCACGCCCATTAAATCGATGTTTTTCATTGGATCAAAATTTCTTGAACAACTTTGAAAGAGGGTCACCCAAGGATCATTTCTGTGAAGTTTGGTTGAAATTCATCCAGTAGTTTCTGAGGAGAAGATTTTTAAAGAAAAAGTTTACGACCGCACGCACGGACAGACGGACGGACGCACGACGGACACAACGCCATGACAATAGCCCCAGTGGCTTTCAGCCAGTGGAGCTAAAAATTCTTTGTAATAGATTTTGTTCAACTCAAAATGAACTCCTTTTTTTTTAACTCTTAGTCTCACTCTGTTCAGGACATAATCATTCCTAACTTTTAGAGCTTTGGCAGTCTGTAAAAAGATTAAGATTATCCTCTTAGCCTACACTGCTTTCTTTCTTGATTATTGTTGAAAACTTGAGTAAGAGTGTTTGAAATGTCCCCGAAAATGGCAATTTATTTGAAACCAAATTTAAATTCCGTAAGGTTAAAACACCCACCTGAGAATCAAACATCCTTTGAGCATTTGCTCTTGTAGCTGTTTTCTCATTCAGTCTGTTATTGCTGCCTCTTGGATTGTGTAGATATAGATCAGAGCTCACAGCAGCAACAATCACAAACAATATCAATATTCTTAAGTTATTCATCTTATCTTTTCTGTTATCTTTCCTTCTTTTAATCTAAAATGAAGATTGGTTAAAAGTAAAATGAAGGACAATCATTATTTGTGCAAAATAGATAGATTTCTATACATGAATTAATTTTAGTAAATTATATTTTTATGTATGAAGTAGTGAAAATATATTGTTTCTCATCTGCTTTATATCTTTTCTAGCTGAATTAAATCATTGTAGATCTATCACTCTCTCTTATATGCTGACAGCCTCCCACATGATTGACATCAGATTATCAAAGGAGGGATATCTAAGTCTTTCTCTCCCCCTTTCTCTTTTCAATATTCTCCTTTACCCACATTATTTCAAATAATTTCCAAATTTTAATTCTCCTTTTATCTTGGCTCAAATTTGTCTGCCCCTTTGTTGCTTTCAAACTGTATTTTTCTTTTTATCAATAAAAGTCTATTTAAGCGCCCACTTCTTGTAGAGAAACTTGACCAATGAACATGAAACATTGTGAGAAAAAGATGGAAACAGGTGTGTATCTACTTACAGTATCACATTTATTCAAATAGCATGAAGGTAAAGCGATCGGAATAAGGAATAATTCAGAATATTGGGACCACGTGTATAAATAATGAAATAAATATTCAACTCACCTAAGTTGTATTGTGTCGGTTACTGTGGTGTACTTTCTCTTTTCAATTTTTACTAGCCGACCTAATTGGCAGACGATATTATTACGCTAAATATAAATGAACATAAAGTTACGATACTGACACGTTGTCAAACAATTATTTGATTTAAAATGAATTTAAAATATTTCAATTTGTGTATTTGAATTTCAATTAGCAATCAAAATCTGATCAAACTACTCAACAACAGAGGCACTATTTTTCGAGTAAGTAAACCGAAGTACACAGTTGATGTAAACAAAAACTTGACAGATGATTCAGACAGGCGTGATTGATCGTATTTTATCACAAATACACCTCTCTTATTGGACAACATAACAATTGTTTCCAAATATGGAAGTTGACTAGGGTAAAATAAAGTTACTGTTATCTCAGTTTTGCGAGATTTATCAGTATTATACAAAATCGAAAGATGACAATGGGTCATAAAATTAAAGCAACATTTTTCGTTACCATTCTGTTCGTCCAGACAATATTGGAGATCAGAGGAGATATTTACCTACAGAATTTCAGGTAAGGGAAACAGGTTATTATACTTTGAAAGCATAATCTTTCAGGTTTAATTATTGCAGAATATACAGAATTTGATGGCAATTTGTTAAAAAACGAAAGTAAAAAGATTAAGCCTTGAAAATCCTGATCATTCATGCGCACTGCTTTAAATTAGTGTTTTACCTGTTTCAATTTGATTCATTCGGAAGCAAATATAGAAAAGCTATTTGCATGAGGAAGTGGCCGAAACAGGGCTCTCGAAAATGATAGCTCTGCCATCTGAGACGACAACTCAGCAGATGACAAAAAATCCTATCAAAGGATTCCACAGACGACAGTTTTTTTAAAGGCACATTTCCGAACAAATAACCTTGTGTCTTTCTTTAACATTTACTCAATTGTTTACAGAAGTAGCTTTTGAGCGAAAAATTGAAGATGGCCATACCTAATGTTGGGTATAATAAAGCTATAGTCCTGATTGGTGTCAATTCATATTCACAACCTTTAGGAATCTTTTATGCATAGAGGTACGGATAAGTCTCGACGGGGTAAAGCCAGACTAAAATCCTTATTTCTCATTGAAACTCTATGTTGTGGGTACTCATTCAAATCGTCTAGAGATGATTCCAATGAGTACCAACAACAATGGATTAATACTATGTATATCTAAGTGCTTTTTTCTAAAATCCAAAATACCCCCTCTATCTGTAGCTTTGTATACACATACCTATGGTGCCAAGTCTGACTAGTGGACCCGTAATAGTTCTGCAACATTTCGGAACTTTCACAATGTTGACCGAGGTTTCCTAATGAAAATCTTTAGAAAACCTGGGTTAACACTGTTAGAGATCTTTACTTCTGAAATGTTGCGGATCTATTACGGGTCCACTACCTAAAAAATAGATGTTTATAAGCTATTTCCCCACAATGATGTCTGAAGTTTTTAACATGTAAGCCAATTTGTATTGATGTAAGTGGTTGATTGACTTTTTATTTATGGGTAATTGTAATTCATCAGTGCCTTAATTAGTTAATACTGAGTATTAATTTCTAGTAACTGGGTTTCCAATCTGCAGATCTGATAATGAAGTTGAAGTAAATTATTATTTTTCTACACTCAATTGCCATATTTCTTATTCTTTTTTTGAAGGATGCTTAAGAGCAGGTTTTAGTAAGAATAAGTAAAAATCAAAATATGGGGTCTAGAATTCAATTGTATTTGAATCTTTCTGTGATAAAAGTCTAATAGACAAAGTCAATAAGTAGATCAAGCTTCATGTAAATACAAAAAAACTTGCCTTTATTTTCAAAAAAAAATGTTCTGTTTTGTGCAAATGTTACAATTTATATGAAATGGCAAGGGCAATACTATTGTAAGTGCCTAAATAGATATACAGGCACTTACAATAGTTTTGCACTGACACATAAATTTATTATTATGTGAAAAAAGACAGATTGATTTGTCATGTTTAAGAGGGTTTATGAAGAAAACCACAGGTTAGTTTGTTATTTACCTGTTTCCAAGCTGTGCACATCACAGATTAACCACAAACTTCATTAATATTCATGATACAATGTATTTCAAGTGCACTGCATTGATTTTCCTACAACACAAACTTTGAGGCTGGGTTATTCTTTTAATCTTTTATGTAAAGGTAAAAGGTACATTTTAAGTATCAAAACCTAAAGGCTTAAGAAAAGAAATAAGATCAGAACAGTGATTTAAAAATTGATCTGATAGTGTCCATCTGTTTTGTTTGTCTGTGCATCTGTCTGCAAAGTTTTTCTTGTTATCACCATAGACAGGCTGAAAGTTCTCTTTGGATTCTCTTCAAACTTGCTCAGAATGAATGTACCACTATTAGAAACATTCCTCCGAATCCTGTGACAAATGGGCCAGGTCTGTCAAGTATCAGATGAAAGGTAGCCTTATGAAAACTCGATAAAAATATTCTCATTACTGCAATAGAGTTCACAGTTTTTTGTCCAATTCTTTTCAAACTTACTAAGAATGAGTGTACCTCAATTATTAAGGATAGTTTCTTTCAAGATTTGGCCAGGCCTGTGAACAGGGGGGCCTTACGAAAATTTCATTAAAAAATGTTAGAACAGCCCACAGTTTTCATCAGATGAATGGATTCTCTTTGAACTTACTCAGAATGACCATTCCTGGCAGGGGACTGAACTGGTACTCCGATGTCTGTGAGAGACAACGGGTAGTGTATAAATCTTACGGCAATCTGATTGGATGTGTGTTTTTCACGACAAGTAAGTTATTACAAACCGTAAGAATTTTCCCATCATGCATGTCGATATCCGTTGAAATTTGGCGGCATTATTTAAAATGGAAGGACTGAAATTCTGTTGCTTATATAATTATGCTCTTTACGAGATAAACATACGAAAGAAAAACAAACAATCAACTCATTATTTGTTGTTTTTCGCTGCATTCATCGTGCTTTTCGTTCAACTGCATGTCGCAATTCCGCTACCAAACGCTTTACGATTTTCTAGCTTCCATTTAACGTTGATCAAATGACGTCACTACCGGGTCACATGACCTTACGAAAATTTGTAAAATACCTGTCTCTAGTATCGATAGATCTAGGGGCAGTAATCCAGTCAAGCAGGGGACAGCACTAACTATTTTGCAAGGGGGGCCCAAAAGGAATCACTACTTGTTACCATAAGGATTCCTTTGGATATTAAGGATCCCTTCCTTTATTTTGATATAGAGAATTCTTAAAGAAAAAGGAAAAGCATAGGTTGGTTTATTATTACAGTATCTTTGCAGGCAAAGGGATCTAACTTCTCTTTTTTCCTAAATGTACGGGACAACAGACAAAGTGTTGTTTGTACCTTGGCTTGAAAAAGATAGTTTCTTATTGAAAAGAAGTCCAAAATTTATGGATATTGAGGAGTTTTCTTCTTTTAACTAGTTCAATATTGCACAAATGTTACAAATGTTACAAATGTTACATACTATTTCATAGAGAATCTGTTCATCTGATGAAAATTGTTGACATTAGATTAGCTTTGAACTATAAATTGGGTCCCTCTAAATATTTTGGGTTCCTTGGGATCCTGGCACACTATTAGTGTGGAGCCCTGCTATTGACTGTACCATCTATGATTATAAGGTTAGCAAAATCTTTGGAAAATTGGCCTGGAATGTTAGGTGTCATGGACAAAGGCCCTTAGGTTTTCAACAGATTGTCTTCAGACTTGCTTAGAATAATTCTTGATGATCATTTCACTTATTTTCCATGTAAAATTTAAACTTTCAAACTTTAGTTTTTGTAGAAATATTTATCAAGTTGAATTGTAACTTTGACCTAATAAATCCCCCAATTACCCTCTATTGTCCTGATAAACCCTTTCCTTAGTATGTGATAACTTGCCTCTTCTTCCCTGAAATATAGTCTTTACAATTATACAATGTACAAAAAATGTAATAGGCATTTAGTTTCCATATATGTTTCTATTCAAAAGATTCTTTTTCCCTTTATGTGGGGATTGACATCTTGATGTACCAAGGGGTCTTGATTGCAAGCATCATACTTATCATCTTGCATTTGTGAAGGTGCAATTGATTCAATGCCCTGTTGTTTGTGAAGATGTGTTGTATATCAGTCATATCATTGTGGCTGGTGCACCTACTGATGTTCTGATGTTTCTGGCACTACATTGAATCAGCATTAAACAGTTGTAACTGCCTATATGTTTACAGGCAGTTACAACTGTTTTGCACTGAGCCACGGAATACTATCTAGTACAACCAAAATATTCCATCCAGCTTCTCACTCTATATAATAGATAGCTTAACATTTGGCTGGTGCAACTACCCCTAGCTTCCGGGCGGAGCCATGGAATACTGTCGAATACACCCAAAATATTCCATCCAACCCACCAGCTTCTCACTCTATATAATAGATAACTTAACATTTGGCTGATGCAACTACACAATGCTTCCATTTGTTTCCAACACAAGTATGGTACAACCACAACATTTTACCCGATCCACCTGAGCTGCTCATTCAGGGGCCAAGACTTACTTTTAATACTACCAGCCTGAAGGATCTGTTAGCCAATAATCTTACAGGTCCTCCCTGAAGGTAACAGGTCCTCTATGCAATCAATATTAATTATATAGCAATTAAAGGAACAAAAAGAAAACAGTGTGGTAAAAGAAGAAATTGCTTATGACAAGCAATTTCTTCTCTTCCCACAATATTTTGATTGGGTAAGGAAAAAAGAAATTGTGTGGTAGTTGGCATTTTTTTCAAAACCGGATCGTCTAGGAATATTATTTCAATTAAATACAGGCCAAAAGGACCTCATCATGGTAGCTTCTACCAGTCCTCACTAAAATCCAGGGCTTCAGGCCTGAGGACTGGTGTAAGTGTGGATCCCTGTCATTCTATTCAAAAGAAAGCTTTCACATTTTCTTTGTAAATCAAATACTACTATTTCCGGTGTTTTGATCTATACAAGCTTGTTAAAATAACTCAGTTTCAAGATATTATGTGAAATTTGTGGCGCATCAGCCTAGGTAATAATGTTTGTCTTTCATGTGAAATCTCTCTGAATCATATAACTGCTGAACTGTTTGAAGGAGAGAGTATTTCATCTTAAAATTAATGCTGATGTATTTATACATAGGCAACTAAAAACTTTAAAACTGTCACCTTTAAACAAATTATGATAAATTGCAGCATTTTTGTAAGTTTAAGGCTTGTTGTATATCACAGTGTGTAAAATATAAAATGAAATTCTTTTTGGGCCATACCTTTATTTTGGAAACATTTTCTTTACTCATGGTAACCAAAGTGACATTTTACCCCCAAAAAACTCATTTTGACTACTGAAAAGCAGTATTTTGGAAAATATAAAAATCATTTTCTTCTTTTCCTTCAAATTTTACAGTACTATCCCAATCCCCTCAAGAAAAATGTTACAACTTGCAATGTATGGTTTTTCAGAGTACAAGTAAGTGGATAGTGGATACAGAAATTTTTTCTCAAGGGGGAAACATGTTTATCTGATGATACCGTAAAAATACGCTATTATAACTATACCCCCCTCTTTGGACGTCAAAATCAACCGATTTTTAGCTCCACTGGCTGAAAGCCACTGGGGCTATTGTCATGGCGTTGTGTCCGTCGTGCGTCCGTCCGTCCGTCCGTGCGTCCGTCCGGTCGTAAACTTTTCTTTAAAAATCTTCTCCTCAGAAACTACTGGATGGACTTAAACCAAACTTCACAGGAATGATCCTATGTTGACCCTCTTTCAAAGTTGTTCAAGAAATTTTGATCCAATGAAAAACATGGATTTAATGGGCGTGGCTAATTTCCAAATATGGTAAAAATGGAGTTTTCTCAGATTCTAATTAATGGATACCAATTAAATTTTACATGAATGATCCTTGGGTGACCCTTTATCAGTCTACAAAAAATCATTGTGATCGGATAGAAAATGTGCATTTTTGGGGCGGAGGTCCTTTCCACTATATGTTATATAGTGGAAACTTTCAAAATCATTTTCTCAGAACTTAAGCAATGGATATCAACAAAATTTCACTGGAATGATCCTTGAGTGACCCTTTATCAGTCTACAAAAAATCATTATGATCGGATGGAAAATATGCATTTTATGGGCGGAGGTCTTTTCTCTATATGTTATATAGTGGAAACTTTAAAAATCATTTGCTCAGAATGTAAGTGATGGATATCAACCAAATTTCACTGGAATGATCCTTGAGTGACCCTTTATCAGTCTACAAAAAGTTATTGTGATAGGATGAAAAATATGCATTTTATGGGCAAAGGTCATATTTCAATATGTTATATAGTGGAAACTATGAAAATCATTTTCTCAGAATGTAAATGATGGTTATTAATCAAACATTTTTTGTATGATCTTTGGGTGACCCATTATCATGCAGCCAAAAATTATTTTGATTTGATGAAAAATATTTCTTATAAGAGCGGTTGTCATTTCTCTATCTGTTATATAGCTGAAACTTTGAAAATCATTTTCAACATCAGTAAAACCCCAAATATCTAAAAATCTAGTCAAAATATTTATTTGCTTTTACAAGAATTTCAAGCCTGTGGAGCGACTCAAGCCATTCATGGCTTTCTAGTTGTGAGATTTCCAGAAAAATTGAAGCCTCTAAAACACCTCCCCCACACACAAAGATAAATTCAGCGATAGGTCAATAAACTCTTTTCCAAGTAAATTTTAAGCTTTTGTTTCGTTAGTTAAACCCTTTAAAAAAAAAAATTCTCTCACTTTCAAAAGGCCTGTAAACCTCACTCCTACACTGTGGCAAATTATATTGATTCATGAATCACCTTTTGTTTTGATCTGGAATTTGCAGTCATAGTTTAGACCTACCTAATGGAGTTTTTGCCAATTTTAGAAAATTTAACTTTCGAAGCCTCAAATAGACCCCCACCTCCGTCTAATATTATAGTAATGTTATGATTCTAATAGTAACCTGGGCTTGTATTAGAACCTTTACGGTATGTTACATTTAATGAGTATTCAAATGAATGGAAATACAAGCTATTGTGCAGTAATTTGGTTGAAATCAATAAATCTAGAATTATTTGGTAAAAGACATATATCATTGAATTTCATATTTTTTCAGGGGGAGCAATAACAGACTAAATGACAATGGAAGAAACAGAAACAATGCAAAAAGGTAAGTGTTAGATCTCATGATGATCTTATAATTTTTTTTTGCAAACATGCAAAAGATATAATCCTTGGCAGGCTGAACCTGCAATTTTACTGCCTTGGTATGAGATATAGACAAAGATAATTTCAATCAGCCAATTCTTTAGGTATACTTTTGAGGAAATAAGAAAAAAATAAATTGATGGAAGGTAACTTTTATTCTAGATTGGGGTTGGCCCTCCTGAGAACCAGAAAATAAAAAAATGATGGCCTAAGCTGAATTAGTGAAAGATTTTCAACCTCTATAAATGGGCTTTTGTTTGCCTAGTGTTACAAGATTTACATAAGAATTCAAAGGGTGTGAATTTATTTTTAGTTTCATTAAAAATAAAAGACTTCTTTCTTTGATTAAATGAACTAAAAAATCTTTAGTTAGGACATGTAGTTTCTTGATATTCTCCCAACATGACTCTCCTGAGTCATTTTTGAAACCAGTAGACTGTATTATTACTGCATGATTGGCAGATATATTTAGAAACATATATTTGAAATTATATTGAAAAAGAAATTTGTAAGAGATTAATAATTCAAGGGGTCAGTGCAACACTATTGTAAGTGCCTATAAATAGAAAGGCACTTACAATAGTATTGCATTGATCCTTCAATTTAAAAAATAGGTATTTAAAGTATGAATATTGACGATCGTGACTTTTAAACTGTAATCAGAGACTGTGGGTATTTCCCCCTCTGTAATTTTATACCATATGACGATGTTGATTGCTCAACTTTATAATGTAAAATAAAGTCATGATTTCTCCTCCTCCCCATCACATAATTGACTACTTATTTCATAACCTTTTCACGCTGAATTCTAGAAATAAAAGGAGCTACATTTAATTCTGCAGACCTATGTTGTTGGTACTCATTAGAATTGACCCTGTGAGGCACTTCTGTTGAGAACATACAACATAGGATTTAGTGTAATTTAACAAGCCACGTTTCATTCGCAGATTTTGAATAGTAGTTTAATTTCAAATGCTTGGTGCAAAACTGAAGTTTAAAAAAACTGTATGTGTAGTTATAGTCCGTTTGACTTCTTTATGGACCAACCTTTTCATCAATTACATAAAATTGCTTTTGAATGAAAGATTTGTATGTGGTAAGATCCTAATTTCAGCTTAATACCATTCCAAAAAATATTTTTTGAAAGTAAAATGATTTCAAAATAATGACTTTGTCTATCAAGTTAATGTAAATATTTTCTCATTTTCCGCTCTTAAACACGAGGGGTGATAGAGGCTGTTAAAACTAGTAAAAATATAAACATATAGTAAAAGCACGTGGTTTTATACTAAACATTTGACAGAAGAAAGGTATATTATTCCTTATTTGGAAACGCTCATTAGCATATCGACAGTCATGTCATCTTAAACGTAAATATTTCGTGATTTGTACCGTTATCATTCGCATTTTTATCAAGTTTTCCTCGTGAAATTCCCAACGACTTCATTAAATAATGCTTTTTGATTGGTCTAAAATATATGAATATGGGGTTCATCTCAGAAGAGACAAAAGTAATTATAGATTATCTGGTCAAAGGATTTTTAACAAAGAGAAAAAATATTCAGATTTGATATCTAAAGGAGGTAAAAATCTTCGGCAAACTAATTCTTATAAAAATACTCGATTTTATACTAGAAAGACACACTCGAGGTCTTTCACTTTTGACTTGGCCCCTATGCAAATCAGAGCTATTTTTGGATAGAATATTCGCTGTTCCATTTAATACGGATACAAGGAGGCATGCAAGGCTGAAAGTTAACATGTAGACGGACGGACAAAACCATTATTTTACATCAAAAAAATCCTGAAAAACAAAATTCGCCATGGTATTAGATGGAAAATATGATATGACAAGAAAAAAATACGATTCATTAATTCATTTCTGAGATTTTCGGCGAAATGTTGGTCCATATAGAAGTCAAACGGACTATATGAATGTACAGTCTTTTCCACTACCAGTAATCTTACAACAGCGTATTTCCTTTGGGTTGCAAGTAATTTCTTAAATTCCTTCAGGGCCCAAGGTTATAAAACTTTTCTGGGGCTCGGGCTAAATTTTCTCAAATTTTAAACTAGAATATATGTAGGAAATTAAAGATAATATTAATAAGTTGTTATGTAAAACAACTTTTTAATATCATCTTTTATGTTAATACATTAAAATGAGTAATAAAACAGAAACATAGCTTGAATCTCAAATTGAAATTTGAGAAAATTGAGCCCTGAGCCTGAAAAAGTTTTATAACCTTGGGCCCAGATCTTTATACTCTGAAAGGATAGATCAAGGGCATATTATTTACGATTGTCTCTTTCTCTTTTTGACTGTCTTTTTGACTGTCTGTCTTTTTGTCTGTCTGTCTGTCTTTTATGATAGTCTGTTATGTATGTCCTTTTGTCTGTCTATCTGTTTGTTTGTCTGTCTTTTTGTCTGTCTTTCTGTTTGCAAAAACTTAATCTGTGAACATGACATTTTCTTTAACATAGTGTTCGACATACTTTTTAGACTCATGAAATTGCTGGATATTTCATATCTTTTCCACTCTCTATTGCATAATTAGGTCAACTTCGAGTTTATACGAGCTCTATATGCGAGTACTGCCCATCAGCTCTTATGCAATTATGCCCAGCCCTCTTATCCATTTATAGCGATTGTTTGTTTGAATGGGTTTTACGCCGCTTTCAACAATTTCGCAGTTATATCGCGGCGGCCGGAGCACCTAACAATGGATTCCTGGTATTTCTTTCACCTGTACTACCATTACAGCCTTTCCCAGCCTCTGACTGCTATCTCACACAGGGTTACGATTATCTACCCATTGGTGAGAGACAGACGTCGGACAGGATATTTGCCGCCACAAGGGATCGAACCTTCGACTTCCAGATTGGAAGTTTTATGCCTAACCAACTGCGCTATGGTGGCAGCTCCCATTTATAACGCGGCACATACATCATTGGTGATTTATAAGAAATCTCAAACATAATGTAAAAGGAGTTAACTTACATAATTTAACACATATTTATGTTAATTATTTATTTGCAGAATGTTTGATTCCCAGAATAACAACAGAGGGGGCTACAATATTGGACCTACACCAATGTACTTTTATGCAGGATCAAAGTTACAAATTGAATGGTGAGTGTTTACTGGGTATTAACCTCTGTCCTGCTGATTTAAGAAAATAAAGTGACACTGTAGACTTAGATCAGTCTGAATTTACTTGTGATGTTATTGAATGATATTGATATTGGAAACACAGGATGATGGCTGAGTATGAATTGAGCCTGTCCATGACATTTCCAACAATTTCAGATGTGCAAACATTGAGCAGCATAGACAGACACATACTGTATAATTAGAATTACTTGATGGTCTACAGATACTTTGAGACCTTATCTATCTACTAAGTGCATAGTGAAGAGTCTGGTCAGACTGTGCCGATGCACATGCTGTTCAGAGTCTTTGCTTTGCGCATATTTGAAATTGTTAGAAATGTCATGCACAGGCCCAAATAATACTTTATATTCTTTTGAATCAATCTCTACTTTATCAGATCAGAGTCACAGATAGAAGGGGTAACTCCAATCTAAGATCATTATTTTCAAATGAAACCCAATGATGTGGGTATTCATTTGAACTTGTCTCAATATGACGATTCAAATGAGTAACCAAAACTTAGCATTTGAGCAAGGAAAATTGGAAAAACAAATACCCCCTGTATCTATATCAGTTGACACTGAACTTAAATTGCCTGAAAAGAGATATGAGAAAACTATTGCATACAAACAGCAACCTATAGCCGTTAAAATTGTGAGCAGAAAAATAGAATGTTACAGGGTTAATCCACGTTTTTGAGGGCGTTAAAATTTGCAGAGACATGAAAAATGGTTAAACACGCCAGTGCTTTGCACTCGGGCATTAAAGCATTTTTGAGGGTCTCTGTAAATGTTAATGCCTGAAAAAAATGAACTGACGCTACCATTGCTTGAAAAGAAAGGCTAATGTATTTATTCATACAGAAATTGCAAAATAATTCATAGAAACGCTTTAAAACTAGCTCCAGAACCAATAATGTGTCGGAAAAATTGCGCTGCCACCATTGTTTTTACTGATGTTGGTTTGTAAAATTATGACATCACAAAACAGTTTAAGAAGTATGTTTACAAAAAAAAGAATAGACTCATAAAAAGTGCATTCAGTTCTTTCATCACTTTGATTTTGATGCAATTTTGCCAAGGTTTATTTAGTATAACTTGAGTTAACAGGCAGAAAGATTAGGCAAAGCTTGTGATCCAATTATTTCTGGTTTGGGCTTTGCCATCAGTGAGATGTGTACATATTGTTTTGGAAACTGACATCAGTTTAATGGTTCAGCGTGAAACAGTTGTAACTGCTATAGACAGTTACAACTGTTTCATGCTGAGCCATGAAGTTGGAGGGAAAATTTGCAAGAAGAGTCCTTTGGTCATGAAATTTAACTAAACTTTCACATTATATACTTCACAGGATGATACTGGGAGTGCTGTATTAATTTCTAAGAAAACCATTGTACAATTGATCATTAGTTGATATAATCTTCCAACTAAAAAAAGATCATTGATGGGGATTTGACACCGATTACCCAACACTACTAGCCAGTTCTTTTACCTGGCTGGTAGCTGTAGTATTTAGTAGCAGTAGGTATGAGGTCTTTCTCGTGGCTGTGAAAACAGATGTATTGGTTAATTGAGAGTGACTTAATCAATCAAACTAAAACAAACTTGTATTAGAAAAATAAAATTATGATCATGATTACCTCCCCTTTAGTTATCTTCCACTGCAGGCACATAAAAAAGGCCCTATTCAATAAATTGTAATACATATACTACATGATTCTATTTTGCAGGACAAATCAGCATTCCTGCAGTGATGCAAATAACCATTGTGAACTAATTCTACAATATATGTGCAATGAAAACATCAGGGATGGAACTAAAACAAAGTGAGTTGGTTGAACCATTTGGATTGAATTTATTAATTGTTCATCGAAAGAAGAAAATTTGAAGACTGTACACACTATATAACTCCTGTTGAATAATTAGAGGATGTTGAATGAGTGGTCATTAAATACAAAATTAATTGATCATCTTAAAATAAGTCATCTATATACAGATAAAAAGAAAGGCTTTGCCAAGTTTTTATCTGTTTTAGGTGATTTGTTTAATAAATTCAGTAATTTTCAGCACCAAGTCAATATTCTATTTATAATATGACCTGGATTTTTGTGATAAATCAAGGAAATTCTAAAAATTGATTGATTCCATTTTTTTTCACAAAACATTGCAAAGTGATGTAAGCAAAGTAATTATGACGATATTTTTACAAGAAGAAAATAATGTTAACTTCCTAGCTCATTTGCTCCTGCTACGTAGGTCATATTATTATGAGAGATCAGAACAAAACTGTTCATAGACATTTTGACTGACAATTAATGGTCACAGAGCTTTCTGCTCTTTGAATTTGAACTAAATAATGATTTTTTGAATGGCCTCTTACAAAAGTTGATAGAGATCATGATTATTAACATATACCAATTACAGTTTGATAGACATTGTAAGAAAAGCATAAAATAGCCTAATTATGGCACATGTAGTAAAATTATTATTTAGTGCTAATGAAGGACACCCCAACAGTAATACCAACCCACTAAAGAATTTGTGTCAAATTGATAAAGATTGAAGTACATTTTGTACATTGTAACTTGTTATCAATTATCTCTATGAAGTGGCAGGATATACTGTATCCTGTAGAACAGCTTATCCAAATTATTTTTATGTCATTTACTATGCTTCTATTCATGTATAGTGTTTTAAGCTTAGCTGTTTTCAGAGAAACCAAGGGTATTGCTATAGCCTTGGCGTTCTTGTCTTAGTTTTTGTTGTTGCTGTGGATGTGTGAAAAACTTTGATATTTTGTGATGTCTCTGGTTCTACTGAAGGCATTCACTTGGAACTTGGCACATATGTTGACCATTAAAAGAGAAAGCTATACTATCAAGGGAATAATTTTAGTCACATTTTGTACAAATTATGCCCTTTTTTTACTTAAGATTTTTTTCACCATCCAGCACTCAACAGCAGAGCATAAACACCTGTAGGCAGTTCTCTTGATTAACTGTAAATTTGCTTTTATTAGTGAAAGTTTTATTTTTGCTTATATTAGCAACTTATTTTAAAAGAAACACAAAATTTGAGAATATCCCTTAATTCTAGTATAACATGGAAATAAGGAACAAATATAAATCGCTGATATATGAACTGGCCAATTCATAGAGATACGAGAGTAAGAAGAAGCAAAAGTTATATGATTTACAGTATCATGTAAATCCTTATGTAACATTTGCAAAAGAATATTTATGAGACACTGCTTGTAACAAGTAAATACTCATTTTCCCCTCAATTTCACATTCCCTTTTAAAGCTTGTAAAACAATTTTTCAGGTAGCTCAAAGTTCCCACAATTATTGAAAAAAAATTAGACTGGACCAAGTTGAAAGATTTTGCAGAGATCAATTCAAATTAAATGAAAGATGATTTATGCCAAATTACATTGATAATAAAGAGAAGTGCTTTCCAATGCTATTTTTGTCAGTGCACCAGAAATAAACTTGTTTTAATTAAGTAACTGCATTAACTTAAAGAATGACTTTATCCTTATTTTCAGTACAATACCATTAAAGAACAATAGATGTGCCAATAATAAATGTGATACTGACCAACAATACGGAATGCACGAAAATTACAACTTTTATCATAACTGTCGATTACGAGAGAGAAATAAAGGACTTTTTACAGCAGACCAGGTAGGTCAGACACTTTATCATGCAGTGAGGCCTGTATTGACCTGATATGACATGTCTGATAACTTAAGATGATATCAGGCAGGTCAATTTATTTTAACCCTTTCCTGTTTTTACAAAATTTTGGACCTGTCCGAATTCAAAGGTTTTGCAGACGAAAATTTAAAGTGGATCTAATTTGAAAAATAACCATTCTGTAGGGTAGAAAATAGTGTGGAAAAAGAAGAAATTGCTTGTCAGAAGCAATTTCTTCTTTTTTCACAATGTTTTCTCAATCATAAAATCACAGGCACGTAAAAAGCAGGGATTAAACAGCAAAGGGTTAAGAAACAATTTGCATATTCCAATGACCTTCAAGTTCACCTGAACTTATTTTCTCCTTCTGATCCCAAAATCCCTTTAATGTTAGGGTGTGGAATCAATTACAAGTATCAATTATCTTCTTCTTGTATACTTAATTAAACAAAGAAAAATAAAGATTCTTTGGAAATGAAAATAATACATCATACATGACATCATTTTCACTTGTCCTTGGCTTTCAAATTTTTTTACACAGAAAATATATTCAACTTGAAAAATGTTGAAATTTGAAGGCTTGCACAATGAATAGTCTGTTTTGTGTTCAGAAGATATTGATAATAATTCCCAAATTTACAAATCAATGGCTCTGCGCAAAACAGTTTTAACACCCTATAACATATAGGGAGTTACAACTATTTCACGCTGAGCCATTGAAATGTTAGGTGATTCATACGAATTGAAAAGTAATGAATTATTTAATGCCGAGTTTCTTGAATATTTCAACAATATCTCTTTTTACACACAGAACATGAAGAATCGTAATACGGCAGTTTACACACGTCAAGACAACAACGGCAAAAATAACAGATACGGTTACGAGTGTCCGGAGGAGAGAGATTATTACCCTTATTGGCATTATTCACCATGGAAGGTATGTTCATCACGTTTTATTTTGAGTACATTAAAAATTGAAGGAAGTTGTGATAAAAAAAGAAAATATTAAATTAGAAAATATACTTTATATAAATTTTCATAAATGTATCTTTGATTTTGTCAGGTAGCGCGTCGGACTGTCAAACTAGAGGTCACGGGTTCGATCCCCGACGGCGGCACTCATTCTTTCCGACTATTTGTCTCTCACCAATGGGTCGATAATCGTAGATCTATGTGAGATAGTAGCTGGAGGCTAGGAAAGGATGTAATGGTAGTACTGGCATGAGAAATACCAGGAATCCATTGTTAGGTGCTCCAGCCGCCGCGATATAACTGAAATAATGTTGAAAGCGGCGTAAAACTCCATTCAATCAATCAATTGATTTTGTCAGCATTTTTAACCTAGATCGTTTTATCCAGTATCGATCTATTAAAAAAAGATTAACTGAATGCAAGAGTTAATTCAATACACACAAATTTACATTGTACATTAATACTTCAGAAGAGAAAAAAACTGTAGTAAAATGTTGTAATTGTAAATTTGAAAGCTTTATTAGTTTATTGCAAACACTGTAAATAAGGTCAATTTTGTTCCAGGATTTAGCAGTATTAACCAATAACCCAGAGAGATGTGACTATTACAAGACTGAGAGTGCTAATGTCAAATCTCGGTGGGAATGTTATTTTCCTCCGAATGTGATTGAGCAGATGATTGATAAAGTCAACAGTATTCCAAATAACCAAGAAGATTGTGAGGTAAACATTACTAAACAATGATGTCTTTTGAAAACAGTAAATGGTGAAAAAAAGAATTTAAAGAATATAATAATATAAAGAACACATTTTTTTTTAAACCAATATTTAAAGATTGAAATTATAAAAGTTAAAGAAATTAACTTTTTTTTGTAAGAGAAAACTTTCATATGGGAAATAGATATTTCTCCTAATAAACGCTCCTGGGAGCTATACATAACATGGTCCTCAGGCTTTAAATCAATATGCATTTTCTGATTTAAAAATCGTGGAAATTGATGTCTTTTAGGCTCATTGCCCTTTGATATGAGTTGAATGTTAATGTTTGTTTAGAGGAAATTCATATCAAATTAGAGAAGAAGTCTCAAAAAGTTCCAAAAATTTAGGTATTTGTATTTGTTTTTTCTTAGTGAAAGAATGTAGGGGTGCCACTATTAGGGAGGGCACTTTTATAAGAGGAAATACGGTAACAGCTATGAAGGGGTTTTAAGACTTTTCCTGCTGAATGGAATTTTTATGCCCCCGTATCGAAAGATCGGGGGCATATTGTTTTACCGTTGTCCGTCTGTCCGTCTGTCCGTCCGTCCGTCTGTCTGTCTGTCTGTCTGTCTGTCTGCAAAAGTTAACCAACCGTCTGTCCGTCCGTCCGTCTGTCTGTCTGTCTGTCTGTCTGTCTGCAAAAGTTAACCAAAAAACTTAACATTGCCAATATCTTCAAGCCTATTTAAGATACAAAGCTCATATTTGGCATGATGATAGATCTCAATGATCCGCATCTGCTGATACCAAAGTCAAGGTCATGTGACAAGGTCAAGGTCATTTCTCAAGGTCAAATAACTCAAAAAGTTAACCAAAAAACTTAACATTGCCAATATCTTCAAGCCTATTCAAGATACAAGGCTCATATTTGGCATGATGATAGATCTCAATGATCCGCATCTGCTGATACCAAAGTTAAGGTCATGTGACAAGGTCAAGGTCATTTCTCAAGGTCAAATAACTCAAAAAGTTAACCAAAAAACTTAACATTGCCAATATCTTCAAGCCTATTCAAGATACAAGGCTCATATTTGGCATGATGATAGATCTCAATGATCCGCATCTGCTGGTACCAAAGTCAAGGTCAGTTGACAAGGTCAAGGTCATCTTTCAAGGTCAAATAACTCAAAAAGTTAACCAAAAAACTTAACATTGCCAATATCTTCAAGCCTATTCAAGATACAAGGCTCATATTTGGCATGATGATAGATCTCAATGATCTGCATCTGCTGATACCAAAGTTAAGGTCATGTGACAAGGTCAAGGTCATTTCTCAAGGTCAAATAACTCAAAAAGTTAACCAAAAAACTTAACATTGCCAATATCTTCAAGCCTATTCAAGATACAAGGCTCATATTTGGCATGATGATAGATCTCAATGATCCGCATCCGCTGGTACCAAAGTCATGGTCATGTGACAAGGTCAAGGTCATTTCTCAAGGTCAAACTTTGAAAAAAATGCTGTTACGGGGGCATTCGTGTTTCACAAACACATCTTGTTTTTTCAATAGTATTGGCAAATTTTCGGACATTCCAACCAGTCTTGATAAATCTTTCCCAAAAATAATCTTTGCAATGTAGATTAAGATCAGCCTGCATTTCTTTGAAGACTGATCTTGATCTATACTGTCTGCCAAAGCTTTAAGTAGAAGCAGAAATTTCTCCTGGACAGCATGATAAGGGTTAAATTTGTTTATTAAATTTGTTTTAGTTGATTGATATTGTGAGTAAATAATGCTTTCTGATGTGAATCAAAATACAGGATTAATTGTTTGTTGTTAAACTGTTACTGAGTTATAAAGTGTTTATTAAAGATATAAAAAAAGAAAAGAATGATTTTATTTTTCCAGAAATTTAAATACCCACAAAATGATGATAATGGCGTGAAGGGGGTATGGAAGGAGTTTCCTGCCCATGGTATTTCTGCCCCAGAATGTCGACAAACCCAGTTTTCACGAGACAACCACCTCGGTAATGGAATAGACGGACATTCTAACAGATATAACTGGACCCTTCCTGAATTAAATGAGGAAAAATGTGCCTTCAGAATAAGGTATACCTTGGTATATTTGACTGGTATCAAAAAAATGCTTGAATAACAACTACCAACATATATTTTTAATTAATAAAATAAATATTACATTCAATACAGTATGTTATTTATTCATATGAAAGCACATGCAAATGCAAGTAGGAATAATCAGATTTTCATTCATCTAAATGGGAAGGGTCAGATTCAGTTCAATGAAATCATCCTATAAGTTAGACAGTTTTAAATATAGTCTATTGGGTGACCAAAATATTGTAACTACCTTCTGGGGTATCACCGCTGCTTGTACCAAATGTCTGGCCATTGAGAGAAACAGGAAATGCTGCTCTTGATAAAGAGACAGACACTCTACAAGGGCGTAACTACCATTATGCCTATTATGCAAGTGCGTAATAGAAATAAATTTTCTTTCAAAAAATGTCGTTGATGCATGACCATAACATCAAAACTACAGCTTATTTAAGCTGTAGCTATGATGTTTTGATCATTCACCAACGCTCAAATCATAGAAAAGGGTGGTGGAAGGAGGACATTCACCTTTTGTCACAGTTTAAATATCGCCTTTATCCTATTTATTCTATGTTTGTCACCTGCTCAGTGTGTATGATTTTTCTAATCCAAGTTGCACCTATGCTCTACCTGTAAGGTCTTTAAGATCTGGTATGACTAAGGGCTTTTATGGAAATAAATGTAGAAAAAAGTGTAAAAATTTAGATTTTTTTCCCTGTTGATCACAAATACCAACAAAAGACAAGAAATATTAGGCCTGGGATATTTATATAATACATAGTTAGTGTTTTGTACGAAAATAAATATTTAACGAGGTTGAGGCTTGGGGGAATTGTTTAGGCTCTACTGAGACAATTATCAAATCTAACAACCATGTTAGATATTTTTTTCATACAATACATTAAGTATGTATTGTATTTATCTTATAACCACTATTTGTCTTGTTTTCGAAAATGTTTCTAACAGAAATGCAAGCTTCTAAAAAATAACCCCATTATGTCATTATTCTAAAAATATCCATGTGATATCATAAAAGATATTATATGGGATGTTATAATTGTATAGTAATAAGATAAAAGTTATACATATGTGCAGTCTGGTCTTGGCCTATTCTACCTGCTTGATACTTCATTATGGACGAAAAAAACTATGTCCAGACTGTTTAATTTGTTCATGGAATGACTATTTAAAACAATATTTAAACCTAATGCTGTTTGTAGTATATTTTTGCTGAAGACAAAGCTTTAGCATACAGTGAAGACTAAGATCAGACAGCACAGGTGTGCAAAGCATATGCAGTCTGACCTTGACTAACAATGACCTTGACTAACAATGTCTGCTTACTTCTTACTTTTTGTTGAAAAAAAATGAGAGAGACTCCTTGCAATGCTCCCAAAATTGAACAATTACATTGAATTTAAAATTCGATATCATCAGGATAAGGGTTTAAATTTAGCAGGATTAGGATGAATAGCGCTTCCTTTTCAGATATAACATCTCCACCAATGACTATGATGGATGGAACACAAACGCATCCGCCAATGCTATAAATAATAACCAGCCTACCAAGTTAGATTTGTCTGATTATTATGGATTGGAGAATTATGAAACAGCTAAAGAAAGAGGCTACGTCTTTGAGAATGATCCAGAAGTGAAGATCTTTGCTGATGCTCCTTTCAACTTTCGATTGGCTGTAGACACTTCTCAGTTTGGTAGAACATTTCAAGATAGGTAATGGTAACAATTTTGTCATAATTTACATATACTTTTTTGATAGAGACTCAAGAAATTTCAAGATATTTTAGATGATCTTTTATAAAAAATTTATAATATATATTTATAAATTTATATAGATTGATTTAAGTTGTAATGTAGTTGCCATTATTCTGTTAAAAGATCACCTCAAGAACAGCTTAAGTATGGATTAAACTGGATACATTGCAGTGTGGCATCAACAATAAAAGTGTTGACAATGTCCTAGGGCCTTAATCTTGGCAAAATTTTCAATGAACTAATAAGATTATTTTTCAGACCTAAAAGGTTAAAGTCTAACAAAAATGGAAACATTTCAATGGAAATCATGTTGTAGTTTTTCAGCCCACCTGAACAGAACATGCTCAAGTGGAAGTTTTAGGATCACCCTGAGTCTTTCAGGCATCATCAGCCAAAATCTTAATGAAAACTTTAAGAATGTTTTTCATGTCATATAAATGTACCTATTGATACTGAAAGCTTTTGATTCATAAGCCTTGGAAAATATTTAGTGACAATTGCAACTTTATTTAAACGATCAATTGTCCAATTAGATCATTCATTTAGATAGTCATTTTCTACCAAGTTAGATATGTGAATTTAATTGTTTTTAAGTCTTGTCATGCTGAACCCGGAATATTCCTGCTTTGGCAGGAGCTATAGAGAAAACATCAGCCTGCACACATGTGCAGTCTGATGTTTGTCTACACCACCTTTTTCTCACTTTCAGAATTGTCAATAGATAAAGTTTTTCAAATAAAAATTGACCTATAGTTGGTACTTTCTGTGCTGTTTGCCCTTTGATTTTGATAAAAAAAAATTTAGCCAAAATTTATTCAGCATAACAAGGGTTAATATATTGAATATTTTCCACTTTCTTCAGATCCCACACATTCAGTATAAGAAAAAGACCCAATGGAGTGACAGGAGAAATTCATAATTTAAATGTTAGAGGAAAACGTGGAAACATTGTACAGGTGTACCCAGCCGTGGAGTATGATTTTGTTCCCAATAATCTTGAAATGAGAAATGGAGAATATGTACACATACAGTAAGTATATGTATATGTGAATAAAACGTGGAAACATTGTACAGGTGTACCCAGCCATGGAGTATGATTTTGTTCCCAATAATCTAGAAATGATAAATGGAGAATATGTACACATACAGTAAGTATACGTATATGTGAATAAAACATGGAAACATTGTACAGGTTTATTCAGTCATGGAGTAGGTTTTGTTCCTAATAATCTGGAAATGAGAAATGGAGAATATGTACACATACAGTAAGTATATGTATATGTGAATAAAATGTGGAAACATTGTACAGGTGTACCCAGCAGTTGAGTATGATTTTGTTCCAAATAATCTGGAAATGAATGCTAGGGTTTATGTACACACATACAGTAAGTATACATATATGTGAAAAGAAATGCTGAAACATTGAACAGGTTTACCTAGCTGTGGAGTATGACTTTGTTCCTAATAATCTAGAAATGAGAATATGTACACATACAGTAAGTATATGTATATGTGAATAAAAATGCTGAAACATTGTACAGGTGTACTCAGCTGTTGAATATGACTGTTCCCAATAACCTGGAAATGAAAATAGAGAATGTGGATAGCAGGGTTTAATTTCTACACATTTTCTGACGTTCTTGTGTCATCAACACAGGGCTAGTCTAAATCTATTCATTTCCATTTTGGCACACATACAAACGTACTTTATCCTGGATATCAGTTGCAATTTTCTTTAACACATTCCCATATTATACTCTATTTTGACACCCTTTAAGATAAGAGATTAAGGAAAAACATAGTGGTAACAAGCAATTTCTTTATTTGGCACAATGATTTCTATCAATAAAATAGAAAATGAAATCTAATAATTCATCAACCTTTAATCTACTTAATAAATCAGTCTTGAATTACATGGTTTTGTATTGTGAATCAATTCATGTCACCCACTAATCATATTAAATTACAAGATTGACTGCTTATCTTACTTTAAGGTAGTGGATCCTTTATAGTTCCATAACATATTGGAAGTAATGAATTTGACAGTGTTAACATAGGTTTCCTAATGATTTTCACTAGGAAACCTTTGTTAACATTGTGAAAGATCATGTGCTACGAAATGTTGTGAAACTATCACAGGTCTACTACTTTAATAAAAACATTACATGTATATTGAAAGTGGAAGTAGTTGATGAAAAATTAATTATATATCTCTTTGTCAATCTGTGGGTTGAAGTATCCCCATGTACATGTACTCATATTTTTTTCCTCTATTGAAAATGAAATCACACAATACTATCTGCAGGTGGACAGGTTCAAACACCAACCCAGGGAACAACGATGGGCAGGGGAAAGCAAGCACAGACAGAAATAACATTTTAATGCTGAAACACCAACCCTTTCAAGAAGGTCTAGGGACCCAGTGGGGACAGGGGCCAACCAAGGGGGATATTGGGACCAACTATCCAGAACATTTGGACAATGCAACATTCCTTGGTCTTCCTAAAGCAGATGCACTCAAACTGGCATTTGTTGAACCTGGTATGTAAATTACATATTCTTTGTAGAGTGCAATACAAAAATGTTTAACAAATGAATAGGTAAGTAGGTCATGGTCAAAATTTTAATTTTAAGTTTGCCACAATCATAGCACATTTATGGCTCAATGCAAAACAGTTGTAACTCCCTATATGTTGATAGGGAGTTTCAACTGTTTTGGGCTGAGCCATCGACATCTAGATCCCCCATGGTTGCACACATCTTTTCTCATTCGGAACATCACTCTGCCATTTCCGTAAACTGCAACAGACCTTGGATGTATGTAAGGCGTATGGGTATGTAACAAAATTGTGCATTTTGTTAGGCGGAAACAGTGTAAGAAACAACCCGCGATATCTTTAGATTTATATCTTTTACAGTAAATAATGGCTGAAAAATCTAAATTTTTGAGAATGACGAATCATTCTCAAAAATTAAGATTTTTCAGCCGTTATTTAAGAATCTATAGATATTTATATAAGGATTCAATGGTTTCACCTCAGTGACTCAAGCGAGTAGCGTCGGTGAAGTAAAATGTTTTCACTAAAAGTTTCGAAGCTAACGCCATTTTAATTGGCGTCATCAAGTTTTTGCAAGGTTTTCCCGTACTTTTTAAAAATAGTCTGTATATGTACATCCGAAGTTGATAGTGAGATTGGCCGAATGGTGTTCTGAATGATTTTTTCTTACATAGTCTCCTACCATGTGGGGAACAATGGTAATCTATTGGTGATTGAGGGTAGGAATGGATGTTATTGTAGTATTGTTTAAAAAAATCAATGGTTATGTGATACAGGCCATACAAAATGACTGAAAACTTTTAAATGCAACATTATATCACATAGAAACAAAAAAAACCTTCCTAGACATATCATTTTCCTATAAACTTCAAAAGAGTGTAAGAAACAATGTTCTTATTATACCCCCACCTACGAAGTAGAGGGGTGTATATTGGTTTCACCATGTCTGTCTGTCTGTCCATCCGTCCGTCAATCCGTTGGTAGACCTTTTATTTTCCAGACTCTAACTTGAGAACCAAGCGACCTACAATCATGAAACTTTATGCAAATGTTGCTTATGACCAAAGGGAGTGCCCTATCGTTTTTTTGGTCACATTGGTCAAAGGTCAAGGTTACAGTCAATTTTTGTTCAAATTTCGTTTCCGGACTCTAACTCAAAAATCAAGCAACCTAGAATCATGAAACTTTATGCAAATACTGCTTATGACCCAAGGAAGTGCCCTATTGTTCTTTGGTCACATAGGTCAAAGGTCAAGGTCACAGTCAATTTTTGCTTCTGGACTCTAACTCAAAAGCCAAGCAACCTAGAATCATGAAACTGTATGAAATGTTGTTTATGACCTCAATATCTGTTACAAACACATCCTGCACTAATAGCAATTGCATTTTGACAAAGTGCTTGTGGGGGGTATAAGTCCGCTCTGCGACAGTTCTAGTTTTGCATGAAGGTACATCTTATCAGATATTATTCTGAGAAAAAAGTTGACAGTTGGAGTTTGGTTTTTTTTTTTGCCTATTGTGTGTGTCATTTTATGTCGATTAGGAAGCAAGGTCTAACATCTTAGATTTATCCCTCTTGATTTTGCTTGCTGAAAAATTTTGTTTGATTTCTTTCATGGAAAATTCACAATTACTCACATGGAATTACTCACATAGAATATGTGGGCCGATAAAAGAACCATAAGCCATAGTGACTTCTGGAAATAGAAATCAATATCTCTGATCAGTAGACCATCTCTCTACCACAGACACCATGCATTTCATTTAGGTAGTGAAACTGTAATAGTTCCGCTACATTTTGAAACTCATAATCTTTCACAATGTTGACCTAGGTTTCTAGTGAAAATCAGTAGGAAGCCTTGGTTAACACTTTTAAAGTTCTTTAATTCCGAAATGTTGCAGAACTATTATGGATCCACTACCTTAATTTATGTTTCAGAAAAAGCAGATGAAAATCTGAACGAGGTATCCCCATACTTTGATCTCGGACTGAGACAGGTCAACAAACTTGGGACATACAATTTTGTCTGTACACGAAATAATGATTTCTCAAATCGAGACCAGAAGGCGCGGGTAATGGTGACTAATATGATGTTCCAGGAGTCAGTGTTAGATCCAACTGGCGGGGTTATAAATCTTCAAAATGGGTAAGTGAAATGATTCCTACAATATTAAGCCTTGTCATACAGAAAATGATTGAAAAAATTCATAAAAACCCCCATGGACAAAATAGAAGGGGTATATTGGTTTCACCATGTCTTCCTGTCTGTCCATCGGTCTGTGCGTTGGTAGACCTTTTTGTTTCCTGACTAAAACTTAAGAACCAAGTGATCTTGAATCATGAAACTTCATACAAATGCTGCATATGACCCAAGGAAGTGCCTAATGGTTTTGGGTCACATAGGTCAAGGTTCAAGGTCACAGTCAACTTTTGTTCAATTTTTGTTTCCAAACTCTAGCTCAAGAACCAAGTGACCTAGAATCATGTAACTTGATGCAAATGCTGCATATGACCCAAGGAAGTGCCCTAATATTTTGGGATCACATAGGTCAAAGGTCAAGGTCACAGCCAATTTTTGTTAAATTTTTGTTATACCTTTTTGTTTCAAGACCCTAACTTAAGAACCAAGAGACCTACAATCAAGCACAGGCATATAACAGAAATCTCAATATATGTTACAAACACATCCTGCACTAATAGCACTTATATTTTGACAAAGTGCTGGTGGGGGTCATTAGTGCTTTGTGACAGCTCTAGTTTAAATCTAAGCTCTAAAAGCACCAGATGCACAAATGATAAGGCAGTAAATTATTATGCCCCCATCGAAAGATCGTTTTACCAATGTCCATATGTCCATCCATTCATCTGTCTATCTTTCTGCAAAGCTTCACCAAAAAACTTAATATTGCTAATTACTTCAAGGCTTTTCAAGATACAATGATCATATTTGGTATGATGATAGATCTAAGTTATAGGCATCAGCTGGTACCAAGGTCATGTTCATGTGACATGGTCAAGGTCAACTGTCAAGGTCATTTTCTTTTAAAAAGTACAGTTTTAGGGACATTGAGTTTCACAAAAACATATTGTTTGAATTTATAATTTTCAAAATGTTTTGGTTTAAAAGGGAAACTCTGGTTGTATAGACAAACATCTATATTTATTTTGATTAGATTTCAAAAAGGGTTAAGCTTACAGATTCCCTTTTGAACACTTAGTGCAGATGTTTTCACATCCCTGAGAGAGAGAGACAGAGGCTTCAACCAACTGCTACCTCATCTATTTGGGCTGGCTATTAAGTGTTAAGTTTATAAACACAATCCAGAGAAAGTAGGGCTAAAAGCAAGGACCTTCAGGTCATGAGTCTAGCACCTATACCACCCAGCTATTAAGGCAGTCACCGAAGCTTTTACAGATACTGAATGTCATTCAATTTGAAAAACTAGAAACTATCTTGTGTCAATATTTTCACTAAGATCACTTTTGCACTAACCTGTCATTAAACTTTATAATATTAGGACATTTCATTTTAACCTCTCATAACCAAGCACTTGTTGCTCATTATAGGGCTGGAGCCGTGCAGGCTGGACCAGGTACATTTGATTCTCTAAAACATATCAGAATGGAGGTGTGGCCACAGGCAGCAGGACAACAGAAAATAGAGGCTGCAGGATCAAAAATGACAGTGAGTTATTGTTTATTGTATATAAATATCTACCCTTGTCATGCTGAATAAAAACCATTGCAAAATTACAGATGTTCATCTCGAGATGAATAACCAGGTGGTGTTGACTAAGATCAGACTGCACATATGTGCAGACTGATCTTTGTCTATACCCCCTGCAAAAGCAGGAATATTCCTAGTTCAGTATGACAAGGGTTAATTGGAGAAAAAAGTCTTGAATTTTAATTGCATTAGGATTAGTAGGTAATGCTTGCATTAATACCCAAACAAGTTATGTAGCTTTAAATACAAGGAATCCATTGTTAGGTGCTCCAACTGCCACGATATAGCTGAAAAATGTTGAAAGAGGCGTAAAATGCCATTCAATCATTCAATTAATGTAAAGCCGCTTTCAGTCCAGTAGGTTACCTCTCAAACTCTCACAATCACCGTTAATTATTGGCTGCCATCATAGTGCAATGGTAGCGTGTCAGACTATCATTCAAAAGGTCTCAGGTTCGATTTCCAATGGCCAGACTCATACTTTCCAACTACACTGCAACTCCATTATAACGAAATCTGTTAGAGCGCTAAATCCATTATAACGCGGGGTCCGCTTGGCTCCCGAAATTTGGGGGGGTCGACCATTTTGGGTTGCTGCGGCGATGTTACCCGATCCGCCGTTAACGCTGTTTAGATCGCGATTTTAGATCGAAGGGTGAAAACACTGAGATAAAAATCGATACTGAGCGAAGCCAGGTAAATCAATATAATTGGTTTTCACACCTCCCGCGGAGCAGTGGTGGCGATGAATGCCTCAGGTCAGAGAGAAATGGCTAGTTATATCACTACCGCTGGAGTACCGAATTCGATCACGAGTAAAACCATCACATCCTTTCCTAACCCCAAACTGCTATCTCACATAGGTCTACGATTAGTAACCCATGGGTCAGAAAGAATGAGTTCCGCCGTCGGAGAAACACGGAATCCCAATATTGACAGTCCGGCGCGCTACCAACTGCGCCGCGGCTTTATCGACGGCAGGGACACCGAAAAGTCTAGCTCGCATGCGATTAAATCCAAGTTAAATAAATTTTAGAAGAAGCCGTGTTTTCGCAAAATAAGCTAATCTCGTTTTATATTCTCAAATCTTGAACATTTACCGCTGTTGACAAACGTTTCAAAAAGCGACTCGCCCCTTACCCAATTTATTGGTTTATTACCTCCCTTTGCCAATCCCGTTGAATTTTCTTATAAATATTACGTTTTTTGTGAATATATGAAAAAAAAATTGTTTCTGTTTTATCAAACTTATTCATATTATAGTCATGTTTTAAAATTCAAAGCCCAAATGAATTATTTTCGTTGATTCCTATCTCTCACTAAATAGACAACTTCATTCGGTTTTAAACAGAAAGCTATATATAAACCTACATTTCCCGCTTACCAGCGTCAAACAAAGAATCTAAAAATGGCGCGAAACTGATGGTGACCGCGTCGCTTCGCTTTCGTCTGGACTTCCTGACGATCTACTATCTGATAATCAAAGCCGTAAATTAACATCTCGTCAAACCAAGGTTTACGAACGTTTTACTTCCACATTTCTCGAGAAGAAGCTTTCGATATCCCTTGACTCGTGAAGATGATGTATTAAATGGATAAGCTTATCTCCGCAAACCGGCGATCCAAATGTCGTAGCTATAGATTCATTTAATTGAATTTACGGCATTTTTTCTCGCTCATCGAAGAATGCGGTCCTGCACTCCGAGAGATTCGATTACTTTGGTATAGTTTCGATCGGACGTAGGGTATTGTTTATTTTGATTGCGTAGATAATTATGAAATTCGTTGATCTTATGAAACTCCATGGATTTTTCTATCTTTACCATTTTGAGATCGTCGTTATCGGTGTTTCTCAGCTGCCGGGCGGGTAGGCCCGAGAAATCGGGATTCAGAGAACTAAGAGGAGTCTGCGATCGTTTAACCCTACAAACTACATTACTTTATCAAAGATAGTTTTGTTTAGCTTAGGGACAACAAAACGATCTTAAAATAAAAAATACCAAAGTAATAAACCGCGTGTGTTCTTCAATTCGTTGCCGAGTTTTAAAAATATAAAATACGATGGCATAAATATGTACATGTATATTTGGATATCCGATATCGTTATGAATTTTGACCCTGTGTCTGTTACGTTTCCGCGGTACGTTATTGTTCACCGCGGGGGGGGGGGGGGGGGGGGGGGGGATCGGCGGCGGCCGGGGGTACAGCGTTATAGCAGATACATCCACTTCTTCCGCTGTTTCATTTCTTGGACCCCGACCACAGCGTTTTAATGGAGTTGCAGTGTATTTGTCTTCGAACAATGGGTTGATAATAATAGACCTATATGGGATAGCAGCTGGAGGCTAGGAAAGGATGTAATGGTAGTACTGTTGCGTAAAATACAAGAAATCCATTGTCCGGTGCTCCAGCCTCTTTGATATAACTGAAAGATTGTTGAAAGTAATGTAAAACCCCATATAAACAAACAAACAAAAATATGTGATTATGCTTGATTCAGAAAGGTACAGGAAAAAAAGCTGTTGACCATTGTCTGTCTGCTGAATAAATTTTGGCTAAAAAAAAATCATCAAAATCAAAGGGCAAAAAGCACCAAAAGTATCAACTGTAGGTCAAGTTTTATTTAAAAAACTAAGTCTATTGATGATTCTGGTTTGAAAGTATTAAACAGTTGGTTTAGACTAACATCAGTCTGCACATGTGTGCAGGCTGATGTTTGTCTATAGCTCCTGTCCAAGCAGGAATATTCCAGGTTCAGCATGATAAGGGTTAAAGATAGTCCTTTTTCATGTGACAAGTCCCATGTATTTTGAGCTATTGTTCACTAGTGTATTTGTATTTCTTATTACAGCAAGGCGAGTCTTACGCCAGTGATTTCCTGGTAGTCTACCCAGAATCAAGTGTAACAGCACCTGGCAGAAAAATGGCGATTTCTCTAAAACTGACTGACCCTGATGCCAGCAATATTGAGGTCTATAGATCATCAAGTGAAAGTAACTTTGCCTTATGGACAAAAATGGACACAGAAGTTGATGGTGATATGGCCAAGTTTGAAGCTTCTTCAGGCGGTGTTTATGTCGCGATGTCACATAATTACACAGTGCTCATTGTTTCATTAATTGTTGCACTTTTAGTATTAACGTTAATTGTTGGTGGTACAATATTCTACTTCAGAAGGAACCCAGGAAAATGGCAGAGATTAAAAACTAATGCATCAAAGTTTCCTGGTAATTTTAAGGACAAGGTCTAAAGCTTTGAACTCAAGGTATTAAGTTATTCTGCAAAAGTAATTACTCACAAATAATTGGTATTAGTTTATACTGTATAATGAAATTTTTGATTTTCATGAATTAAAGGAAATTGAGGGTTTTTTCTACAGCATGTTCAATTAAAAAGTGCAATACTGTTGAAAGTTTTTAGACATTCGCAACAGTTTGATTTACCAGTGATCTTGCACCAATATTATTTTCTCACACTTAACTGTGTTTATAATAAAAATAAAATCATATTTGCATGATTCTTGCCTATTTGAGAAATGATATTTGATAGTATTAAGTGTAAGTTTACTTCAAACCAAAGAGTTTAATTATTATTCAAGAATTAATGATTCATATGTAACCCGTCACATGAAAAGGGTCCATCTGGGATCTTTTGAGAAAGAAATTGCTTCTAGGACAGGTCAAGCAGATGTCAAATTTTAAATATTCTTTCATAGGAAGGTAGAATGATTATTCTAGATTCAGAAAATTAATAAAAAAAAGAAAAATGTAGACCCTAGTCAGTCTGCGCAATCAGAGCAGTCTGACTAGGGTTGACACTTTAAACATTACACAGATGGTCCCTTTTTGTGTGACGGGTCAGATATGAGATCAACTTCTTTACCCTTGTACTGCTGAGCCTAGAATAAAACTGTTTCGACTGGATATAAAGGAAAAAGGTCACATTAGTGCACAAAAATAGGTAAATTATGGTGACTAGGAACTGTAGTACCCTTTGTTAAAGCTGCTGTATTTAAACATTCCGAATGATTTCTATCATATCAATTTTCCAATGATCCTTTCCTTCTTATTCAGTATCAAAACTGTACCTTTTTGAAAATTGTGATTTTTAGCTCCACTGGCTGGAAGCCACTGGGGCTAATGTCATGGCGTTGTGTCTGTCGTGCGTCCGTCAGTGCGTCCGTGCGTCCGGTTGTAAACTTTTTCTTTAAAAATCTTCTCCTCAGAAACTACTGGATGAATTTCAACCAAACTTCACAGGAATGATCCTTGGATGACCCTCTTTCAAAGTTGTTCAAGAAATTTTGATCCAATGAAAAACATGGATTTAATGGGCGTGGCTAATTTCCAAATATGGTAAAAAGTGAGTTTTCTCAGATTCTAATAGATGGATACCAATGAAATTTTACATGAATGATTCTTGTGTGACCCTTTCTCAGTCTACCAAAAATTATTATGATCGGTTGAAAAATATGTATTTTATGGGCGGAGGTCATTTCTCTATATTTTATATAGTGGAACCTTTGAAAATCATTTTATCAGAATGTAGTCAATTGATATCAACCAAATTTCACTGGAATGATCCTTGAGTGACCCTTTATCATTCTACCAAAAATTATAGTGATCGGTTGAAAAATATGTATTTTATGAGCGGAGGTCATTTCTCTATATGTTATATAGTGGAAACTTTGAAATCATATTATCTGAATGTAGTCAATGGATATCAACCAAATTTCACCGGAATGATCCTTGAGTGATCCTTTATCAGTCTACCAAAAATTATAGTAATCGGATGAAAAATATGTATTTTATGGGTGGAGGTCATTTCTCTATATGTTATATAGTGGAAACTTTGAAAATCATTTTCTCAGAATTTAACTGATGGATATCAATCAATCTTTTTTTGTATGACCTTTGGATGACTCATTATCATGCAGCCAAAAATTATTGTGATTGGATGAAAAATATGTCTTTTATAGGCAGAGGTCTTTTCTCTATATGTCATATAGTTGAAACTTTGAAAATCATTTCAACATCAGTAGAATCCAAAATATCTAAAAATCTAGTCAAACTTTTATTGATTTACAAGAATTTCAAGCCTGTGGAGCGACTCAAGCCATTCATGGCTTTCTAGTTATGTGAGTTTTATCTCATCTCTGCATATATGCTAAAATCAGCCTTCACAGACATGCAGTCTGGTATTAGCTGTTACTGTCTACTTTCTTCTCAATTACTGTGGGGAAAACTTGAGTCATGCTGTTTTAAATGATCCAAAGGTCCATGTAATTCCCACAGACCTTTCTAACAAAGATGAAGAAGAAGAAAAACAGGGACCAAAGAATGTATACTAATGGACATATCAGGGATAATTCTGCCTCGGTATATCATGTGCAAAAATATCTCAATTAGCTAAATTTGTTGAGAAATTAGGAAGTTTTGGTGACAATTTTTTACAAATCAATAACTCTGGGCAAAACAGTTGTAACTGCCTATAAGATTATAGGCAATTACAATTATTTTGCACTGAGCCAACAAACTGCCTCACTAAATCACATTTAGATTTAAGATTTTTCTCTCATTAAGCCAATTCCAATGAGATTTCTGGCAGAAAAATTAGAGAATGTCTCAATATCTCACCCAAAAATGATCCCTGACACATACCTATGAATCACTGGTGTTCGAACTTTCGAGAGTTTAATGTATTTCATTACTTGCAGTATTATGTCAATTTTAAAACAGATTTGTGGAACACCCTTTCAATGATAAATTTCTAGGTATTTCATTGATTCATTAAAAACATTTAGGTCATACTGAAAAAAAGAATATTAAATTAATTTTCATAGTATACTGGTTTTAAGAAACTTGTTATTAAAAAGGGATTAAAAACTGGTTAAAGCCTTTTTAGCTTGGCTGTTTTTAGAGAAAACCTGACATATTGCTATAGCCTTGGCGTAGTTGGTGTTTTTGTCATGCGAAAACTTTGACAATTTGTGATGTCTCTGGTTCTTATCCAATGAAGGCATTTACTTGAAATTGGCACACATGTTCACTATAAAAAGTGGAAACTATAATTTCAAGGAGAGCAACTCTATGTGTCTCTTGTGCCAATTATACCCCTTTTTGAGACTTAAAATTTTCATCCACGCTCCAGCACCCAACAACTGAGGGTAGGCACCTATTGTAGTGCTATTGTTATGTTTTGAAAAATGACTTGTTTAAATTTTTTCTATTGCACGATTGCTTATTTAATATGCTCTATTTGTTTAAAATTGTTATTATTTTGTATTTGTGCCATGTTGATTTACTTTTAGTAGCAATAATCATTTTGATATTGTCCCTAACAAATAATTGTCATATAGAATATAATACTTTGATTACACATTTTTTACCCAATCAACCTGAAATTTGGTCAGAATGATTGTCTTGATTAAAATCTGGAACAGGCTTGAAATTGGGTCTAATAGAAGTGAAATGAGCTTGTGCCTGACCTTCATCCTTCCAGATGCATGCTCATTTGAGATGGTCTTTTTAAGATTTTTAGCGCAGCTGTTTTTGAAGAAAACCCAAGGTGTCATGATCACCCTGGTGTTAATCACGTTGATGTTGGCATTGTTGGTGTGACAAACTTTAACCTCTGTCATATCTCTGTTGTTATTGAAGATATCTTCATGAAACTTGGCATGTGTGTTCACCATCACAAGAGCTACCAATACCATCAAGGGGGATAACTCTAGAAGCATCTTTGTGAGAGTTATGCCCCTTTTTTCACTTAAATTCTTTTTCATTATCCACTAGCTGCATCTGAGTCTTGCATTCCTAGGTGTTGCTCTTATTATGTCATGATTATTGATTGATTAATTTATGCTCATTATGCTCCGAAAACTGCTGGCCAGTTTTTCTTAAATCATGTATGTATTTTTCTATTAAATAATTTTATAACTATTAAGTATGACTTATTGTTTAATTTCACCCTTTACACCTATACTATATTATCAGTAAAATAGTCAGAGGTGCCCAATAAAATCATACAATTCTATTGTGACCAATAAACCTGTCAGAAAAAAATCTTAGGATGGTGACGAAAAAGACTATATAAGCTTATTGTTAATTTGATACATGGACTTTTTTTATTCATTTAAATTACTCATTGTACTGTTAAATCAATTTGATCGCTCAAGGTGAAACAGTTGTAGCTGCCTATATGTTTATAGGCAGTTACATCTGTTTCGCACTGAGCAATTGAATTCCTTAATTGGTTGACAATCAATAAATCAACTAGCCAATCAAAGGAAAATATAAATATTCAATTTCTTTTTCTTGATTGGTTTAAGTTCCATTACTTTCGATCGATTTGAGTATATTGTGTTCCTTATGGTATCATATATGTAATTGCATATTTTAAATTTATTCTCGAAAACACTACTTGGAGTAGAAATAGAGTTATATGAATATGGACAATCGTGTCTTTTCCGTTGATACACCTTCAGGAATTCAAAACCTGTGTAAGGCCCAGGATTGGAAATTATGTTTAGCTCTACTGGACACAAAGTACTGGAAATACCATGCACAAGCTCGTATTATATGGCATTATTGCAAGAAATTAATTAAAGCTATATATATATAACTACCACGGACTCGTAGCCTGCGATATTGTGTATGTTATTTGTGACTCCGTTCGATGTCGGGGATTACGATGTCTCAGATCACAAATTCGTCTGGAGCTGTCGACATTTTTAATAAAGTTTATCTATGAAGCGCCGATTGCACGGTAGTCACGAGGTCATGTACGGAGACCGTGAGATGCGCTAACTAGACCTTGTTATTCTGAACGTAAGCATTACGGTCCTCGTTCGATGATTGTGAGGAGACCGTAGGTTGTCCGCACGGCGACCTTACGATGCCTTGATACACAGATTTTAGAAAAAGAAAAAAATATATCGACCCAAACCTCATATATAAACCGTAAAATGAAAAGTCGCACTTTTAGATAGGATCACAGTTGCGAAAGTGAAAAGACATTTGCTCTTTCTTGACAATAATTCTTTCACCCTACTTCCAAATTAGAGAAAAAATACTCTCTTAGTCAATTTTTTTCTTGGCTGTTTAAAGGTAACTGCGGACAGAAAACATCGAACTTTTGACTTCCTTAAAATCACACAATCATTTCTGAGATCCATCTTTGTGCGGGCATTTGGTAGCACAACAACAACAACAACAAAAATTATCGTTGTCAATTTTCACGAGAAAGCCTCCGAGATTTCTTTCCAAAATCAGAGAGAAAATGTATTTTAAGTTTTTCTTGCTCTAGAATCAACCATGTTTTTGTGACGGTATCAGTAATTCACCAATAAGGTCAGGGCCTCGAAGTTATAAAACTTTTCTCAGGCTCAGGCTAAATTTTCTCAAATTTCAAATTAAAATAAATGTATAAAAATAAAAGATAATATTAATAAGTTTTTATTTATAACAACTTCTTAATATCATCTTTTATGTTTATACATTTAAATGAGTAATGAAACAGAATTACGGCTTTAATTTCAAACTGAAATTTGAGAAAATTGAGCCTGAGAAAAGTTTTATAACCTCGGGCACAGAAAAATGAGAGAATCTCTCAATATCTCACCCATAAAATGATCCCTGACACATACCTATGAATCACTGGTGTTTGAACTTCCGAAAGTTTAATGTATTTCATTACCTGCAGTATTATGTCAATTTTAAAACAGTTTTGTGGAACACCTTTTCAATGCTTAATTTCTAGGTATTTCATTGAGTCATTACAAGCATTTAGGTCATACTGAAAAAAAAAATTACTTTTCATAATTTACTAATTTTTAAGAAACTTGTTTTCAAAAAAGGGATTAAAAACTGGTTAAAGCCTTTTAAGCTTGGCTGTTTTTAGAGAAAACCTGACATATTGCTAAAAGCCTTGGCGTAGTTGGTGTTTTTGTCATGCGAAAACTTTGACAATTTGTGATGTCTCTGGTTCTTATCCAATGAAGGCATTTACTTGAAATTGGCACACATGTTCACTATAAAAAGTGGAAACTATAATTTCAAGGAGAGCAACTCTATGTGTCTCTTGTGCCAATTATACCCCTTTTTGAGACTTAAAATTTTCATCCACGCTCCAGCACCCAACAACTGAGGGTAGGCACCTATTGTAGTGCTATTGTTATGTTTTGAAAAATGACTTGTTTAATTTTTTTCTATTGCACGATTGCTTATTTAATATGCTCTATTTGTTTAAAATTGTTATTATTTTGTATTTGTGCCATGTTGATTTACTTTTAGTAGCAATAATCATTTTGATATTGTCCCTAACAAATAATTGTCATATAGAATATAATACTTTGATTACACATTTTTTGCCCAATCAACCTGAAATTTGGTCAGAATGATTGTCTTGATGAAAACTGGAACAGATTTGAAATTGCGTCTAATAGAAGTGAAATGAGCCTGTGTCTGACCTTCATCCTTCCAGTTGCATGCTCGTTTGAGATGGTCTTTTTAAGATTTTTAGCGCAGCTGTTTTAGAAGAAAACCCGAGGTGTTATGATCACCCTGGTGTTGTTCACGTTGATGTTGGCATTGATATTGATGTTGGTGTTACAAACTTTAACCTAGGTCATATCTCAGTGTTATTGAAGATATCTTCATGAAACTTGGCATGTGTGTTCACCATCACAAGAGCTACCAATACCATCAAGGGGGATAACTCTAGAAGCATTTTTGTGAGAGTTACGCCCCTTTTTTCACTTAAATTCTTTTGTATTATCCAGCACCTGCAACTGAGTCTTGCATTTCTAGGTGTTGCTCTTATTATGTCATAATTATTGATTGATTAATTAATGCTCATTATGCTCCGAAAACTGCTGGCCAGTTTTTCTAAAATCTTGCATGTATTTTTCTATTAAATAATTTTATTAATATTAAATTTGACTTATTTTTTAATTTCATCCTATACAACTTTACTATATTATCAGTAAAACAATCAGAGGTGCCCAATAAAATCATACACACGTCAATTGTTACCAATAAACCCATCAGAAAAAGATCTTAGGATGGTGATAAAAAAGATTACCAAAGCTTATCATCATCATTTTGATTCGTGGACTTTTTTTAATCATTTAAATTAATTTAATTACATATTGTATTGATAAAGTATTTCCTTAATTGTTTTACAACCAATAAATCAACAGCCAATCAAAGAAAATGTGAAAACAATGTATTAATTTTCTTTTCTTGGTTGTTTATAGTTCCATTTCTGGCGATAATTGGGTATATTGTGCTCCTTATGGTGTACATACAATATGAGTCTGTGCATGACATTTCCAACAATTTTCTGTATTTGTGAAGGGAAACATTGAGCAGCCTGGACAATCACACAATACATTTACAAGATTACCTGACTATCTACAGGCACTTTGAGATCAGATCTATCTACAAATTGCACAGTAAAGACACTGGCCAGACTGTGCGGATGCACAGACTTGCCAGGATCTTTGCTTTGCACACATTTGAAATTGTTGGAAATGTCACGCACAGGCTCATATGTACTTGCATATTTTCAATGGATGCTCGAAAACACTACTTGGCATAGAAATAAAGTTTTATGAAGACCAATACTCATATTTTTTTAACGTTGATACACGGACCGTAAATATACATATTATATAGAGAGTCCCTGGTTGATACAACTTTAGAAATGCAAAACCTCAGAAATTCCCGAGATTGGAAATTGCACATATGTTATGTTTAGCTCACATGTACACAAAGTCATGTACAAGCTCATATAATATTGAATTGTTGCAAGAAATTTTTAAAAGCCATAAAATATATCTGCAACGGACTCTGTACGATATCGCAGCCTGCGATTTTATGTATGATATTTTTGACTCCACATGATTGTCAGGAACTACAATGTATCTGATCACAAATTCGTATGGAGCTGTCGCGATTTTTATCTTCGAAGCGCCAATTGCACGGTAGTCACTTGGTCCGCATGTACGGCGACTGTGAGATGCGCTAACTAGATCTTGCTATTCCGAACGACAGACTCACGGTCCTCGTTCGATAATTGTGAGCAGAGCTTAGGATGTTGCAGTCAATTTTAATGGCAAAAATCTAACGGCTTCTCATTCGGAACATCCCTCGGACTATTCCGTTTTCTGGAAAGTACTTTTACGTAGAATCGCCGAAGGTTCCCGATTGACGGCTTCTGTGCGATGTCCGCATGGCAACCATACAATGCCTTTATCCAGTGATTTAAAAAGAAGAAAATATATTAAACCAAAACTCATGTATATTGAACCATAAAATGAACGTCGCATTTTTAGCTAGTATGGACAATAGTGAAAATGAAAAGACAGTTGCTCTTTGGTGACAATAATTATCTCGCCAGATTTCCAAGTTTTAAAAAAAAAAACCCTTTAGGTTAAAGTTTTGCTTGGCTGTTTAAATTGATTGTGCATAAGTTTGTTCTCTCTGCATTACATAGGTAGATTTTATTCAATCAACAGTTCCTCACTTTCGTATTTATGCTCTGTTGTTAAAACAACAAAAAATATTGGTTATCTTGTCAAAGCCTCCGAGATTACTTTCCTAAATCAGAGATGAAATGCGTCTTTCTCGCTCTGGAATCAACCATGCATTTTGTGACGGATATGAGTAATTCACCAATAATATCAGAACAGACAGCACTTAGTGACAAGTAAAGAATGAAACATACGAATTTCCAATAAAATTTGTTTGTCGGCAATATCTTTGGCAATGCACCAAAAACTATTCAAAAGTCTGCCTTTACACACACGCATCCATTCAGAGACAACAACGCCAACCGCTGCTTAATTTGAGTAAGTTTGGTTTCGCCATAGCCAACAGGTCATATATTTGGAGCTAGACATAAACGAACATGATTTACATCACTTTGGTTAACAGCTGTTTAATGAAAAATTGGAAATAAGCCTTTTCATCAGAAATTTGTGTATAATTATAACTGTTCTAGACTTCTAGTGCAACGTTTCTGTTGTGGTTCAATATATGTAGCTTATTTTGACTGAAGTTACGCGATTAAGGTCTAGCAACTGTCATTAAAAATTTGTATTTGATGCTTCATGGCGATTTAAACTAGAATAAATCATTCCGCTGTATTTAGAGCTTTGTTTCAAACCGGGCTACCATTTTTTTCTCGGGGGGGGGGGGATTTTAAAAACCAGTCTTGCTCTAGATCTTCCACCAATAATTAAGACAGAAAGCAGATTGTTGGTAGAGAGCAGCCCGCACGTGCATAGCGGGTTACCACTTTCAAATGTTTCGGCATCCTTTAAACAGGGCTATACTGGTGCCCGTGCAAAGAAAACCCGAGATCGAAAGCCTTTTAAACTCGGGTCCAGGACCTCTTGTTCGGTTTCAATAGTGTAGTCTACCACTCGATCTTGAACATCTTTTACATAAGCAGTAGTTACATGGTATTTTGTTGCTGGTTGACAATATTTGTTACTGTGAACTGCTTAACCCGTTCAAACTCGAGTTCAGTTGGCCTGGGAAATTGTGTCCTAGCCATTTCACCTTGTAACCGAATTCTTGTTTGTTGTCAATCAATAAAGGCCAGATGAAAGAAGAAATTGGTTTAAACACAATCGCAAATAAAATTAAACGTTTATAGGTTAGCCCAGACTGGATTATAGTTAGCAATATCGTGAAATAGACATTAATCTCGATCAAAACCATTCAAAATCACTCGCTCAGCGCTCCAATCATTCATTCCAAACCGACTCACTCAAACCATAGAAAAATGCCCCAAAATTCACTAAAAAGATAAGATCAACAACTGCATTCAAAATGAATATACATGTAGTTAGCCAAAATCGCGATTTCACTGACGTAATTGAAAATAAAAGCGTCTGATGGTGGTAATGATGGGGGTAATAAATATCGCTAATTCTGCACAAATTTAGTGATATTGGATTAACTCCCATTAATTTCACCCAAAACTCAATAATCGTAGCAGACCGTTTCGCCTTCCAGCTAAAAGATATTTATTTTAAGGAGTTGCCAAATGGTCCTTTCTTGTGTGACAGATAACATATATCTAGTCATTAGAGTTTATACTATGTAATCTACCAGAATGCGAAAAGTATCGACCCAGACAGCATGTGCATTCATTCGGAACATCGCTCGGACTTTTCCGTAAACTGGAAAGTACCTCGGACGTAAGTGTAGTAATTTTTGGTTATTTTTCGGTAATTCGGCTCCTGGTGGTACTTTGGTTAATACGCTCGAAGAAAAAGTTTATTCCTTAATTATTTTCCGATCGTCTGTGGAGATCATGTTGGCATGTTATAATTTGAAAGCAAAACGCAGTTGCGTTTTGTTTTCAAATTATAATATGCCCAATTCTAACCTTACGTTGATTTTATTTTTCGCAACGTCATCCTTAGTTATGTTTGTGACGTCATATAAACACACGTGCGATATGACGCGCTTTCATGGCTGCGGCCTTATTATTCCCGAGGTCTATTCCGTAGAATCGCCGAGGGTTCCCGAGTGCATGTGCATTGTGCGAAGCCCAACCGGGATCGAGATTTTTTGCACTTCCCAGACAGACCCATTCACTTGAATTGTCACTTTTGATAATTAGAAGTAAAATATCTAACCGTTTCTCTGACACACATTTGTCTTTCTGGCACTTGTCAACAGTAGTTTAGATTATTTGCCTTGGCCTTAATTCATATTTTCTATACTACGCGGACGCTATAGATATTCTTTCGCCCGCTTTAATAAAACTTTTGATCTTTTTAGAAATGGCATATTCAAACTGGTTCTATATTATATATTTGTGCTATTGTATAATATGGATTACCTACTCGCAAGGTATATAAAAGATTTTTTTAAAAAAAAGAGTATATGGTTGCTATTGGATATTTGGTTTGTTTTTTGCCCAACTGGTCGAAGTCCAGAGAGCTATGTTCATGGCAGTGCCAGTCGTGCCTCAGTTAAGCTTGTCTTTTGATATTGAACACATGTGACCCTTCACGCGAAAAGGGACCATCTGGTTTGTGCGTAAAATGTCGACTCTATTCAGACTGCACAGACTGGCTAGGGTCGAAACTTTTTGCACCGTGCTTATTTTCTGAATCTAGAATAATCAATCTACCTTCCTGTGAAAAAAATTTGAAATGCGACCTCTAGTTGATATGTAATAAAACCAATCTCTTTTAAAAATATATTTTCTTAAAGAGTTCCTAGATGGTCCCTTTTCGCGCGACGGGTCACATATTCATCGTTGGAATAGAACCAATATTGGCCAATAGGGTTTACTCTGTCAGATTTCTCGGTTCAATCTTGTACGGGGGAAAACATCAGTGCCTTGAGCTGTCAAGTCTAACAAAAACGTTTCTAATTTATAAAACATGTAAAATTATTCTTTATTACAATTTGTTAGAATTCAACCAAACCTAACATTAATGATCGCCTTGACTTGCTCTCTGGGATTTCTTCACGAAAAGCAATGGTGCTAGGTGCGTCGACAATTTGATAAATATATAATACGTACTTAGTGTTTTGTATGGAAAAAAATATCTAACGAGGTTGGGAGAATTGATCATTGTCGAGGCTCTGCCGAGACAATTACCAATTCTCACAACCGAGTTAGATATTTTTTCATACAATACACTTAGTACGTATTATATTTATCTTATAACCTCTTTTTGTCTTGTTTTAGTCGATGTTTCTAACTTAAATGCTAGTTTCTAAAAATAACTGTATGATATTATTGTTCTAAAAATAACTATGTGATATCATAAAAAATATCATACGGGTTGTTATCATACGGATACTTGTATAGTTATAAGATAAAATAAGTACCGATACAAAAATGTATCATACGATTAATCTTAAAATGAATGATAAGTCGGACATTCTGTCTCAGATTTCTTCCTATAATTTTGGTCTAGGGAAAACATGGGCTATGTCGGACTCTAAATCAGCTTAGAACGGCCTGATATAACGAACATATTTATAATATAAAGAACAAAATATAATTCTTACAATTGGAATGGCGAAAGATCTTATTGATATGACAATGAAATTACTGAGGTCAAAGTCGTATGAAAAGGTCAATGTCATCTGTAAAGGTTTATATATAGAAAAAATTGCCGTTTCGATGGCTTCACCTTTTTTCTGTTGGTGTTTTGTGTTTATGTGAGTTGGAGAAGTGGAGTATTCTATAGAACTAAATGTGATATTCTGAACATCTTCATTCGTTTTTCCTTTTTAACTACATGTTGTTGTTTTTTTTAATTGTTTTTTTTTTTCCTTTAATTTGGTCTTGAACTTTGTTTTAAAGTTATAAATGTGACCCGTCACGCGAAAAGGGGCCATATTTTAACTCCCTAAATAAATATATTGAAAACTGATTAGGTCCATAATAGCTCATCAAGGGGCCAAATTTCAATATTTGTTATACAGGGAGATACAATGATCATTCGAAATTCAGAAAATAGGCTTAGTACGAAAGGTTTCGACACATGTCAGCCTGCGTAATCCGAAACTTTATCCTTACGCATGGTCCCTTTTCGTGACGGGTTATAATTATTAATTTCAGGAGATGGACTACAAGAAGATCCTGATATCCTATACCAACAACACTTCAGCAAGGAAGACTATCCTACATTCATCAATTTCACTTTCAATCTGTCTTCCATAACACTTGGTAATGGCGAACCAGTGGAGACTACCGTTCCTTTTAAAAAATCCAGTTCTGACTATGATCAATTATCCGTTTATTTGATTGAGAGCAACTCTACGGTTCCCGCACCGAAGTCACAAGCCAGTGTCATTTACAGATCAAAAGTCGGTGGAGCAATTTTATCTGTCGTTAGATTGACAAACAAAGGCTTCGTATTTAACGGTCAATTTTGTTTGGGATCGGTTATGGTCATTTTTAATGATGGATATTTTACACTAGATGAATTGCAAAACACGCCTGTCGATGTTAACCGTATTAAAGTTACACGATGCGATGACATTTTCACATCTGGATTAGAAAATATCCCTCCCTACCAATTCCCACACCCAAACCATGTTAACGTCAATCAAAGATATAAACGCGACACTAAACGTCATCCGAAAACGGGGAGAATCAAACGAAACCCCGTCGAAACATATACCGTCGAACTATTAATTGTAGTTGATTACCAGGCTTACACGAAATGGCAGGACATTTTTGCAGGAGAAGATAACTCCACTATGCTTGAGAGCATAAAACAATATTATAGCTACACATTCAATGGAATTGATCTGCGATTCGGTACGATAGAGAATCAACCGTTTGAAATCAACATGGCGTTTTCTGGTTTTATTGTTGCCATGAGTGAGGAAGAATCATTTTGGACATCTACCAGTATCCTTGAGGATGAGACAATAACCAGTCAGAGGTTGATGATAAACGCTTCCGAGGCTCTTGAGAAATTTCAAGTCTGGTTGGATGATGAGTCTGCGAGTCTGCCAGAATATGACCACGCAATCTTGTTCACCGGCGGAGATCTTATTTACGCGGGGAATGTTGGCAACACCGGTCTGGCTTTTGCTGAGTCTATGTGTCGAAACATCTCCAACTCATCGATTGTTGAAGAAGCTTTCGATTTTCGAACAGTGACGTATGCAACTCGTCAAATTGCTCGAAGTTTAGGGGCACGTGATGACATGGATAACAATGACTGTCTGGAGTTCTTTAATTTCATAATGGCACCCAAATTCAAGCTCCCTGTCAAATCATTTCCGACAAACAGGTGGAAGTTTTCAACATGTACAGTACAATACTTCACAGACTACCTTGCCAAAATAATAGAAGATGGGTTGAATTGTCTGCAAGAAACTAGTCTTATAGATAGATACCCTGCAGAAACAATTGTTCTCATTCAAGAATTACCAGGAACAGTTTATACAGCAAAGAAACAATGCGAGAACGTCTATGGGGCAACATCGGATATATGTAGGTCTGAACTGAAGCCGTCTGATTATGGTAAATTGTGTACAGGGCTGCTGTGCACGATTCAAGGCTCGGATGATTGTGGCTACATATTACCTGCCGACGGAACGTCCTGTGGTAATATGAAGTATTGCTTTGAAGGCCAATGTTCAGAGTTCGATGACGCCGAGAAGACTTCAGATAACTGTGTATTTGGAGATGATCCCGAACAGCAGTGTATTCAGGACATTAGTACTGAACCATACCTTTGTTATGAAGACTCAACAAGACATTCGTGCTGTGCATCTTGCGCCAAAGTAGAAATAGGGTTGAAGGATTGCGAGTACGGAGATAAGAACGCATCTTGCAGTTCAGACATTTGTTCTAGCGACGACGCAGACGTTAAGTCAGTCTGTTGTGTAACTTGTGCCGAGGGACCAGTTCCAACACTGCCTTCTATTGACGAACTTTTTGCGACAACTCCGACAACTGATTCCATTTCCTTCAGTTCAACGCTTTCTACTAAAGCTACAACAGAAACTCAAGATATGTTTGAATACACATTTACGCCCGGAGATACTACATCAAGTACAAGAGACACCACAAGGGAAGTGTCAAGTTCAACAATAACCAACAAAGTTTCAGATCAGCCAATAATTGAAGTAATAACCGATACCAACGAGATTGCAACAGACCTTGAATCATTGACAACGCAGACGCAAACAATAGAAACTGGTTCATTTTCCACAAAGACAACTGAACCGACAGAATTTCCACAGACAACGCCATATCCACAACAAGCAATAACAACTGATCGGGGTAAGATTAGCACAGTGAGAAAAATCCAACCTACATCTTCATCAAAGCCTCTTGTCACACCAAGTGATTCGAATATGAATGAACGAACGTATACAAAGACGGCTACAGATCTCGCCGTAACATCGACCACGATATCTACAGCAAGCTCTGCGTCAAACAAAGATCAGTCATCAGAGCCTGTGGAACATACCACACATGTGAAGACATCGCTGACCAAGAATGTTCCTTGTACTGACACATCAGTTGACAAGGCCCTTTCACAAACGCCAGGGATACACCGGGGCGGTAACGCTGAGGTTGTAACAACGCCATCCCCGTCATTCAACACTAACCATGGGAAGGGATGTGCTAAATCATGTAACGTTGACGTTCAACGTCCGAGTGCAAATGGTAGGTACTTTAATTCGACATAAGTTGCGCCCAGTATTTTAGATCTTAAATATGCACAGAATATAGCAGCAAATTCTTGAAACCTCTTCATTTTATGGAATATCATAAAACTATTTTAAGTGTATATGTATTTTTGAAATTGTGATCCAATTAATGTAATTGCCTTTAGGCGCGGGTGGTGTTATTATGGAACGCTTTCTGAAGTTTCACAGAAGAGTGTTATTGCAGTTTGATACATACAACTTTGAATCTATAGAGAACATTTGAACGAGTTCGGCGCAGACGTAACCTGTTGGCATGAAAAGAGTGCAAGCGCCGTAAGCGATTAATTTTTTTTTGACATAGACATGCTTTTACAGTAACAATCATGAATATTTCACACTAACGTCATCAACGTATTCATTTCGAATTGATCGAATGAACGTCTCCTATTTTTCGTTTCAGGACAAGGCTTCAGTATATACGATCGTGTGTACTTTAAGCAGCTAGCAAGGTCAATGCGACAGAGTCAGAGAAGTATACGCCAGCACGTTCAGAACGCCATCAAACAGCTGTATCTCAGTATCACGCGTCAGGTGCGACGTCATCAAGAGTCCGATACGGAATCCTACGTTTACAATGACGTCGTGAATCCCAACGTCGAGGTTCCGTCCCAAGACGATGATGATATCAACCGCATACTGGTTCCGGTCTGGCGGAGACATCATACCTTGTTATTACGTAACGTAGAACGCTGTGTCAAACAGATGAGATATAAAGTTCTTATGATGACCAATCGCCATCTAAGGCATCAATGAGATGCAATTGATACTTTCTAGCGATTGTTATCAGATTTAACGCGAAAAAATGACTTATTTTTGTGAAGGACAACTGATACATTTTAATAATATGACCTAAAACAAGGATGCAAAATAACACCGTTGAATATTTTTGATAATAGGGGCCTACACGGGTAGTATTACACTGGTGAAATAATTGTGCAAATCAGCCGAGAGCGTTTAACAACGCTGTTTTTACCGTAAAAATGACGTCACGATGGAAATTATGACGCAATTTTACTAACAGTGTCATACTTAATGCGGAAATTTTGACGATTTTTGCAAAATTCGGGTAATGTTATAAATGAATATCAAATGTGTATTCATTTTATGCCAAAAATAATCAAACTCGTCATCTAAAACAGATTAAAACTCGGCACAACCTCGTTTTTATCTGCATATAGATGACTGGTTTAAAAAAGTTAGTATTTCATGGTGACGCATAAGTTATCTTATATCTTACAAATGACAAAGAAAAGCGCATTGACTATATTAACCCTTATCCTGCTGAATGTTTCAAACAATTTTTTGTAAATTTTTATCAGTCTGGCTCAGTTTTCCCACAATAATCAAGTAGAAAGAAGGCGGTCAAGTCTGAGACCAGATTGCACACCCAGATTCGCTTCTGTAACGTAATCGAGGTCATAATCTGACTATTTTGTGTGGATGCATTGACTCAAATTTCCATCAGACGATGGACGAATATCTTAATTAGCGCACTTTGAGGATCGTGTCAGCTGCCCCTAGTCTCTAAACTAAATATACTGAAACGAAGTTCTAAACGGCCACCTTCCACTTGCCACATTATAACATATGTGGAGGGATTTGATGAAATATCCTTTATTATGTATGAATGTCTGTTCATTTTGAATTATCCTAAAGAAAGAATGGACTCGAAATAATGCCCATGGTGTCAGAAGTAAACAGTCAAACATGAGAACCCTCCTTTGCAAAAATCACAAAAGTCGCACATTTTAGAGAAAATTCAAAATTCCAGTTTCTGAAAAACTCGAAACTTAATTGAATAATGACAAATTTCGATAACTTTTGTGTGTACCATATCAAATCGTTCAAGAAAATAACATTCTGATTGCTTTCTTTCTCACACGATCTAAAAATGTTAGAATTATCCCACCCACCGATGTTAATTATGAAATCAGGAGTACCCTTGAATACCCTTCAAATTCGGTACTTTCCTTAATTTTGTTCGGGTTAAAATTAGATGAAAATTCTTCCTGAACACTATTTGACCATTTTCAATTTCAGATACCGAAGAAAATATTACTTTTTCGGTAAAAACTAAGTGGCCGTTTAGAAGTTTGTTTCAGTGTAAATATAGATGAATTAGTAGATTAACTCTGCAACGGTTTTATAATCCATAATTAATGCCCTGGCAGCACAGGGCCTAAGAAACGGGTCATTGCATTTAAGGTTAAGGTAAATCAGCTTTAATTTTAAGCAACTTATTTCACAGAGTCGACATAAATAACTCGAATCCTTAAATCGTAAATTGGTAACCAAATCCTCGTAACTTCAGCTTAATAAAGCTGAAGTTACGAGGCTTTGGTAACCCCTTGAAACTATGAAATGCGTTCACTTTATCTTAGCACGTGAATCCTTTAGGTTAATAACACTTATTTGCATGCGTTGACAATAAAGAATCAAAAATTTTGAAAAGTAAACTCGCCTAATCATTTCGTCACGGCTAAGCCACGCCCTGCCAGTTCATTAATAACGCAGAATATCTATGTCGAATTAAGGTATGCCATGAGCTCCGGCAAAAATCAAATAAAATTGACATTTCATTAATAGTAAGAATATGTTTGCTTTGTCTATCGGCTTCACTGGACGGGGGCTATTGTCGTCGCCTGGTGTTCGGTGTCTAACCATTTATGCGTCTGGTCGTTACCCTTTTCTTTTAAACTTTTCTTCTTGTCAGAACCCGCTGACCAGCATTTAACAATTTAACACAGGAATGATCCAGATTTGGACACGCTCTCAGATTTCATCTAAAGAAAATGATCACTGGGCGAAAAAAGTTAAGTGCATTGGACTAACGGGTCAGCGAACAATGGTTCCATACGATGATAGGGACTTTATATAATAATAATAATAATAATAATAATAATAATAATAATAATAATAATAATAATAATAAATTCTTTATATATGGAAAACAGGAGTGCGTTGTCACTATGTTCGCCAGCATAGGACAATTTAACCGCGAACGCCCTTATAGTGATCACTGTATGAGACCCGAGGCATATTGCAAAATAATGCTACGTCACGGAAAAAGGAGCCTCCTTGTAGGCTTAAATTCCAAAATAACTCTAACTCAAACTTTGATTATGGATTGATTTACATGACAAAAAAAATCTTCTGTCTGAAACTACGGTGCAAATTTGCACCACCCCTCCCAGAAATGATCCCGCGGACATGCATGCTCTGTAAGAATTCATCGAAAAAAAAAACCAGGGGCGTGTTTTACTAAACATCTTACGATTATTTTTTTTTAAATGCGTAAGTCAAAATTTAAAATTGCTTCCACAGTAGTTAATAAATATGATATTCTACGATGCATTATCTCATTGGAATCGTCATCTGAAGACAATTCCAAAGAGATATTGCAAGGCAGAATCTAAAAGTGAATGAAAACACCAGGTACGATTTGTGATTTTGACTTACGATTAATGTTTTCGTAAGAAGTTAAGTAAAACCAGCCCCTGGTCTGGAAGAAAGCCTAGGTAAAATAGACTACCGTGCCAGCATAAAATATCCCCATTAATAAGCTGGTTATATATAAAAAAGGGGGGGTCTTCGCTTAAACAACTGGTCAGAATTCCGCCAGCCTTCACAGGCCTTTGAATGGATCTTCAAGTATGGTGTCTCAGACTTTTTCTGAAGTTGAATTTAACGAAAAAAGGTGTTTGTGCAGTCGAGCCTGCAAAAAATGGACCTATTTAACGTAGGGAAAAAAAATGATTTTTTTTCTCTGATTTGAATTATTTGATAGGAATGAATATACCCAGGAATATTCAACGGTTGGGCCTCACTCAGATTTCTTCGTTATCGAACGATAAGGTGCTTCCGGAAACGGTGGCCTTTAAAATATACATTTTCTTTGTAACACAACTCTTACATTTATGAACGGATTTTCAAAAAAAAAAAAATCACAAGATGTGCAACCATTTGGATACTGTAGCGGCTTGGTGGTATGAAGGGAGACCGGCCCTAGCTGTTGATAAGGCCATCAAAAAGCGGAACTTAGCCATTTTAGTTCCTTTCTAATTTGCCAGTAAATGTAAACTTGACAGTATCTTCAAAAACGATGTGTAACGGTCGAGTGTCACTTTGATCGAAGTAATCAACGTTACTTCATAAAGATTTAAGATTTGTTATTACAATATATACTTTTTTTAACTGAAAAGCTGGTTGACTCTTTTAAAAAGAAAATCTAAACTAAGTATGAACGCTATTTTTTTTATTACTCATCTCCTATATAAATAATATACATAACTGCTTTTTTATGTAGTGTCGCCGTCATAGCGCAGTTGGTAGCACATCGGACTGTCAATCTAGGGGTCTCGGGTTTGATCCCAGACGGCGGCATTCCTTCCTTCCGACAATTTGTCTCTCACCAATGGATTGAAAATCGTAGACCTATGTGAGATAGCAGCTGGAAGCTAGGAAAAGATGTGGTGGTAGTACTGGGAAGAGAAATACCGGGAATCCATTGTAAGGTGCTCCAGCCGCCGCGAAATAACTGAAAATTTGTTGAAAGCGGCGTTAAACTCCATTCGATTAATTGATTAATTCATTTTTTGTGTAGTAGAAGGAGTTACGTGAAATCAAACAGCCAAAGGTTTTTGATAACTGTCATGCGTTCCCTAGTTTTTTACACGAATAAATATACCATCAGTAATCAACGTGATGTAATCTACGTTACAAACTTATTGAACAATCACATATTTAAGATTGGAAAAATGATAAGACGGGTTGTGTTATGTCATATATTGAAACAAAAGACGAATTAGCACCAATTTTCATGTTTTTGACATTCATTTTTAATTGATTGTGATCCGTCACGCGAAAAGAGACCATCTGGGTAGTGCGTAAAGTGTCGAACCTAGTCAGACTGCGCGGTTTGCGCAGACTGACTTGGGTAGAAACTTTCCGTAATGTGCTTATTTACTGAATCTAGATTGCTCAATCTACCTTCCAGTGAAAGAATTTTTGAGATGCGACCTCTGGTTGACCAATGCTGGACCCAATCTCTTTTTTTTCAGATGTCATTTTACAAAGTTCCAAGATGGTCCCTTTTTGCGTGATGGATCACAATTGTAAAAGAGGCCGGAAATTTAGCATATAAACCGCTAACTTTTATACTCATGAATATCCTCAATCTTAGTACCCTAAGATTCATGTAAAGAGTTTTTGAACCAAATTTAATGCTGCCGCTATTTACAAAAAAGACAGTTTGCCCAGCAAAATAATATATCAGATTGAAGCTGTAGATGAGCACAAGCAGATGCACAACATTAGAGGTCCCATCTCATAACAGAATAGCCAAATATTATGGGAAAAAGATATTTTGTTCAAAACCAACAACTTCACTACGGCTGGATAAAATTTGCCTAAATTTGATCAGAATGTAGACAAAAGATCCTACAGGGTATTACTACGACCTTAGATATAAAACTCAGTCTCAAAAGGCTCTTTTGAATCATCCAATTTCCATTTATTTTGTCAACATATATGTAAAGCCGGTTTGGCCTATTTTTAAAATAGATGTACCTTGTACTATGCTTAACGTGCGAGCAGCTTCCGATTGCGTTTTGTACTGAAAGACGCGTGTACCAAAGTGCTTGGAATGAGGTTGGGTTCTACACAGGATCACTTAAATTTTTCTGATAGAACGATACCAATTCATAACCGTTCAACCAAGCGTGAAATACTTCCAAGAAACGTCGAAACTTTACGACCCCCTTGGTTAACTGAGCCCAGTTACCATTAGAGCAAAACAGCTGATTCAAGAATTATGGAAGGGGAACTTTGACTGGGATACGACATTACCCACACAGATTCATGAAAAGTGGTCGGATTTAATAGGAGACTTGAACAGTGTTACGAAAACATTTATGAAGAGAGATTATTTCAAGAGAAATTTGGTCAACCAGAAAGAGACGTCAGACACTTAAATACACATATTTTGTGACGCTAGTATTACGCCTAATGGTGCCGTAGCTTACACTGTTTGTCAAGACAACGAGTCTTCGCTTTTGATGGCCCAAACTCGAGTTGCCCCGTTAAAGACGATTAAATTACCCCGATTAGAGCTCATGGCAGTGGTTATTTGTGCGAGACTTTGTAAACATCTTCAAGAAAACACAGATATATCCCAGTTTTTTCCTTGGTCTGACAGTCAAATTGTTATCGTGGCTACAATCCGAAAAGGTTCTACCGCGATTCGTTAGAAACAGAGTTTGTGAAATTAATAGTTTGACAAACAACAGAAATTGGAGATACTGTCCAACTAGGGATAACCCAGCAGATCTACTCATTAGAGGCATTTCCGCAAAACAATACAAAACCTGTGACCTGTGGTTTCATTGGACTGGGCTACTGCCCCTAGATCTATCGATACTAGAGACAGGTATTTTACAAATTTTCGTTAGGTCATATGACCCGGTAGTGACGTCATTTGATCAACGTTAAACGGAAGCTAGACAATCGTAAAGCGTTTGGTAGCGGATTTGCGACATGCAGTTGATCGAAAATCACGATGAATCCGGCGAAAAATAGCAAATAATGAGTTATTTTTTTGTTTTTCTTTTGTATGTTTATCTCGTAAAGAGCATATATATAAGCAACAGAATCTAAGTACTTCCATTTTAAACAATGTCGCCAATTTTCAACGCATATCGACATGCATGATGGGAAAATTCGTACGGTTTGTAATAACTTACTTGTCATGAAAAAGACACAGCCAATCAGATTGCCGTGAAATTTATACACTACCCGTTGTCTCTCACAGACATCGGGGTACCAGTTCATGGTTTCATGGCCCGATGTTGATCAATAAACGAGAGGGTGGCCAGTTTGGACTGAGATGAGCAGAGCAATTATCATGTCAACGATTGCAGAATCGAGTGATAAAGAATTTGCCATGAAAACAGATTGTGAAACCTCAAGTGTCATCGATTTTACTAAGTACAGTAAACTATCAAAGTTACAGAGAATTGTTGTCTACGTATAACGTTTCATACATATCTGTCGAGTAGGAAAATCCCAGGCAAGACTTGAACCCCTGACCCTGAAAGAGATTTAAAGAGCGGAGAGAGCATGTATTAGAGACTGTCAAAGTAGTGCATTAAAAGACGTGAGAGCGGATGTATTATCCAAGAGAAACGATCTTTCAATAGTGAAGCAACTACAACTTTTTGTGGACGAAGACGATATGGTTTGGTGTAGCGGACGAATTCAAAACTCACTCTTTCATGACGATGCAAAACACCCATTTCTACTACCAGCAAAGCCATTTCCGTAAACTGCAACAGACCTCGGATACACTCGGGAACCCTCGGCGATTCTACGGAATAGACCTCGGGAATAATAAGGGCGCAGCCATGAAAGCGCGTCATATCGCACGTGGGTTTATATGACGTCACAGACATAACTAAGGATGACGTTGCGAAAAATAAAATCAACTTAAGGTTGAAATTGGGCATATTATAATTTGAAAACAAAACGCAGCGTTTTACTGCGTTTTGCTTTCAAATTATAACATGCCAGAACGATCTCCACAGACGATAGGAAAACATTAAAGGAATAAACTATTCTTCAAGCGTATTAACCAAAGTACCACCAGAAGCCGAATTACCGAAAAAAGACCAAAAATTACTACACTTACGTCCGAGGTACTTTCCAGTTTACGGAAAAGTCCGAGCGATGTTCCGAATGACCTCGGATCATTCGGAACATCGCTCGGACTTTTCCGTAACTTGAAAAGTACCTCGGACGTAAGTGTAGTAATTTTTGGTCATTTTTTAGGTAATTCGGCTCCTGGTGCCCGGTACTTCGGTTATTACGCATAAAGAAAATCACATTCTGTTAATTCTTTCCGATCGTCTTTCGAGGTCTTTTTGGCATATAATAATTTGATGACAAAATTTGATGACACTGCGTTTTGTTATCGAATTATGATATGCCCATTATTCTTCTTTCGTTGATTTTGTTTTATGCAACGTCATCCTTAGCGGGATCGTTTATGTTTGTGACGTCATATAGACCAACTTGCGAAATGACGCGCTTTCATGGCTGCGCCCGTATTATTCCCGAGCTCCATTCCGTTGAATCGCCGAAGGTTCCCGGTGATTTGAGATTTTCTGAATGCTTCCAAAGCATGAAAACTATATTGTTCATCTCAAAATGTCATTTGTTTTATGTTATCAGTTTTTTTTTTTTAATAAACAGGTACAAACCAAGGTTCTTTTGCTTATTGGGAGAATATTGTCTTAGGAATGTTTCTGCAATGGGTTCTTTTCGTTTAGATGTCTACACCCTCTTTTGTCTTATAAACTTCTTGCAAAGTGAAAATTAATCAGCCCTTGATATGATTATTCAAATACTGTGGTTTACCACATTTAGGCCTACTTTCTCTCACATTTTGTAATTTCATGGCTTATCATTACAATGTAATAACAAAAGTTCAATTATCAATATTGCAAAATATCTCCTGAATGCATTTCAACTCCGAAGAGAATTATTACAAGAATTATCCTAAGATCTGTTAATGTGTCTGTACAGAACTGCTGTAAGTGCAAATACATTAAATATGCACTTGTCGCAGTTTTGCACAAACCCACAAACCCATAAAGTGTTACAAACTGAACTATATTTGACTATTATTTCAATTGTACAATCTGCTATTGTATATTTACATGCTTATTGTAATTCACTCTATATGAATGTTGTATTTTGTAAATTGTATTTTGGGCCGGTGGCCTACATACTTGAATAAAACTATGTTATGTTATGTTATGTTATATATCAGTATTTATGCAAATGCAATGTTTTATTAAGTTTTATTATCTCTCACAGGCATGGAGTGGTCAAGGTTAGATTATAATTTTTGGCCCGGTTTAGCATGTGTACTACGTAACTTTTTTGTACTCATGTGCGCAGAAAAATAGGTCTTATACTATGATACGTCATAAACTTTCGTGCGAAACGAAGTGCTTTGTGTGTTCAAAGCAGTGCTTGCATATCACTACGCTGTAATAATTCAAAGTACTGATAGTATTGAAGACGAGGGAACTGAATAGACGAAACAACACACGAAGTCTATTTTCTTGAATATAACCTTGATTATTCATCTTATCCTTAGTATGTATACCAGATATTTTCTTACTTATCATTGCCAAAATCAATGCTGTGTTATAGATACATAGCTTTTATATTTGATCTTGACGGATGACCTTGTTAATAGGGAAAAGAAGAAGACGCTGCTAACTAACACCTTCTCCCTAATATTATCTACCCTTTCTGCTACAAATTTTACTATTTTGCCCACAAATTGTATGTAATCTGCAACCCTTTACAATTTGGACCTGTCTAGACATTTGTTGTCTTGTAATGGATTAATCTAAATTAGAAAAAATAAAAGCCTTGTCCCACCCTTACACCTTTAAACAGGCGACAAAATTTTAGACTTGGCCAACTTGGAACAGGTTGCATACAATAAATGAACATGAGTGTGATTTGATATGTATCTAGGCTAGAAATTAAAAAAATAATAGGGTATGAGTCTCTTACAAGGTCAAATTTGTTAAGAAAAAATAAAGCTTTAATATGGCAATAACTTTTCAATGGTAAGCGATATGACATACATACTTCAAGTGATGATCGCTTGAGATTAGACCTTTCTGTTGGTACCAGGTTCAAGGTCATCGGTCAAGCTAAAGGTCATTTTCAAAGTCAAATTTATGAAAAAAATATAACTTTGATATGGCTTTAACTTTTTAATGGTAAGTGATAGGGCCTTCATATCTCAAACAAGGCTTTTTTGAATGAAAAAATCAAAAACCAAGGTATTATTATCACCTTGGTGTCATTTGCTTAGGTGTTTGCGTTAGTGTTTGCGTAGGCATGACAAACTTTATCCTAGTTCATGTTTCTGTTGCTATTGAAGATGTCTTCATGAGACTTGGAATGTCTTTTCAACATCACAGGAGCTATCTAGTTTATAAAGGGGGATAACTGTTGGAGCATTTTTTAAGAGTTTTGCCCCTTTTTTGGCTTAGAGTTTTTGCATCAACCAGCAACTGCAGTCGAGCATTGCATCCGTAGGCGGTGCTCTTGTTTATTTGAATACCTACTTTGCAGATACAACCTTAATATGTGACTTTTTATACACCTGTTAAAGACAGGACAAATTATGGGGGCACCCGTGACGTCCAATGTCCGGCGTCTGGGTGGCGTGCACTTTTTTGTACGGAGCATAACTCAGTAACCTTGCGTCCGATTTCCTTGAAACTTGAGTTATATGTTGAGTGCACTCTAGATAGAGGCCGTATTTCTCGAAACTTGTACAAAATGCTCGTCTTATTAAAATTTCAGATGAATTCAATAATTGAAAGCAACGGTGGGATCAAAACAAAGGTCACAAGGTCAATTCATTTTAAAATCCTGTTTGCAGTCTAGAAGTTTTTTTTAATCAATGTCTTGAAACTTGGTCAGAATGTTTGAGAGGAATACTGTGTGCACTCTGAAGGCTACACTGGTTCTATTGTCGACTCATGTATGAAGCCGACAGGTACACGCCGATTTTCGTCCATAGTCTAGAGACTTGTCCATGATAGATATTCCAGTCTAATATAAAAAAAGAGACTCCGCTTTGTAACAAAAGGAGAAGTGATAATGGAATTCATTAATTAATCTATGAGTGAAAAGATTACATACTGATGAAAAACTTTAAAGAAATATGAATTATCTATGAAAGAGTGTGTGTCTGTTTCGGAGCTGACCTAAAAACAAACTTTCAAAAAAAAAGCAAAATGGTGCCCCCTCCTAACATATTGTTTACAAACAATGATTAGACAATCAGAATTGCTAGGTGCGCGTACGTCATCAAATACTGAAAAACCTATCCGTTGTTACTGTATTTTGGTGATTATCTGCAGCTAGGCTTATTAAAAAGACGACAGTTGAGACTAAAGAAACTTGGTCAAATCAGCTTATCTTTTGGGCTATTCAAGCGAGAGTAAAGGCACCGTCTTTTTCCCACCCATGAAGAGGACAGTTAGTTCGGGTACGCCCCCCCGTCCCTTATCCGTCCTCCCGGAAAGTACTTAAACTTGTGATGCGACATTTTTCTCTCAAAGATCGAGAAATCCTGTCAGACTTTTGTTTATGCTGGTTTGATGCAAAATTATAAACTGGGCCCGTGAAATTTGTGATTTATCCTAGGCCGATATAGTGTCATATATTTGTTAAACAACGTGTGATGTATGTCTACTTGTAATTTTGTAGTTTGAAATTAGTATGGTATTGATCAGCATTTTCATTTTGTGAGAAATACCCCAGGTGAGTGCTTGAGGGCGAATTCATGCTCCTTTTGATTTTAGAAATGAAACAAACTTTCATTCTTATTATCTTATTTCAAAAGCAATTTACCAACATTTTCTTTTCCAATCACTTGCAATCCTTTTTTTTTTTTTTTTTTTTTAATTACTTTGTTTTAGCATTTATCTAACAAATATAATTTTCAAACAAAATTTTCAAGCCCTCCCCCCCCCCCCTCCCACACACACACACACACCACCACCACCACCACCACCAACACTTTTATCTGAAAACGCCACTAAAAGCAAACTCGTGTAGATGTGGTCTATTTGTTTAATTAATGAATCATTTTTTATCAAGGTAAAGGCATAAACCTTAATACTATTATTGTCTTTTAGAACGCGCATGACCTTGGCTCAAAACTTCTGACATAAAAGAAAGTTTGTTTGTTTTTAATCTAGATGGCATTCTCTTTCAATAAATACTTTGCCACAATTTAATAAATTTCTACTATTTACTAAACGGCGTAGAGCAGTTTGGGTTAATTTAAGGTACAAGGGTCATTTGGTGGGGAATGATAAACAACGAAAAGAACTTGAGGATATAGAAAAATACAATACATGAATTAGTACTAGTACATTTTCTTCGAAAATGAAAAGAACAGAAAAAGAAACACTTAAAGAGGTTTGACCAATACAATCGTGAAAGAGAGAGAGAGAGAGAGAGAGAGAGAGAGAGAGAGAGAGAGAGAGAGAGAGAGAGAGAGAGAGAAACAAAGGCAAAATACAAAGTCATTTGTAAAACTGCGATTTAGCCGTTTAACAGACCATTATCCATTCAGCTATGCATACAGAATTTGGTCACACAGAGTGAAGAGATTATGGTGAACTTAGTGATAGACATACAGTTAAAAAACATCATGAAATTGGCGCTCATTCTGATCAAGATCGTTTTAAATTATTCACTCAGCGCTCCATTCATTCATTCCAAACACTCACTGAAATTGATAAAAAACGCTCAAAAATCATTAGGAAACATTTAAAAATAGTTCAAGACTTTCAGCAATAAATTCAAATCGATCTTTTTTACCCTACGTTTTTATTAGCTGGTTTGGGCTTTCAAGTGTCTGATTGGTCCACGAAGATGTACAAACAGAAGAGTACATATATTTTATTAAAGGGAGGTAATTGATACCGTAAATTTTGTTCATCCCGAACAAAATTTGCGACATTAGTCTACCTCCCCTTAATCTCACTCAAAACTCGCTCCACACACTCATTCAATTTCATTCCAAAATCATTCATCTTATCAATTTCAGGATGTTCTTAACTGTAGTGAGCTAACCAAATTGCCTTCAAGGTTGTCCATGTGCACTATAATTACTAGATGGTACTGGTAAACGGTTTTGGTAGTCTATTATATATTCTTACTTAGAGATTATTTTTATACAGGGATTTGAAGTATCTGTGTCATCAACAAATGAAATGGAGAAGCTTTTGTCAACTCAACCTTGTCTCAATGGTGAAGTTATGTAAATACATATCTAGAAATATTTTGGGGCGTCAAAAGATTCGTGAGGTATTTTTACAATATTTTGACAATTCTTCAGAGATTGTGACTAAAGATATCCAATAGATTAATGGTGTTGATTCTATGATAATTATTTCAAACCGCTAGCATATAATCACCATGTTTGTTGGACGCATGGGACCTAAACGTCCACATCTAAAGAGGAGTGTTTAACTGACCCACTTTGTCGACATTATTCATTACACATAATTTCTAGAAGAAACGGGCAATTTATTTCATTAAAATTGAAAATCGACGTTTTAAAGTAATAAGCTATGCAATATATCATTGTTTGGATTGAGATTGGTAGATTTGAAATAAACTCAATGATTTATAGAAATGCGCAGTGAAAGATTTTAGGGGTGTCATTATGTTTGTTAATCTTTAAATTTCCGTTAGTTTATTTTTGAAATATTAGGAGTTTAAGGGACTCGCTTCGCTGTAAAATTTAAGGTTATTTAAAGTATAGTCTTATAGACACGATCTAATGAGATGAAATAAGCCAAAAGTTTTTGATTTCCCTTTGAAATAAATCGGATGATGACGTCATCAAGGCTTCATACTTCGGTAAAACCGCCGCCATTACGGTCGCGGGATTTAGTTACTTGTCAAAAATCTAGGCTGTTTCGCGTGTTGTAGACGCCAAATTGGGCCAAGTTGACTTAAAAAATTACAATTTGTATGGATGAGATCGAACTAAAGTGTATGTACAATATTTTATTCTCAATTGATTCCTAACACTTACATTTTCTATTCGATGTCTTCCGAATGTTTTGATGCCCCATAATTTTTTATAGCCGGACATAATGTTTAAATATTTTTGAAAATATCGTCTAATGTAATGTACTGAAGAACTGAAAAATAGTATGAAATGCGAATATTATTCGAGATTTTCTTTTTATTCGTTAGAAATGTACTGCTTACTAAACCACGTATAGTCCACGAAAACCCATGGCTTTACAGCCATTCAGGATATTTTGCATTTCTACCATTTTCATGGAAGCATATATCTATCTGCTTTTTATTCACCATAATGTTTTATTGTACTAGGTTGTTTTTTTGCAACACTGTTTTTATTCTTTTTTTTTTTTTTTTTTTTTTTTTTTTTGAGCGTACAATACTGATATTTTACATGTATTGTCCAGGCATCTATTTTGCACTCACCTGTTTTGACGCCTTATTTATTTTAATCTCTCCTGGAAATGAATTTTTCCCTATTGACTTTGATATTGTCCATAATTATTTTTCAACTTTTCTTGCACCATTTAGAAATGACAAAGTGTTAATTAGAAATGCTTTATATATTATGACATGTCAAAATTTATTTTGTATGGTCTTTTTTCGTGAAATTATCTCAATGTATTTGTTTCATGCATGTTATTCTTATGTATAAATAATTAAAAAATTCTACTTTATTATACAATATATTTCTGTTAAACATATCTTTTGCAATTGTTATCAATATATCTTGGCTAGTAATGGTTTTAATGTTCATATACTTATAAGCAGAGTAGGGGTGTAACAATAGGTCGAACTATCGCTGTATCGTGATAGTTTACCTTGCAATAGCAATAGGTCGATAGCATTTTTTCAAGTCAATAGATATCCCAATAGTTTCTCTGACTATCGATAGTTTACAACAGTTTTTTTTTAAATAAAAGTAGAACTAAATGTAGTAGCAATGCTGCCTTTCTGCATATTTTTATCAGAGAATGAGGTCAAATCCAATTCTTTTAAAGGGAATATATGTAATTTACTTATTTGATCATTTACTTGCCATTAACAAGGTAAACAGGATCTTACAAGACCAATATAAAGTTACTGTCTAATAAAAGGTGGACGCTTTAACATTGATTTTTATCTATTTTTTCTGTAAAAACAACTATTGTGATAGTATTGCAATAGTTTTCTGACTATTGCAATACTATTCCAATAGCAACTTTACTATCGCAATACTATTGTGATACTAATTTTGAACTCAATAGTCACCCCTAAAGCAGAGGGGGTAAATCTGTATTTTATTCAAAAGGAGTTAATTCATTCATAATTATATATATGAAGAATATTATGTTATTTATAATTTAGTAAAGCAATTTTATATGCCAAAGTGAAATTATTAAAAGACAATAATTTCAGTTTGATATATCATACACAATGATAATTTTGTAGAGGTGTTTTATCTATGGCGTAAAAATAGGTGTCTGCCAAATAAACTCCATTCCAAAGGGATGAGTATTTTAGTTTCAATTTCCAAAAGAGTAACAAACTAAACTTATATTTTTTCAGTGATTTAAAGTCAGATTAACCTAACCTCATTCTGACCTTTTAAGCTCACCTGAGCACAACATGATCAAGGGGAGCTTGTAGGATAACCTTGAGTCTGTCATTAACAATCTTAAAAACTTCTTCTAATCCTGACTAGGCCAATTTCAATGAAATTTTGCCAAAATGTTCCTTGGGTGACCCTCTATAAAAATTGTTCGCAAAATTCTGACTGGCCCGTATAGATGGGCGTGGCATTTTTTCTCTTTGAAATCTTTGAAAGACATCTGCTTAATCACTGGGCCGATTTCAATGAAACTTGACCAGATTGTTCCTTGGGTGACCCTTTTTAAAAATTGTTTGTAAAATTTAGATTGGCCATGGAATATGGGCGTGGCAAGGCGGTGCTAATTTTGAGCAGAAAATCTTAGAATGGCGTCTCCTGAACCACTAGGCCGATTTCAATGAAACTTTACCAGAATGTTCCTTTGATGACCCTCTTTAAAAATAGTTTGCAATATTTTGATTGAGCCAAAAATATGGGCTTGGAAGGCAGGCTTATTCTGAGTCTCCTCAGTAATGAATTGGTGGGCAGGGTTTATTATCACTTTGAATTCTTGAAATATCATCTTCAACAATTAGGCAAATGTGAATGAAACTTTGCCAGAAAGTAACTTGGATGAGATCCACTGGACCAACAAAATTCTGGCCCACTGGTTATTATTCACACATGATAAATTATTATCAAATATCATGTCTTTTTGGCAATGATATACATCTACTGGTAAATGCATGGAAGTAGTCAAGGTGACGTATTTAATGCTTGGAAGTTCATTATTGTTTTCTGAATGACATGCAATTATATTTTGATTTGATTCTTTCTGCAGGAGCTAATTCTTGAATAAGGCTAGTCTTGTTTTGAAACTACATTCATTTGGGTCATCTGATTTGACAGTAATATCTCTTGAGTTTGACTTGGAAATGACTATGATTAATAATTCATCTTTGTTCAAGTATCAGATACTGATCAAACTGTAATGTACATCAGTTTACTTGTAGGGTCTATTGACCCAAGGTCAAAAGAGCTATAGCAATGGCTTGTTATCCATCAGTCTATGTGCATCCACAAACTTTTCCTTGTTATTGAATCCTGTTTTCAAGCGATTTGCTCCAAACTTGCACATGATTGTAGCAGTATAAGGATGGTTCTATTCAAAAAGGGGCCAGGGTTTTCAAGTATCATAGGAAAAGGGCCTTAAGAGAACTTGATTGAAATATCTTCATTATCGCCAAAGGGTTCACAGTTTTTCATCAGATTTTCTTCAAAACTTACACAGAAGGTTTGTAGTACAGTACCATCTTAAGGATATTTTCTTTCAAAGGACAAAGTGCGTCAGCTTCCTTGGAAATTAGGGGCCTTACAGAATCAAATTTAAATGTCCTTGTTTTTGTAAAAGACAAGTGTTTAAAGTTTTCATCTAAATTGCTCCAAATTATCACAGAATAATTTCACCAATGTAAGATGGGTCAGTGTAACAAACCTACAGAACCCATAGACAAACATGATCCATTCAGAGAAAACGATCCTCAACCCTAAATGGGTTGACTCTATAAATATAGACTATCATTAGCCATATATCTTAGGACAGGTCTCTCCAATTTGCATATCTAATGCAAATTACCGTCCTTTAAACCAACACAGTCAGAACTGTCTTGCATCATGTGAAATCAGGGGACTTAAGAAAATATATTTAGTGACGAGAGTCCATGGATCTCATCTGAATTGCTTAAAACATGCTTTGAATGATTTTTCTATTATGAATTTTGCTCAGACTCTTTTATAAAATGGGTCAGGCTCATCAAGTATAGAAAAAAGGCCTGCTGAAAAAATTTAATATCATTGTTTGCTAACTTTGACCAATGTAGCCTATCAATATGGCTTTTGAGCTCACCCGGGACGAAAGTCTCGGAAGAACTATTGTCATACCCTCGGATGTCAGCGTCGGTGTCGGCATCCGCATTAGGTCAAAGTTTTTTATTTCTATCAATATTTATCCTAGAGGCTTTATTTTTTACAGAAACACTCTTTAGGGCATAGGCTTTCATTTGAGACCAACATCCATGTCGAAATGACCTTTAGACTGTGACCTTGACCCTTTAAAAAAAATTTTAACCAAAAACTTTAATCAAAAACTTTAACCAAAAAATTTTTAACCTTGCTTATATTTTCTGTAAGCTTTAACCTAGAGACATCATTACTTCATATACACACTCATTAGGTGATAGGCTTTTATCATAGACAAAGGTCCTTGACAATTTGACCTTGACCCTTTGTGGACTTAATAAAACTTTAACCAAAAAACTTTAACCTTGCATAATTTTTTTTTAATGCTCTAACCTAGGGACATCATAGCTTCATATATACTCACCAGGTGATAGGCTTTCACCAGAGACCAAGGTCCTTCACAATTTGACCTTGACCTTTACCATTTGTGGACTTAAAAAGACTTTAACTGAAAACTTTAACCAAAAACTTTAACCTTGCTTATATTTTCTGAATGCTTTAACCTAGGGACATCATTACTTCATATACATACTCATTAGGTGATAGGCTTTTGTGAGAGATCAAGGTCCTTGATAATTTGACCTTGACCTTTTATGAACTTAGAAATACTTTAACCGTAATTCTTTTACCAAAAACTTTAACCATGCTTATATTTTCTGAATGCTTCAATTTAGGGACATCATTACTTAATATACATAGTCACCAGATGAAAGGCTTTCACCAGAAACCAAGGGACTTGACAATTTGACCTTGACCTTGAACTTTTATGGACTTGGTAAAACTTACACTGAAAAACTTAACCAAAAATTTAACCTTGCTTATATTTTCTAAATGCTTTACTCAGGGACATTATTACTTCATACACATACTCACTAGGTGATAGGCTTCTACAGAGACCAAGGTCCTTCACAATTTGACCTTGATCTTGACCTTTTGTGGACTTAGAAAAATTTTAAAGAAAAACTTTGTTGATACAAAGAAATTCCATTGGTAACCTCATCTGCTTGTAGGCTTTCACTTTACCCTAACCTTATACATGCCATTAAAACAAAAAACTTTATATTTCTTAATTACTACTCAAACAGATATATATTAGATCATGGACTTTAACATTGAAAGAAACCACTTTGAACTTCGGTCTTCGGTCAAGCGCTGTTTGTGACAAGCAGCTGTTTGGGCGAGCTACGTTGTCCGCGGACAACTCTTGTTCTTGAATTATCAGAATATTTTTAAATTACTTGTGATTACCTAATAAGACCTATCATGCTTTAGACTTTTTAAAGTCAGTAGAGCACCCCAGGCCCTTTATGGGCCTCTTGTCTCTGAATGCGTGGACTTATTTAGCTGATTTTGACTGTGCGAAAAATGAACTTATTGAGTGACACATCTTGAAGGAATATGTTCTCATCCAATCATGAATGATTTATGCAGGACTAGTCAAATTTACATTTTATGGCCAATAGGAGAATTGTTACTGCTATGTAATACTTAGTTCATAATGCTTGTTTTTTTTTTTTTCTTTACTAGAAAAGGCTGGCGTCCTCAAGTCATACAAGTGAAGAAACACAAGAGGGTGTGATGGTTTTAGAAACTCGACCATGTGAGCTTTCAAATATTGATTTACCACCGCTATGTTTGAAGTCTTTGACACAGGTTTGTTGCTATTTTTACAAAGATTTCTGTAATTGCAATATGTATTATTAATAAAACTTGTTTCAAAGCCAGGAATCAGAAAATGTTACAAATGTCATTTTAGCCCTATGCCATAAAATTCAGAGTTTAGAAATACATGTAGACATTAAAGTTTAAACAATCTTTGGGACATAGTTTGACCAGCCTGTTTAAATTGTGTTGTGTTCCATAAAATTAAGACTGAAAAAGGTCAAAATAATAGCATGAGTGAATTGTAAATGAATATATTGTGCTTAGGATAATCGAAAGCTTAATATGTCTCCTTCATTTCTTTTTAACTTTCAAGATTCATATGCAATATGAATCTTTTAAAAATATGACAGAGGCAATTCATTGTAATAAAATAAATACAAATATATCTTTAGGGTGTAAATGTTCCCCTGAAATAAAAACTTAAAAAGAATAATTTCAAATATGTGCATCATAACCCTGTTGTTTCTATTCTAGCTTTTTAATGGGGGAAGTCCATACCTAAAGAAGAAATAATGTACTATCATGGCCCTGATGTTTCTATTCCTGCTTTAACTTGGAAAGTTAGTTCCTAAACGTGTATTTATGTACTATCACAATCCTGTTCTTTCTATTCAAACTTAAACTGGGGAAGTTGTTACCTAAACATGTAATAATGCACTATCATTGCCCTGTTTATTCTATCCCAGCTTTAACTCTGGAAGTTAGTTCCTTAACATGTGATAATGTACTATCATAGCCCTGTTGTTTCTATTCCAACTTTAACTGAGAAATTGGCACATAAACATGTGATAATGTACTATCATAGCCTGGTTGTTTCTATTCCAACTTTAACTGAGGAAGTTAGTACCTAAACATGTGATAATGTACTATCATAGCCCTGTTTTTTTCTATTCCAGCTTTAACTGGGGAAGTTAGTACCTAAATTTGTAATAATGTATTATCATACCCCTGTTATTTCTATTCCAGCTTTAACTGGGAAAATTAATACCTAAACATGTAATTATGTACTGTCATAACCCTGTTGTTTCTATTACAACTAAGCCTTAACTGGGGAAGTTAGTACCTAAACTTGTAATAGTGTACTTCATAACTGTGCTGTTTCTGTTCTGGGTTTCACTTGAGAAAATAGTTGCCTTGCATGTAACAATGTACCAGTGTTCCCCAAAACCCTCAAATGGGGGCGATTTACACCCAAATTGAAGCTTGTACCCCCTATGTTAGAAGGCAGCCTTCTTTGTCTCTTATAGAGGTGGTACATGCATGCTGTTAAATACCCTTTTTACCCCCAGATTGAAGCGGCAGTGGGAACACTAAATGTACCATCATAGCTTTGTTGTTTATATACGCCGCTCAATCATCCATCTCTATATCCAAATTTTGTGAACGCAACTTCTCCATCATTTATGGACTGATTTGAATGAAACTTTCTCAAAATGTCTCTTGTCACCTGACCTAGCTATGATTTAATATGGTTCCAATCCAAAAGTTTTTCAGGAAGATATTGATGCTAGACTTAAAAAATAATTAGGAAATTTCAGTTTTCCAGACTTTTTTCTACACCCTCAAGATACTGAGCTAATTTTTGGTGTGTGAGTTCCTACTAATGAGTTACTGAACAAGTTCGAGTTTGGTTCCGGTCCATTGGTTTTTATAGATGATATGGATGCTGGACTTGGAAAATTACTAAGAAATTTCAGTGTTTCAGACTTTTCTTCTATACCTTTTGAGATATTGAGCTAATTTTTGGTGTGTGACCTGGCATCAATGAGTAATAGAACAAGTTTGAATTTGGTTCCAGTCCAATGATTTTCACGAAGATACAGATGCTTGACTTAGAAAATTTCTAGGAAATATCAGCACTCTGGACTTTTTAGCTCCACTGGCTGAAAGCCACTGGGGCTATTGTCATGGCGTTGTGGCCGTCGTGCAGTCGTCGGTCTGTGCGTGTGTGCGTACATTCGTAAACTTTTCTTTAAAAATCTTCTCCTCAGAAACTACTGAATGAATTTCAACCAAACTTCACAGGAATTATCCTTGGGTGACCCTCTATCAAAGTTGTTCAAGAAATTTTGATCCATTGAAAAACATGGATTGAATGGGCGTGGCTATTTTCCAAATATGGTAAAAGGTGAGTTTTCTCAGATTCTATTTGATGGATACCAATTAAATTTTACATGAATGATCCTTGGGTGACCCTTTATCAGTCTACCAAAAATTATTGTGATCGGATGGAAAATATGCATTTTATGGGCGGAGGTCAATTCTCTATAGGTTATATAGTGGAAACTTTAAAAATCATTTTCTCAGAATGTAACTGATGGATATCAACCAAATTTCACTTGAATGATCCTTGAGTGACCCTTTGTCAGTCTACTAAAAATCATTGTGATCGGATGAAAAATATGTATTTTATGGGCGGAGGTCATTTCTCTAAATGTTAGATAGTGGAAAATTTGAAAATCATTTTCTCAGAATCTAATTTTTTGATATCAACCAAATTTCACTGGAATGATCCTTGAGTGACCCTTTATCAGTGTACCAAAAGATATTTTGATTGGATGAAAAATATGTATTTTATGGGCGGAGGTAAATTCTCTATATGTTAAATAGTGGATCCATCATTTTCTCAGAATATAACTGATGGATATCAATCAAACATTTTTGGTATGATCTTTGGGTGACCCATCACCATGCAGCCAAAAATTATTTGATTTGATGAAAAATATGTCTTTTAAGAGTGGAGGTCATTTCTCTATTTGTTACATAGTTGAAACTTTGAAAATCATTTTCAACATCAGTACAACCCCAAATATTTAGTTAAAACATTTATTTGTTTTTACAAGAATTTCAAGCCTGTGGAGCGACACAAGCCATCCATGGCTTTCTAGTTTTCTATTCCTTTTGAGATAATGAGCTAATCTTAGGTGTATGAGACCACATCAATGAGTTACAGAGCAAGTTGGGGGTTGGCTCTTCTCCAACGATTTTTTAGGAAGATACAGATGCTTGACTTAGAAAATTTCAAGGAAATTTCAGTTTTCTGGACTTTTTTTTCTGTACACTTTGAGATATTTAGCTGATATTTGGTGTGTGAGCCCACATCAATGAGTTACAAGACAAGTTCTAGTTTGGTTCCAGTCAATCAAATGATTCCAGATAGTAATTTGCTGATTTGGGATGTAAGTGAAAACAATGAACTTTTACAGGTATGTAACAATTAGCTTCCATTCCTCACTAAAGTCTCAAGATACATCAACAAAGGTGATAAGAATTCAACATTACAGCTTCCTATAAAGCACTTTTTGTGGTGGAGTATATTGTGACAACAGCACTTTTGTTGTTCTGGGTTTCTGGGGCCAGGGGGGAATAGTAACTTAACTTGTAACAATGAACCATCATACTTTTTATGGCTTTAATTAGAATTATGTACCATCATAACCATAGTTTTGTTTCTGGGTTTAAATGTGTGGTAATAAGTAACTTAACTTGTGAAAAATAACCATCATAGCTCAGTTGCTTCCATTCTGGCTTTTACCAAGGAAATGAGATCACAACCTTGTAACAATATTCTTCATAGTTCTTTTTAATTCCTAATCAGGATTTAAATGGGGGAAATTAGTTATATAACTTGTACCAATGAACCATCATAGCCCTGTAGTCTCTGTTTATGATTTAATTGGAAGAAACAAGTAAACTGGGTAAGTAAGTATCTAAACTTGTGACAAGAAACCATTTATGCCAGGAGGCATATCGTTTCTGCCCGTTTGTATGTTACTCTGTAATAAGAAAAACTTTAACATCGACCATAACTTTTGAATGGTGGGACCTAAGTCCTAGAGCCTTCATATTTCACATGATTTCACACGATGATTGCTTAGGACAAGACCTTTCTGTCCGTACAAGTTCAAGTTCATCAGTCAAGATCAAGGTCATTTTTTTTAATAAATTAAAACTTTATCATTTGCCATCACTTTTGAATGGTAAGAGACTTGATATTTCATGTGATGATTGCTTATGGCAAGACCTTCCTGTTTGTACCAAGAGATGTTATCATGTCCTGTTGTTTCTATGATATGGTTGACTGGAGAATTTTTTTCTAGGCCTGTTGTTTCTATTCTAGGTTCAACTGGGGGAAAATTGTCTAGACTTGTGACAAATTAACTACATGGCCCTGTTGTTACTGTTATAGACTCAACTGGAGAAGTTATTTTCTTGTCCAGTTGTTTCTATTTTATGTCCAACTGGAGAAAGTATTCATGTCCTGTTGTTTCTATTCTAGGTTCAACTGGAGAAGATTTTTTTCAAGTTGTGTTGTTTCTTTTCTAGGTTCAACTGGGGGAAAATTGTCTAGACTTGTGACAAAGTTACTACATGACCCTGTTGTTTCTGTTCTAGACTCAACTGGAGAAGTTATTTTCTTGTCTAGTTGTTTCTATTCTAGGTTCAACTGGAGTAGTTATTTATGTTTTGTTGTTTCTATTCTAGGTTCATCTTGAGAAAATATTTTCTTGTCAAGCCAGTTGTTCCTATTCTATGTTAAACTGAGGGAAAGATTGTATATACACCAATTTTACACCATGGTCCTGCTGTTTCTTTTCTAGGTTTAACCCTTTGCTGTTTAATCCCTGCTTTTTACGTGCCTGTGGTTTTATGACTGAGAAAACATTGTGAAAAAGGAAGAAATTACTTCTGACAAGCAATTTCTTCTTTTTTCACACTATTTTCTAACCTACTGAATGGATATTTTTTTAAATTAAATGCACTTCATATTTTCGTCTGCAAAACCTTTGAATTTGGACAGGTCAAAATTTTGTAAAACAGGAAAGTGTTAACTTGGAGATTTATTGTCTAGACTAGTGAGCAATTTTAACATAGTCCTGTTTGTCATATTCTAGGTTAATTTGGTAAATTATTGTGTAGATTTGTGACAAAGAACCAACATGGTCCTTGTTAGCTCAACTTAGCACAAAGTGCTCAAGGTGAGCTATTGTGATCGTAGAATGTCCGTCGTCAGTTGTGTGTCGTCCGTCGTCCACAATTTCTTTAAACATCTTCTCCTCCTAAACCAGTGGGCCAATCTAGATGAAACTTGGCAGGGATGTACCTTGGGTCAAGCTTTACCAAAATTGTTCAAATAAATGAAATCCACCCTTAACTTTCCCTTTACCCTTAACAAAAAGGGTGAAATCTTCTTCTCTGAAAGCAGAAGGCAGACAGCTTTCATATTTGGTTTGTAGGATCATCTAGTGGACCTCTACCAAGAGCAAAAATCTTTAAAAAATCTTCTTCTCTGAAACCAGATGGCACACAGCTTTCATATTTAGTATGTAGCATCACCTAGTGGGCCTCTACCAAGTTTGTTCATATCAAGATCCTTGGTTAATATTTGGGCTTTACACGGGTGCATCCCTTTATCTGTTATGAGCACAAAGGGTAAAAATGAAAATCTTCAAAAATCTTCTTCTATGCAACCAGAAGGCAGAGAGCTTTCATATTTGTTATGTAGCATCATATAGTAGACCTCTACCAAGTTTGTTCATATCAAGACCCTGGGGTCATATTTGGGCTTTGCCCGGGCCCAACCCTTTTTACATAGAATCAAAGAACGAAAATCTTTAAAAATCTTCTTCTCGGTAACCAGGTGGCAGACAGCTTAAATATTTGGTGTGTAGCATCACCTAGTGGGCCTCTACCAAGTTTGTTCATAACAAGACCATTTGGTCATATTTGGGCCTTGCATGGGTGCATCCCTTTATCTCTTATGAGCATGAAGGATGAAATATGAAAATCTTCAAAAATCTTCTTCTCTGAAACCAGAATGCAGACAGCTTTCATATTTGGTATGTAGCATCATCTAGTGGACCTCTACCAAGTTTGTTCATATCAAGACCCTGGGGTCATATTTAGGCTTTCCTCGGGCCCAACCCTTTTTACATAGAATCAAAGTACGAAAATCTTTAAAAATCTTCTTCTCTGAAACCAGATGGCTGACAGCTTTCATATTTGGTATGTAGCATCACCTAGTGGGCCTCTACCAAGTTTGTTCATATCAAGACCCTTGGGTCATATTCGGGCTCTGCACGGGTGCATCCCTTTATCTCTTATGAGCATGAAGGGTAAAAAAATGAAAATCTTCAAAAATCTTCTCTGAAACCAGAAGGCAGACAGCTTTCATATTTGGTATGTAGCATCATCTAGTGGACCTCTACCAAGTTTGTTCATATCAAGACCCTAGGATCATATTTGGGCTCCACCCGGGTGCAACCCTTTTTACATGGAATCAAAGAGCGAATATCTTTTAGAATCTTCTTTAATTGATACCAGAGGGCACACCGCTTTTTTTTTTGGTATGTAGTATCATCTTGTGGGCCCCTACCAAGTTTGTTCATATCAAGACCCTGGGGTCACATTTGGGTCCACCCAGGTTCATCCCTTTTTACATAGAATCAAAGAGCAAAAGGGCATATCTGTCGGGCTCTTCGCTGAAAACGTTCCATTGTATTGATCTTAGGCAATTATCTTCTTTTTGACATCTGCCTATCTAATTAATTTGATGTCCCAGGGGTCATAGAGACTCAGGTGAGCGATCTAGGACCATCTTGGTCCTCTTGTTTTTATTTTAGGTTCAACTGGAGAAGTTGGTGCCTAAGCTTGTGACAAAGGTGACAGGTAGAACATCTCCATTGTTTGGTACAGTGAGTCAGAAACCTGACTGGTGGCCAAAATCTATAGACTGGATCAATCCAGATGAACTCTGCCTTAAATATGAGGTAGTTTGACTTTGTCAAGCTAAATGAATAAATTATTTAAAGCTTTTCGGAGGTTTATTGAGAAATTGCAGTAGATTATCTCTTGATAATCTCACTGCAAAGCCAGTGAAATTATCAAAATTTTATTCCCTGCTTTCATTCTTCTCACTTTATTTGACATTATCTGAGCAGAACCCGATAAACAAATCTTTCATATGTTAATTATGATGATGTTGCCTACTTATTGCTTGCAAAATGTCAGGTTTTCAGAAAATTTGTCATGAAATCTTCACATTTTGTGTCATTCTTGAATTTAAGAAATAGGATAATCTTTTGTATTTCGAGTAAGATTGAATAAAATTTCATTTTGTATTCAACAAAAACTATATTTTCACTTGTGGTGAAGTCACTTGTGAAAATACAGCTTTTGTTGGTCACTCAACAAAATATTTATCAATCTTACATTGAAAAAATCCAAATCCTCTATGAACGTGAGGCTTAGGCAAAAATAAAATTTAAATGATAGCAGGTACCATAGATGGGTATGCAGTCTGGACGTTAATATAAGGAAGTGGACCTTTAATAGTTCCTCAACATTTTTGAAGCCATGAACTTAAACTGTGTTAACCAAGGTTTCATAAGGAATTTATTAGGAAACCTTGGTTAGCATCGTGAAATCATGAGTTCTGAAATGTTGCAGAACTATATTACAGGTCCACTACCTTAATTGTGTGAAAAAATGGTACTTTGTGCCTTTTGGAAGGTAAGGTTTGTTTGATCATTAGCTGGCCAATTACAAAACAATTGTAATAAATATTAATAAAAAGCTTTTCATTGAATATTTTCATTTTATTTTGAATATTAAGCTATTGTCCTGTGACTATGCGCAGGTTAAAGCCGCTTGGAAATACAACTATGCATCATGAAAAAAGAGACTTATTTTTAAAATTGTTAGTTGACAAGATTTTTTTCATCTTATGCATTAACTACCTTGGCCTTTGATGATAATCTGCTTACATATAGATAATTTCTCAGCTACATTCCTTTAATGTAATTTATTGATAATTTTCATAAATCTGATAGGCATTGGCTGCCAGTGGAGGGATACTGGCCCCTTGGACCTCTTGTTTGTAGCTATCTTACTTGAACTATAAATCTAGCTTTGAAAAATAATAAAGGTCTTCATGTTGTATGTTTCTAATTAAATATTTAAAACCATTGCTTTTCTTTTTTTTCAACTTAAGGATAGAAAACAGAATGATAATTATACTAGATTTCCAGCAATTTTACAATCTGATTTCAATGCAATTAACACAAATTATTTTGATGGGGAATATTCTATAAAGGTGATTACAAACTATCAACTAAGCTTCCTTGCCTTGTGAAATTTTTAGAATAAAACTCTGATAATCCATAGGTGTAACTAGGATTTTTTGATTTATACATACTCAGAAGGGGACCAACATAGAATATATAGGATAAAGGCAAAATGTAGACTGTGACAAAAGATGAATAGTCATAACATTGTAACTACAGCTTAAATAAGCTGTAGGTTCGATGTTAGGATTATTCATCAACAACATTTTTGAATGAGGGTTTTTTTTCTGTTAAACACTTTCGTAATGTCCTTAATGGTAGTTACGCCCTTGTAACCTTTACTCAAATTTTCAGGATCCTTGTGAAACTTTGAGAGAGATTGTCCGCAGTTGCTATCAGCACTCAGAGAAAGAGAATCTGTTATATGCAGATGATTCTTCAACAAGATATATGCCATCTACGCCATCAGTAAGTCCACACTATTCAGTTAAGCGCTGACGGCTAAAAATTTTGGAGAGCAAATCTAAATCCATAACTTTACAATATGTTGTTAGCTCTTCTGTTCAAAGGCCAAAAGAGCTAAAGGGATTGTGTTTTTCCTGTTCTTGTTTGTCTGTCTGTCCATTAACAACTCTGGTTTACTTGATAAAGTCCACAAAACATTAATTTCAGCATTAATGTCCCTGTTACTATCCATCACTCAGAAAAGTCGAGCTTTGGTATTCTGTGAAAGCGCTTGTTATCCCTCGCTGTTTGGCAAAGGGGATATAGTAAGGGTCTCCGTCTGTCCTTCCTTTGTCCTGTCATTCTGTCACTAAATTTGTCCAGAGCATATCTCCTAAAGTATAAAAGCTATCAACTTGAAACTTAATAGGTTGATAGATCTCAAGGAGGAGAAGTGCAGTGTACAAGAACTACAACTCTTGCTTGCATAATTTTGGAGTTATTGTCCTATGATTAGGCTCCAGTTTACTATCAAGCTTTGATGGTTGGGGATGGCCATGGCTTTTCTTTAGCAATTAAGTTTCTGAAATTTCAGAGAAATATATAATAGCAAGAAGAGCATCTTTTGTTAAATAATGTGTTCCTGATGGTCTACATTTCATGTCATGCGTCTCACATGTAATAAGGGTAAAACCTCAATATTTTTCTGTGCTCTTTAAACAAGGCATTGTCTGGTAATGGGTTAACCTTATGTTTTTCAGACCATTGGTTCAAAGATGGTGGATGATGAGGGGACTTCAAGGACTGCAGATACATGTCAAACAGAAAAGACAGATAAGATACTGAAAGGCACAGACAAAGCAACAGATGTGGATAGCTCTATTAAGAAATCTCATGAAAATACGAATAGTGACAGTGGTTCAAGTGATTCAGTGGTTAAGAAAAAAATAGAAACTAGTGGAAAGAATGGATTTAATGACATAGGGAAATGTGAACAAATGAAAGATACAGAAAAACATTCGGAGCCAAGTGTATTGGATGATAGGGATAGTAAGTGCAAACCTTCTCATGAAACTCCAGTGAAATCTAAAAAATCAACGGATGAATCTGGATCAAAGTCATTATCAATCGGGGAAATTTCTCCGAGCATCATCTCAGAAATAGACAAACATATATTTGCACAATTAGGTTTGGACTTCCCTAAAGTCAAACCAGTTCCGCCAAAGAAACCTAGGTTTGATGGTCGAGAGAATGGAAAGCCGTCCAAAGCATTCAAAGGTGGAAGTAAAGTCAATGGTGCAATGTCAGGAGATACTGGACAATTTAATGTGAAAGGTGTTAAGAGAGCACCTAATGTTAATAATCACCATCAGAGTAAAACTAGCCATGTTAAAGACACAAAGACTAAACCTTCAGACACAAATTCAAAGGCTCAGACCTCAAAGAGTGAGCAAGAACAGAAAAAGGAAACTGGACAAGCCACACAGGATGATGGTGAGTCAGAGTCTGAGCTACATATAGAGGGGTATTTTTGATTTCAAGTTGAATTATTTCAATAATACTTGCAGAAATTCTGTATCTTGGGTGCTCATTGGAATCGATTCTATTGAGTACCCATAACATAGGGTTTCAATTAGAAATAAAGATTATAGACTGGCTTTACTCCCTCTTATATGTGCCTCTGAGAGTTTGACAATCAAATGGCATGGGACCCAACTAGGGATTGACATTTTAGCATGATAAGGAGTCCACTGGACTCTCAATTTATGAAATCAAGGAGCCCAGGCTCATTGTAAGGAGGCAAATTTAGTAGAAAAGTAGAAATTGATTGTTACAAACAATTTCTTCTTTTCCACAATTTTCCCCCCTACACAAAATGGTTTTCCTTCAAAATACTTCTAGTAACTAGATACAGACAATTTTTATTTTCAACAAAATTGATAGTGAAAAAATGATGAGTTAATATTTTGATATTAACAGGGGCATGGGATCACATGCAGGGATTGATGCTCACCTCTGTGTGAAAGGAGTATATTAGACTTGTCTTATGAATGAAAACAAGGAGTCAAAGCTCAAAGTAAGGAGCCCTTATTTTCCTGAAAGGAGAAGATTGTGGGAAAGAAGAACAAGCAATCATTCTTTTCCTCTAATACCCCGCCCCGATTTCAAAAATCACATTTTCCTGATCTGTGAAAGAGCAGCTTTAAATTGATTTTGAAATTTTGATTGACCTCCAAATAGGGGAGGGGCAGGGTGACATTTTTTTTTCCACCTCAAAATCTTAAAATCATCTCCTCCCAAACAATTGGGCTGATTTCAATGAAACTTGGCATGGATGTTTCTTGGGTGGCCTGTAACTTAAATTGTTCAAGGAATTTATACTGACTCCACAATATGGATGTGGCAGGGCGAGGCATTTTTTCACGTTAAAATCTTTAAAAATCTCCTGCCAAACCATTGGGCCAATTTCAATGAAACTTCTTGGTTGACCCTTTACTTAAATTGTTCAAGAAATTTTGATTATCTCCCATATATGGTATGGACGGAGCAGGGCAGGACATTTTTTCTAGTAAAAAAATTAAAAATCTTCTTTCAAACCATTGGACCAATTTCAATGAAACTTGACATGGATGTTCCTTGGGTGACCCATTACGTAAAGTGTTCAAGAAATTATGATTGACTCCCAAATATGGATGTGGCAGGGCTAGGCATTTTTTCACATTAAATTTTTTTAAAAAATTTCTCTCCTAAATAATTGGTTAACCGGTTGTTTTCAGTGAAACTTGGCATTGATGTTGCTTGGGTGAAAGTTTACGCAATTTGTTCAATGAAATTTTGATTGACCTCTAAATGAGGGCAGGGCAGGGTGGGGCATTTTTTGTTATCAAATCTTTTAAAATCTTTTCCATCTAAACCATTGGTCCGATTTCAATGAAACTTGGCATGGACTTTCCTTGGGTAACCCTTTAGTTAAATTGTTAAAAAAAAAAATTGATTGACCCTGAACATAGGTGTGGCAGGACAGGGTATTTTATTTCACATTAAAATCTTAAAAAATCCTCCTCCATCCAAACCATTGGGCCAATTTCAATGAAACTTGGCATAGATATTCCTTTGGTGACCCTTTACTTAAATTGTTCAAGAAATTTTGATTGACCCCCAAATATGGGTGTGGCAGGGTGAAAGTCTGGGGTTATTAAGCCAGTGGAGTAATACAGGCCCTCTTGGGCCTCTTGTTGTAACAAATTTGGGGAAAGCTTAAAAGAAATTATCCTCATTAAACGCAGGGACTTTCAAACCTTAAGCAAGGACCCCTTCAAGACTAAATGTTTATCTTTTTGACCCTGTTACTTGATATCTTTTAATAACCTGTATAAACCTTGTTTATTACTTATTTTCAGATGATGTGGTGTGGATTTGTTTCATTTGTGCCAAAGGTTTCAGTAACCAATCAGAATTGATGACTCATCAGGATACGTGTGAAGATAATGAGGACACAGAAACACACACACAATCTGCAACATCATCGAACAATGCTCCGTCTAAACCTGCCATTACCGATAAAAAAATAACCAGACCTGACACTACACATAACAGTGGAACCTCTAGTAGTTCAACTTCTCCTGTTCCTGCTTTGTTAAGAAAAGTTGGGTCAGATTTAAAATCATTACCTCTTGGATTACCTATGAACTCTAGGATGCACCCAAATCGTAAACGAAAACGAAAACCTGAAATCTACATTCCACCTCCCAGAGATGTGTACTTTGAGAGTTTAGGTCTAGTCCCGTCGCGTAAAATTGAACAAATCAAAACCCCAATGAAAACTCAGGGTGACGATTGTCAGATTATAGACTTAACACTCGATGAGGATAGCTCTATGCAATCTCAGCCCATGACTCCCAGAACTCATCTTATCATGACCCAGATGAGTCGGGAAGAAACGGCCGGAACACGCAGACGACAACTTAGTTTTTCTCAAATGACTCCACCTAAGGCTGCTAAAAAACAGGATTCAGAGTCTGATTCTAGTGATGATAGTTTTGAGGGTCATTCTGATGGACGTGTGACCCGTAGAAATATACCTGGAAAGTCCGTCATATTGGCCATTCCGTTGACCTCTCCTCTGGGTCAAAGGTTAAAAAAGCACTGGCAGAGAGACAATAAAATACCCGTCATTTCAAATGTTGACATGTTCTGCCAGACTTCTAGTGTGCAATATTTCTATCAAGCCTTATTGGAGGAGGAACGAAAAGGAAAATTCACAGAGAAACTTCGAAATAGACCACCACCTCAAATTACATTTCGATTCACCAAAAAATACCTGAATAAATGGTTTCATAAATATAAGTTCAATAGAGAGAACAAAATGGAATTCGAGCTCACTTTTGCAACTGGTTTGGAAAAGCGAAGCCGAAAATTGCTCTCAAAGATTAAGAAGTGTAAGGTTGTTCTTGCGAGGCTCAGTAAAAAGGACATTAAATACTGGACTCAACGCCGTCCCAGACCTCAGCCATCTTTCTCCAATTTACAGCTGATGCGACAGTACTATAACAATCAGATCAGAATGGGTTTGTCACAGCATGGAATGAGGCAAGCTAGACCAGGAGTTCAGTATCTCCAGTCAGCTAGAAATGCCTACACCAGGTTTGGACAGCCTGTACAATATGCTCAAATGGTTTCTAGTCCAATCCCTCAATTTTTGGTTAGGAATGGAGTCTCATCAACCAGGCTTGAATTATTCCCTATAAATCAGCCTAAGACATACGCTCAAACTCCTGGAAAGTGTCCACCAGTGCCCAGACCTAGACCAACATTCCAGACAAAGTGTGTTCAAGACAATACTGTGATCTGTCTATCATCAGATGAGGAGGAGGAGAATGTGGAAATTACTCAACCCTTGTGTTCAAAATGTAAGAAAGCTAAACCTGCCTGCACTTGTGGACAGGTCAAAAAACCAAAGATTGGCCCTGCTAGTTTCATGAGGCACCAACAGTCGCTTCAACAGCGGGCACAGGTATTACGAAAATCAGTGAATCCAAATCATCCAGTGTCTCCGGTTTCCATGGTAGTGAACACGGGTAAGGCTGATAGTGCTTCATCCCGTGTGTTTGGTCGCAGTTTTATGAAAAACGTGAGTGATCAATCTAATTCAGTATCTCAAGGAATAAGTGCCAGTGATAAAGTGAACCCTGAAAACTTGCCTGCAGTAAGTGGTAATCAACTGGCCACAAATGTTTCTAGTCTTGCATCAAATCCCCAATATACACATGTCCGCTTGACAAATGGAAAGATTGTGCAACAGGATGCACCAGACCCTGAATCCAACACTGACAATCAGCAGACTGATGATGAAATTAAACAGGAAGTAGATCAGACTGTGTCTGGTTCTCAACTTGATACTGAAGTAAAGCAGGAAGTGAACCAGTCTGGTGTTGATGGTTCCCCAGCTCCAGCAAGAAATGGTTCCGTGTCTGATTCAGAGTATATGGACTTTGAAGTTATCTGTATTGATTCTGATGAGGATGATTAATAATTACTTCTTATAATATTAGCCTGAGCATGACATTTACAACAATTTGAAATATACATGAGGGGCAAACATTGAGCAGAGTAGACAGCCACATACTATAAATGTAAAGTTACCTTATTGTCTACAGATACTTTTAGATATTGTCTATCTACAAAATGCATAGTGAAGACTCTGGTCAGACTGTGTGGATGCACAGGCTGGTCAGAGTCTTTACTTTGTATTTATTTGAAATTGTTAGAAATCTCATCCACAGGCTGATATGATCTATGAAAAGTTCTGTGAGATTTTGTTTGAGACATATAGAATCTGTCATGAGATTTTATTTGAGAAAAGCTAATCTTAACCAAGTCTAGAATTTGAAAGTTACTTAGTGTGCCTTGGCGAGCTTAATAACTTTACGATTCTAGATAAAGTAAAGATCTACTTGTCTCAAAAAAAGAGTAACAGATTCACACAAACAACATTTTATTTGCCTATACCAATTTTTGAAATAGCCCTTAGGACAGAAATACTGCAAAAACAGGCATTAGATTCGTGATGACGTTATTTCGAATGTGATCTTACACATGTGTAAGACTCGGACAACTCTGATGACTGTTTGTTATAGAAGACAGGGGTAGCTTTGTGACAAAACCTGATCTTAACTCTGTCTAGATGGCAAATGTTATTAATGGACTGACTAGTGATGTTAATAAAATTTCTATTCTAGGAGAGATTAAGATCTGCAGTGGCATGTATTAAAGAAAATCTAGTAAAAATATCCTAAACTAACTTATTTTTCATTTAAACCCCATGTTATGGGAACTCAGTTGAATTATCTTGATTCTTAATTTAACCTTTGTAACATTCATTGTGAAGCTTGCCAAGTTGTTTGTAAATGGTACACTGTTAGATTGGATATTTAGCCTACAGACACCTTTGGTATATGTAAGCATGTAAAAAAATTCTTCTCTTTGGTGCTTCTTTTTGACTTTCCATTTGAATTAATTTTCCTTAAATAGCCCAGATTTCAAAAACCTTACAAGCAAACAATTTTTGTTCTAAATTTCTAAGAGTTTAGAATCAAAACCTAATAATGCATCTAAATGAGGCTTAGTGAATGGAAAAAATTGTAGACAGGGCCAGATGTCCAGATAAATGGGGGTGAAGCCAGTCTAAAATCTATATTTTTCAATGACATGAAGGAAACATTATATTCTAATAAATTTTATGAACTGCAGCAGAATCAAGATTGCAATTTTGAAAATTGAAGGGGTCTAAATTACCCAACTGAAAGATAATTTTCAGGGGTCAAAAACGCATATTTTTTTTATTTTTGGGGTCAAAACCTGGTTTAAAAGTCAAACATGAGCCCTGGTAGACCTTAGTCAAAGTTATCCTTCAGATAATTCAGCTCCATTGAAATTATCAGAACTTTTATGACTTTCCTCCAGGATTAATTCAAGCTGCTGTCGTAGCGCAGGTGGTACGGCAACAGACTCCCAAAGATTGGTTCTTGGGTTCCCATATGGCGGCACACATCCTTTCTGACATTTGAGCCTGTGTGTGACATTTCCAGCAATTTGAACCATGCATGCATTGCAAACATCAAGCAGCCTAGACAGTTCCACAGTAAAACAGGAAGATTGGCTGGCTGTCTGAAGACACTTATAAACCTGATCTATCTGTAAAGTACAAAGTGAAGACTCTGGTCAGACTGTGCAGATGCACAGGCTGGCCAGAGTCTTTGCTTAGTGAACATCTCAAATTGTTGGAAATGTCATGCACAGGCTCATTTCTCTCCCTTATGTTGTTGGTACTCATTTGAATCGTCTCCAGGAGATGATTCATAATAGTACCAACAATATAGGGTTTGTACAAGAATTACTCAAATATTTCGATCTAAAACGGAAATACCCCCTCTATCTGTAGCTGTGAGCTAAGGCATGAGTATTGGTGCTTGATTCTCTCTTATGTCACACTTAGCCAATGAAAAGTAATTTGTTAGTTTACACTAATTCATTTTAGTTTGATTGTAAATAAGCTCACAGAGTCACTCGTAACACTTTTTCCAGATCTTTTCACATCCCTTAGAGATTATTTAAACACACTGCAATTATACAGCTTGGCAAACTGGGGCTGGCTATTAAGTGTCATGCTCCTTAACACTCCCAAGTGTCAGTGGGGCTGGAACCAAAGACCCCCGGGTCACAAGTCAAGGGCCTATACCACTAGGCGACCAAGGCAGTCAAGTGATTTTGTTGAACAAGGTATATCAGAGTCCAAGCCTAGAAGTGGTGATGTGTAGAAGGGGTATGATTGAATTGATTTTGAGGTAGTGTACCTGTAATAGTCCCGCAACATTTCAGAACTCATGGTCCTTCACAATGTAAACAGAGGTTTCCTAATGAAATCATGGGAAAACCTTGGTTAACACTGTTAAGGTTCTTCCAAAACGTTGCGGAAACTATTGCAGGTTCGACTACCCTAATTTGATGACTGAAATTATTCTTGAAAGTCATGTAAAATTTTGTTCTGACAATTGTAATGAAGCTGAAGTATCAAAAATGTAGACTATATTATTCTATCATTATATTAATTTACCTTCAATAAGGCCAGCACATGATTGATTCTACTTTCAAAATTGTATTAAGCAACCACTTCTAAGCGGTTCTTGGAGAAATTGGTGATCGATATGTGATTTTTAGCTCCACTGGCTGAAAGCCACTGGGGCTATTGTCATGGCATTGTGTCTGTTGCGCGTCCATCCGTCCGTGCATGCATGCGTTCATCCGGTCGTAAACTTTAAAAATCTTCTCCTCAGAAACTACTGGATGAATTTCAACCAAACTTCACAGGAATGATCCTTGGTTGACCTTCTTTCAAAGTTGTTCAAGAAATTTTGATCCAATGAAAAACATGGATTAAATGGGTATGGCTAATTTCCAAATATGGTAAAAAGTGAGTTTTCTAAGATTCTTATTGATGGATACCAATTAAATTTTACAAGAATGATCTTTGGGTGACCCTTTATCAGTTTACCAAAAATCATTGTCATTGGATGAAAAATATGCATTTTATGGGCAGAGGTCATTTCTCTATATGTTATATAGTGGAAACTTAGAAAATCATTTTCTCAGAATATAATTGATGGATATCAACCAAATTTTACTGGAATGATCCTTGAGTGAACCTTCATCAGTCTACCTATTGTGATTGGATGAAAAATATGTATTTTAAGGGCGGAGGTCTTTTCGCGACATGATATATAGTGGAAAGTTTGAAAATCATTTTTTCAGAATGTAATAGATGGAAATCAACCAAATTTCACTGGAATGATCCTTGACTGAACCTTTATAATGCAGCAAAAAAATTAATGTCATTGGATGAAAAATATGTCTTATATTGTCAGAGGTCATTTCTCTATATGTTATATAGTGGAAACTTTGAAATTCATTTCAACATCAGTAGAACCCAAAATATCTTAAAATCTAGGCAAACCTTAGATTTGCTTTTTCAAGAATTTCAAGCCAGTGGAGCGACTCAAGCCATTCATGGCTTTCTAGTTTGAGTTTTGTGTAGTTTAAGACAATTAATTGAATTTGAAAATATATTGTTTTCCTTGTTTGAAAACAAGGTAGAAATAAAAAAACTAAGAATAAAATAAGAAGTGCTGATGAATCATTGAATCATTCTATAAAATCCACTATAAAAAAAGAGAAATAAATTGAATTAATATCGAATGATCCCTTAAGTGATAATTGATTATAAGGCAAATGAAAATTATAAGTGATTTTGAAAATGATTAAAATGATGGTTCTGTAAATCTTGCAAACAACAGATTGTCAATGTTCTGCTTAAACTTCATAACTACAGCTTGTATAAAGTAGTAATTTCAAGGTTTTAGCAGAAAATCGACAAGGTAATCATAGTTATAATATAACCTACGTTGCTGGAGTGAAATAATCACGTTGAATTTTTTTGATATTACATGGGTGTTATTACACTAGTGGAATAACTATCCAAATAAGCTAAGCAAAGCTATATTTCTGTTGCAAAAATGATGTCATAAAGTATTTGATGACGTCAATGTGCAACTGGGGTTATATGTTTCATGGAATAACATGAATCCATAGATTTCTGAATTCTCTCAATTTATTGCCAAAATTAAGGTCATATTATAAATCGATTATCAATTTGTGCTCATAAAATACCGAATTTATTAAACTCATCATCTAAAACAGCCTTGTTTTTATCTAATTCTATATGACTCATTTATAAATTTGGTATTCCATGACCACTCATTTAACATTCTCTAATTATCAGAGTATTTAGACTGTTGATATGTTATCTCCTTTTGTGATGATTCAGATTATTATCATTTTATTTTCTTTATCACTAAAATCAATGTATAATATAAATTCGTAAACAACAAAAGCTTGCCACTCCTGAAAATATAGCTTTTATTGTTCACTCAATGAAATATAAATCGATCAATTTTTGAGAAAATATTGTTGTAATATTATTATTCAGGGCTCGTGCTAGTGATTGAAAATGAGGAGTCATTGACTCCTAAACCATAAAATTCTGGGGGTCGAAACTTATTATAAAGGGGTCAAATCAACAGAAAAGGAAAATTTAGAGTAAAACTTTATAGGATCCAGTGTGAATTGGCCTTTTCATGTAAAAATATAAAAGGGAAAAATAATGTAGTAAAATTCTTAATAGTTTACAAGAAAATTTGAGTAATAAAACCCAGTTTTGACCCTTATGGTTTTCTCTCAAGGGGGTCAAAATGACCCCTTGGGAGAAATTTCTCGGGGTCAAAATTGGATATTCTAATATTTTTGAGGGTCAAAACTCTGGTTTATGGGTCAAGCACGAGCCCTGATTAAGTTACTGAAATATGCCATCCATTAGGCAAGAAGGAAAAATGTGAAAATTAAATATTTGTGACCTGTCAAACAAAAAGGGACCATCTAGGAACTCCCTTAAATAATTTTTTAAAAAATGATTGGTTCTAGCACAGGCCAACCAGAGGTCACATTTCATTTTTAGCTCCACTGGCCGAAAGGCCAGCAGGCTATTGTCATGGCGGGGTGTCCGTCGTCCGTGCGTGCTTTCGTCCGTCCGTCCGTCCGTAAACTTTTACTTTAAAAATCTTCTCCTCATAAAGTACTGGATGGATTCCAATCAAATTTCACAGGAATGTTCCTTGGGTGACCCTCTATCAGATTCCTTCAAAGATTTTTAATCCGTTGAAAATCATGGCTGTAGTGGGCGTGGCTAATTTCCATATATGGTAATAGGTGGCTTTTCTCAGAAACTAATTGATGGATATAAACCAAACTTCACATGAATTATCCTTGAGGGGCCCTCTATCAGCCTACAAAAAATCATTGTGATCAGATGAAAAATATGTATTTTATGGGCGGAGGTCATTTCTCTAAATGTTATATAGTGAAAACTTTAAAAATCATTTTCTCAGAATCTAACCAATGGATATCAACAAAATTTCCCTGGAATGATTCTTGATAGACCATCATCAAGTCTATAAAAAAATATTCTGATCAGATGAAAAATGTGTATTTTATGGGCGGAGGTCATTTCTCCATATGTTATATAGTGAAAACTTTGAAAATCATTTTCTCAGAATCTAATTGATAGATATCAACCAAATTTTACATGAATGATACTTGAGTGACCCTTTATCAGCATAGCTTAAATTATTGTGATCAGATGAAAAATGTTTATTTTATGGGCGGAGGTCATTTCTCTATATGTTATATAGTGAAAACTTTGAAAATCATTTTCTCAGAACCTAATTGATAGATATCAACCAAATTTTACATGAATGATACTTGAGTGACCCTTTATCAGTATAGCAAAAATTATTGTGATCGGATGCAAAACATATATTTTATGGGCGGAGGTCATTTCTGTATATGTTATATAGTGTAAACTTTGAAAATCATTTTCTCAGAATCTTATCAATGGATTTCAGCCAAATTTTACTAGAATGATTCTTTAGTGATCCTTTATCAGTTTATTAAAAAATATTGTGATCAGATCAAAAATATGTCTTTTATGGGCAGAGGTCATTTCTTCAGATAGGTTATATGGTGGAATATCCAATATAGGGTAAAACAAACTATCCTGACAGATGGATTAGATATCATGGAAATTTTATTTCTGTGAAGTTGTATCAGTCTGCAAAAAAATATTTTGATTAGATGAACAGCATATTTTGTTTTATTGGTAGACGGTATTATAACATATAAAGTGAATATTTGATCACCCTTTTGGTATCATCTCAATGATGAATTTTTCTAGACTTGTTAAATTTAATAGGTGTAATGATTATAGATTAGAAGGAACAAAACCTTCGTTGAAATTCAAATGTATAGAAACATTAGTTGAAATAAGTAGCCTGAGAATTACCCCTCAGAATTGGTCAATTTAGTTGAACGAAGGGTGAATTAGAGTGTAAAATGATGTCTGACCTGTCATTCAGAGTGGGGTAGAAAGAGTTGAGTTGACTGCGCTCTAAGGCATTGGGCAGAATAAAATAAATATATTGGATTGAATATTTTCGGTCTTACTATCATTAGTTAGAATTTTGTTTTGATGACAAACAATTGTGAAGTAACATCTTTTAGTAGTGTTTAACTAAAAGTGGAAAGATCTACAATCAAAATTTTGCAGACCAACACCAGTTTATTGTGCAGTAACATTCTGTTAGTGTTGAAATTCTTATATTTTGATTTTAACAAAATTTCACTAGAATGATCCTTGGGTGACCTATTATATTGTGATTAAATGAAAAATATTTGTGTAAGAGGTAGAGGTCAATTTTCAATGTTATTCACTGATCATGAGTTTTTATGCAGAAATATTTCAGCATATGACCCTTATTTACTTGAAATAAACATTCACTCATTCATTCACTTCAATTCTCATTTAAACAACTTTATCATCCTCTAATAGTCATTATCAGGATATTCAGGCCTGTGGAGCGAATCAGGCGCTCAAGCGCCTCTAGTTTTTCTCAGAATGGTAGGTTCAGTAATATCTAGATTCAGAAAATTATTCAAGTGCAACAGTTCCGACCCTAGTCAGTCTGCACAGTCTAACTAGGGTTGACACTTTATACATTACCCAGATGGTCCCTTTTTGTCCCAGATGGTTCCTTGGTGCCCCTTATGGTTCCTTTTTGCCCCAGAGGGTTCCCTTTTTACATGTTGAGTCACACTTATGTAAAAGTTACTGTTTCTATTTCCTATTGTTGATCAGTTGATGCAAGCCTTATTTCTTTGATTTTGTGTGATCAATGTTTTGTTATATGTTTAGTTCTTTTGTGTTTATATTTCTGTCAGAAAATTTAACAAAATTTATTATTTATATTAATATTGAATAAGAATGTAAATAAATATTTTGAGAAATTTAAAGTTTCTGTTGTATTTCTGAATGACAGATATCATTGTTTTAAAAGACCTATCAGAGCTCATGACCCCAGCAGTTGAAGTGCAGTTGGTGGAATGTTGGACTAAATCATTGGATCCAAGGTTCTATCAAACACCTGTCTCCCTACAATGAGTGAGCCAAGTCTATTTAGCTAAGTTGGTAACACCTAGGGCTATCAATCATGGGGTACCCAGGGTTTGACACTAACAATGTTTTTCCTCCAGCCTGGAGGACCTTTTAACCTAAAATATAATAGGGTCCTCAGTGATAACAACAGGTCCTGCATGAAAGCCATGTTTGATTTTTACCAATTTAGGGGATAGATTGCAATGAAAACATTGTGGAAAAAAAAGAAAATGCATTTGACAAGCAATTTCTTCTTTTTCTACACCCTTTTCCATTTAGTAATGCAAATTGTAGTATTCGGAAGGCCATTATTTTTCACAACTTTTGAAATACTAAGTATTGCCATTAACCACAGACCTGAAGGACCTGCAGTATGGTTACATCTACTAGTCCTCCCTTAAATTGACAGGTCTCCTAAGGACTGATGTTAGTGTCAATCCCTGGTCCCTACCTAAGTTGCACCCATCGCTTCACAAAATGTCATCCAACACTTGTAAAAAGTCATTTTGACTAGGGTCATTTGTCTCCCACCAATACACATATGAGCCTGTGCGTGACATTTCCAACAAATTCAAATGTGCACAAAGCAAAGACTCTGACCAGCCTGTGCATCCACTCAGTCTGACCAGAGTCTTCACTATGCATTAAGTAGAGATAAGGTCTCAAAGTACTTGTACACTATCAGGAAACATTATATTTACAGTAAGTGGCTGTCTACGCTACTCAATGTTCGCCCCTCACGAACATTTCAAATTGTTGGAAATGTCGTGCACACGCTCATATGATAAGAAGTATGCCTGAGTGTGATGAGCAGCTGGTGGTGCATATGAAATGTACTAGTGAGAGAAATGACTGGAAATATTGAATGGGTGCTGTAACCCGCACCAGTATCATTGATGTAATGTAACTGCAGTAATGTTTTAAGTGAGATAAAAACCTATTACGGTCGTCATAGTGCAGTTGGTAGTGCGTCAGACTGTCAATCTAGAGGTCCCAGGTTTGATCCCCGACAGTGGCACTCATTCTCTACGACTATTTGTCTCTCACCAATGGGTTGATAATTGTAGACCTATGTGAGATAGCAGCTGGAGGCTAGGAAAGGATGTGGTGGTTGTACTGGTTAGAGAAATACCAGGAAACCATTATTAGGTGCTCCAGCCGCCGTGATATAACTGAAAAAAATGTTGAAAGCAGCCTTGATCTCCACTCAATCAATCAATCATTATACCTTATACCAAAAAAAAACTTCTTTGAGCACGGCCTACGGGGGTGCAACACTTTTAAGTTTTAAAAATGCTTCCAGAGGTTTCCCCCATGATTGTCTGGATAGCTCCTGTAGTGGTGAACACACATGCCAAGTTTCATGAAGATATCTTGACAATAACAGAGATATGACTAAGGTTAAAATTTGTCAGGGCAAGGCCAACAACAACGCCACCGCAAATGACCGCAAGTTGATCACAGTATATGGGGTTTTCATTGTTTTACATTAAGCTGAATAAAAGGCCTTGGGAAAACATTGTAGACAAGAATACAGACAAGATAAAAAACCAGACCCTCAGCTGCGACCTTGAGGACATCCAAACAAACTTTTCTCATTCGGCTATAAATGTAGAAGAATGTTGAAGCTAGAATGGGACACAGACAAATTCAGATGAAACTCTAGTGCACAATCCACTGTATCATGGCAGGGGTTTAAAAAGCAAGGGCGTAACTACCATTTCGCACATTATGCGAGTGCGTAATAGAAAGAAATCCTTTTTGAAAATTGTTGTTGATGAATGATCATAACATCAAACTACACCTTATTCAAGCTGTAGTTACGATGTTTTGATTATTCACCAACATTCAAATCATGGACAAGGGGAGTGGACAGGGGACATTCATCTTTTGTCACAGTCCATATATGGCCATAATCCTATATATTCCATGATGATCACCTTCGGAGCGTGTATAAATTTCAAAGTCCTAGTTACGCCTATGAAAAGGGTATGAACTGCTTAAATAACTCAACATACCTGAATATATATGATTTTTTTTGTAAAAGAGTAGACAGTTTGACCTTGACCATGGATGGAGGCTCATCTTCACGAGTCAAGGGGTATCAAATCGATAGCTTCTTCTCGAATACCCCTTGACTGAATGAATAGGTATATTTTGTACGATTTATTTTTAGCCGGCCAATCAAAATGTCAAACGCGATTTCTATGACTGCCAATCACAGAGCTTCTTACAAACGGTATCGGTTCCCTCTAATCCCTATGGCAACCTGCTGTAAACCAATGACTGTGTACATAAACCCTTCATTCACGGATTAAAGAAAATGCGTTGCATCGAAGACGCTGTCTTTTTAGTACGTTTATCAGAAAATTTCTTCCCGCCTCCTCAAATACAGCAAAAATAGGAGTTGAAATTAAGGCATTTTCTATCACACTGTTGGTATCTTGCCGACTTACAATAATAACATGAAATGTTTTTGAGTCAACCCCCCCCCCCTTTCCCCTGCACGCACACACACACACACACACATCACCACCACATAAACAAACACTCCATTGCAACATAAAGCAAATTCAATGATTTATTAGAAAACGCAAAAAAATAAGATATTTGAAGAGCTAATTTTGAACAAGTTGGCTCACTGTCATAATTTTTTTTCAAAAATGTTCCGTAGAAGAACATTTTGGATCCCCCCCCACCCACCCCAATAAGAAAAATAAAATAAAAATAAAAAATAAAGAAAATTAATGGCCAGTTATGGTGTTTTTTTAGCTCGCCCGGGACGAAAGTCTCGGAAGAGCTATTGTCATACCCTCGGATGTCGGCGTCGGCGTCAGCGTCGGCGTCAGCGTCGGCGTCCGCATTAGGTTAAAGTTTTTTATTTCTATCAATATTTATCCTAGAGGCTTTATTTTTTACAGAAACACTCATTAGGGCATAGGCTTTCATTTGAGACCAGCATCCATGTCGAAATGACCTTTAGACTGTGTGACCTTGACCCTTTCAAAAAAACTTTAACCAAAAACTTTAACCAAAAACTTTAACCAAAAAAACTTTAACCTTGCTTATATTTTCTGTAAGCTTTAACCTAGAGACATCATTACTTCATATACACACTCATTAGGTGATAGGCTTTCACCATAGACAAAGGTCCTTGACAATTTGACCTTGACCCTATGTGGACTTAAAAAAACTTTAACCAAAAAACTTTAACCAAAAACTTTAACCTTGCATATATTTTTTTAATGCTCTAACCTAGGGACATCATAGCTTCATATATATACTCACCAGGTGATAGGCTTTCACCAGAGACCATGGTCCTTCACAATTTGACCTTGACCTTTACCATTTGTGAACTTAGAAAAACTTTAACTGAAAACTTTAACCAAAAACTTTAACCTTGCTTATATTTTCTGAATGCTTTAACATAGGGACATCATTACTTCATATACATTCTCATTAGGTGATAGGCTTTTGTGAGAGATCAAGGTCCTTGATAGTTTGACCTTGACCTTTCATGAACTTTGAAATACTTTAACCGAAATTCTTTTACCAAAAACTTTAACCTTGCTTATATTTTCTGAATGCTTTAATCTAGGGACATCATTACTTCATATACATAGTCACCAGATGAAAGGCTTTCACCAGAAACCAAGGGCCTTGACAATTTGACCTTGACCTTGACCTTTTATGGACTTAGAAAAACTTAAACTGAAAAACTTTAACCAAAAATTTAACCTTGCTTATATTTTCTAAATGCTTTACTCAGGGACATTATTACTTCATACACATACTAACTAGGTGATAGGTTTCTACAGAGACCAAGGTCCTTCACAATTTGACCTTGATCTTGACCTTTTGTGGACTTAGAAAAATTTTAAAGAAAAACTTCATGTTTGATACAAAGAAATTCCATTGGTAACCTCATCTGCTTGTAGGCTTTCACTTTACCCTAACCTTATATATGCCATTAAAACAAAAAAGTTTATATTTCTTAATTACTACTCAAACAGATATATATTAGATCATGGACTTTAACATTGAAAGAAACCACTTTGAACTTTGGTCTTCGGTCAAGCGCTGTTTGTGACAAGCAGCTGTTTGGGCGAGCTACGTTGTCCGCGGACAACTCTTGTTTTATATATTGGAAGCAAATATATTTTATACTATATAGAATATAGTCAAAGGGCGACAAACTACTTAACCATAACTTGAATAAGCTGTAGCCACGAGATTTTGGACTTCCCAATAACAAAACATGTATATATCATGTATATAAGAGATAAAATCAAATAATCTTTTCATATTAACAATACATGTTATTCGATTTGAATTAAAACGTCGTTTTAAACGTCTTGAATAAGTTGTTTCATAGCAATCTAAATTTTAAATTTTATCGAAACATTGTGACTACCTACAACATGGGTACTTTTCAAATTAAAATGATTAAGAAAAATATTGAAGATAGATTTAAACAATTAACAAATAAACTTATTAATTCTTCGGCTCCCACAGTATTCTCACACGAGATTTATTTTACACGGATAGCCCTACTTAAAATTATTCAATTATTTTCTTTATTATTTAATCATTTTCATATTTTATTCTTTTTATTCTTCTTAGGTAATCTTATGTATTTAAAGCAAAGCCTGCTGGAAAAGATGGAGAAAAACTCCTGAATTAAAGAATTAATATGAAAATTCAAGTACATTACCATTACTAAATTATTTCTATATGACGGCTTAGTTCTTGAATTCATTCCAAATTTTATTTTCCGCACCCTTCAATATAGATGCATTCTACGATATTGGAGTTTGCGTTTGATGAGGTTTAAAATTATTGAAAACTTAAACCGGTATTGATATATTAAATAACTTTACAATTAAATAAACATTGAAAAAATCGTAATACTCTATCACCGAGGGCAGAAAAGCTGAATAAGAGAGCCTTCAATGTACCATCAAAAGATATGTTGTCATTTGCAAAGATATAGAAATTTTGAACAGTTTTGTGACTTTGTATTTCACTCTTACTAAGTGTCACAATTACTTAAAATTGAAGGGGTTAAGCAAAATTCTAAGGGTTAAATTCACATCTGGAAAGTAGCCGCGGGGCATTATGACCTACCATACCTCCCGCTGTCGGACCTTTTTGTAAGAAGGTTTCTGATTGGTCCGCCTCGTTTTCGGTTCTGTGACGTCACACGTACAGAAATTACCCATTCAATCAGCGAAGGGTAAGATAATTAATATGTTCGTAACCCTTGGCTGAACAAGATGCTTGAGGCTAGGAAAAAATGTGATGGTTGTACTGGTGAGAGAAATACCAGGAATCCATTGTTAGGTGCTCCAGCCGCCACGATATAACTGAAATTATGTTGAAAGCGGCGTTAAACTCCATTCAATCAATCAATCAATGGTTTTCAAATTTGATTATTTCATATTTCTAACTTAAAGCCCATGTTATTGGTACTCATTAGATTTGTCTCATCAAGACAATTAAAATGAGTACCCACAATATATGGTTTCAGTGGAAAATAACAAAATACCTTGCTTTCTCCCCTCTTGTCTGGACCCCTGATACACTTGCCCTTATCAATTATCTTATTTTAACTTATTTTCTAATCCATCTGTATGTATAGAATTATGCTCTGGTTGTAGTCAAATTTCCATCTTGACCTCTGACATTGACTATTCTTATAAAATCATTAAATTTATGTCTTTTAGGCCTTTACCCTTTAATGAGTGGTTTCATATAAATGATTGTTTAGGAGAAATTCACATCAAATTAGAGAAGAAGTTTCAACAAGTACTTAAAATTAAGGCATTTGAAGTGGGTTTTCTTATTAAAATAAATGTAGGGGAGCTACTTTTAGGGAGGGCACTTTTATTAGGGGAACTACGGTAATGAACTTTTCTGCGATTCTTTAACAAAATGAGTGGAACAAACTGTTTAGATATCAATCAGTAGAAGATAATCCAGACAATTATCATTCGGCCCATGGATTCATGTTTTAAATGCCTTATTTCTTCTAATTAATGCCCCCGGGACTTATACACAACATGCTTTGGGCAATTTTATTTAGTATGCATTTACTGATAAAAAAGGATAAAAAAAAAATGATGTCTTGTTTGCTCTTTCTCTTTAATTTGAGACGAAATACCTCTAAATAATCATATATATGAAAGTTTAGAGGAAATTCGAGGAAATTCACATCAAATTTAGAGAAGAAGTCTCAACAAGTTCTTTAAATTTAGGCATTTTAAGTGGGTTTTCTTAGTAAAATATGTTAGGGGTGCTACTATTTGGGGAAATATTGTTTTAAACCTTTCTGGATTCTTGTACAAAATAAGTGGAACAGTACCAAGCTGTTTAGAAATCAATCAGTAGACGATTATCCAGGCAAGGTCAAAATTATCATTCAGACCCATGGATTCATATAGATTACAACAACTTACTAATCAATGGCTCAACACAAAAAGTTGTAATTGCCTATGTGTTTAAAGGCAGTTACAACTGTTTTGCGCCTAGCTCAGGGGAACAACAAATCTTTTAAGTTGCATTAGATGTCACACAACTTCAATATGAAAAAGAAGATTCTCTTGTTTATTTTAGGTCAATGCCTGCAACAATGTATGATTATATTTTAAGTCTAGACACAAATACCATATTTCTCCTAATAAATGCTTTTATTTAGTATGCATTTTCTGATTTAAAAAAATCATTAAAATTGATGTCTTTTATGCCCTTTTCCCTTTCATTTGAGGTGAATTTCAACTAAACTAACACATAAATGATGGTTGAGAGGACATTGATCTCAAAGAAGTCACAAAAAGTTTCCAAAAATTAGGCACATGGAGTGGGTTTTCTTAGTAAAAAATGTAGGAGTGCTACTTTTATTAAAGGAAATACCATATTCTACTTAATTTGGAGGGACGGGCAAGTATAAACCATTGTCATGCTGAATTCAGAAGACTCCTAATTTTGCAGGCAATATAGACAAAGATCAGTCTGCACATATGTGCAGTCTGATCTCAGTCTATACCACCTGTGTTTCCTTTAAATGGCAGAATAGTTTTAAATCTATATTTTCAAACGAAATGTTGATTCATAATTTATACCTTCAGTTCCTTTAGCACTTTGAATTTAACATAATTTTGCAAATATCTTTATCATGATGAGGGTTGAAATTTAATTAAAAATGTCATTCAAATTTCATAATATGATTTAATGAGATAAACAATCATACACAAACTACTAAGTTTAAATTGAAAGTACAAAACATGATAACCTCAAAACAGGGCCTAGTTCTAGATGACAAAGCAAAAGAAAATTCACAGAGCCACTGCTTGAAATCTACTTTTGATAAAGTAGATTATGCAAAGCAGGGTACCATAAATGTAACATTCTCCATCAATTTGCCATCCTGAAAATAAGGTAAGTTTTCAAACACTTGGATTTTAACAATTGAACTCAAAAGAGTTATGTCCATCTAAGTCTGGTGTCTTTTTTTTTTTAGAAACTTGAGTTTAAGGTAGGCAATGTAATCACCTTGACAATGCAATTCCATTTAGTACCAACATCGTAGCATTTATGTGCAGAGATGTTTGCTTTTAATTTTAGAAAAATAATCAAAATCGAAAGTTTCTTTTAAATTCTATGTTGTTGGTATTCATTGGAATTAGCTTGAAGACAGTTCAGCTGAGTATGTTTCTACTAAATATAAATTTGTGAATGAAGAAGTATAGTGTTTCATTCAAGATTAAAAAAAAAAAAAAGTGCATTGTATACCTAAAAATAAGTCAAATAAACTTCATTAACAATAATTCTGCAGAGTACATGGGTGGTAATAAATAAAAAGATTTCAGTAACTTATGGTTAAATGGGGTAAGCACACATGAAATTTTGTACAAAATATGATAGAATCACAGCAGGCTTCAAAAATAAAATCATCTTTTTTTTCTTTTTTTTTTTTTACTCGAGGATAACACGATAAAGGGTCGAATGACTCTTATTTCCATCGTGGTCCTAACTCATTCCAGATCTTATCCTGCACATATAGAGAGAGGCAGTGGGTTCTAACCACTGCTACCCATTCTTACAGCTGGGTGGACTGGGGCCCTGTCTGTAAAGTGTCCTGCCCAAATACACTACCCGCCTCCGGTGGGGCTCGAACCCGCAACCACCATGTTACGAGTCGAGCGCGCTAACCACTCGGCCAACGAGCCAGACAACAGTGTTAATCTTCTTGCACAACTTACAGATTGTGTACACTGTTTTGCAAGTTAAATACAAGTTGCAAATTCCTTTAATTCATTAACAGTTCACAAGATTTTGGACTAGTCCAATTTAGTTCAAACCAATTAATTTACGTTCAATTGTGACAAAAGCTTAAGCTTGTAGGGTCGCTCTCTAACACTTGATCCAGATGTTTTCATATCCCTGAGAGAGAGAGAGGCAGTGGTTAAATTCCACTGATTTCCAATCCTACAGCTAGGTGAACTGGGCTGGGTATAAAGTGTTTTGCCGAATAAACACACCCCGGCAAGGATGGGGCTTTGAGAGAATTTGCCAACAACAAAATCAGAAAGTTAAGTTCAATTTGTTCTTGGTATAAAACTTTAAAGAAAAATGCTTATTACAAATTACTCAAGGGTAGCAACAATTGAAAGATGGGAGACAAATTTTACTTTCAAACATGATAAACTATCAATAGAATTAAGATGTGATAGTCTTTGACATTGCGCTTAAGAAATGGTATATGCTGTCATTTTGACAAGATGACAATAGATCAATTCAAAAGTTCAGCACATAAAAGTTGTAACTGTCTATAAACATATAGGCAGTTACAATTGTATCCTGCTGAGCCATCAAACTGTGACCCATCAGGAAAAAAAAGAGACTAAATCGGACGTGTAAAACAGTGTTAATCTTGGACTATAGTCATACTTTTCACTTTCTGTAAACTTTTCTAAATCAAGAAAGATCATTCTACATTCCTTTATGAAATGAGCCAGTGCGTGACATTTCCAACAATTTGACATGTGCATGAAGGGCCAACATCAACCAACCTTGACTGCCATGTAGTGTAATAAGAGGATTGCCCGACTTTCTAAAGACACTTTTGGACCTTATCATTCTACAAAGTGAAGACCCTGGTAACACTGCAAATACACAAGCTGACCTGGCGCACATTTGAAATTGCTAGAAATTTCAGCTCAGCCTCAAATTGTTTTTTGAAATGTGATTTCCTGTTGATGTCTGCTGAATCAATGTTTTTTTTAAAACACTTTCTTTACTGAGTCCCCAGATGGTCCTTATTCATGTACATGTAGCTGGTCACGATCATATCTGACTCGTCATGTGAAAAGGGACCATCTGGGTAGTGTGTAAAGTATCTATCCTAGTCAGACTGTGCAGATTGCGCAGACTGACTTGGGTCAAAACTTTTTGTACTTGGCTTATTTTCTATAAGTAGAACCTCAGGGTAACCTATGCTGGACCCTATCTCTTTTTTCAAATATTTCCAGATGGTCCCTTTTCACGTGAGGGGTCACATATTTTATTCCACGCCCAGTAGTGTGGGTTTTGATCAATTAGATTGGAAAAGATGAGACACTTCAAATGAAAATATCAAGTTCAACACAAAACTTTTGTAAAAGCCTTTATATATGGAATGAAAATATTCATTGCCTTAAGAAGAAGTAAAATGTATTGCAAGAAATTTCATGATTATGCTGATGGCACAAGAATGGGTGCATCTTGAAATCAATTTAAAGAGAACACCTCTTTTCAATTTTACATCACATTAAACTAAATTATTTCATGATTTTTAAGAAAATATATGATGCTGTACATTTAGTTTTGGTCAAAATGACAGATCAACAGATTTTTTAAATATCCACACTTGTTCATTCTAAAAAAATCCAAAACAGACAAAACTTAATTTGACTTTATTACTTCATCCTTTCACGATTGCATATTTTTCACAAAAACAATTTGACGTGTCAGTGAAAAGCTATTGTAAGTGCCTATAAATATATAGGCACTTACAAAAGTAGTGCACTGACCCATTAAATTCAACAATTAAAATGCAACTACTATATACAAAAGACCCTCTGTGTCCAGAATGCTGCTTCACAAGTTGTCTAGTTGGTTTTCTTGTCTTCTCCATCATTCTCTAATTTCTGTAACTTTTTCTACAAGTAAATAAATTAAATCAATTATAAGTAGATTCTCTTTAATACTTTTGGTGGTTTATCGAGAAATAGTGGTAGATTACTTGATAACCTCACTGCCAAACCAGTGAAATTATCAAGCTATCCTTTCATTTCATCCTATTTAATGTATATGAGTGGAGCTCAACAAGCCAAGTTGTTATGACGTCATGAAGATGTTGCTTAGCAATCACATGCGAAATGAAGCACTTTCAGAAAATCTGTCCCAAACTTTTCACAGTCTTTCCCTTTTAAGAAATAAAATAATCAAATAAAATTAATATTTCATTTCTTGAAGAACAAAAGCTTTATTTTCACTCGTGCAAAATGCCTCAAACTAAGCATTTGCAATTCTAACACACTTGTTGATATAGGACGCCTAAAATTTCAACCAAATAGCTTTAATTATCACTGGGACTTGATCACTGTGAAATATTGTTACATCTCCGACACCTACATCTATGCCTACACAAACATAACACCTCTGCTGATCTTGATCAGTTACAAAGTGGACTTATACACCCACTTGCGCTTTGTCCCCATAACATACACTGTTGATGATTTTAGGTCACTTTGTTCTTAAGTTAGGTTCGAGAAACCAAAAAGGTCTACAGAAGGATGGACAGACATACAGGGTGAAACACCAATATGCCTCCTCTACTTTATAGGTGGGGGTTATGATAACTCATATTCGGCGGAATTTAAAAGGGGAAAAAGGATAGTCCCCTTACTGGGACCTGCCCTGCTTTCAGGATGAAAAAACGGTGCAAACAGTTTGCCAATTTTACCCTGCTTTGCACGTACACTAGCGTGCAAAGCAGGGTAAAATTGGCCAACTGTTTGCACTGTTTTGTCATCCTAAACACAGGGCTAAAAATGAAGATTTACCTGTAAAGCTGAGTACTCTGCTAGAAGTCTATCATATTCTTTGTTTGTTCCTTCTGCTTGATTCTTTAGGGCTTCAAAGTCCTTTTTCTTTGATTCTAGTTCTGTAAAACAAATATATAAGAATTTCAAACAATTGGTCCTTTACAAATCTGTTGTTCTGTACATTTTGTATGGATAGGAGTAAGAGATCATAATAGTTTTACTTATTTTTACTAACTGGTTGCTAAACACTTTTTTTATTGTACAATACATCAAGTCTCATCTAATTTGACCTTGTGGTCGGGAAGAAAATCACGATGGACAGAGGGATGGATAGACAGAACAAGTAGTGGCCATTTTTTAGCTCCACTGGCTGAAAGCCACTGGAGCTATTGTCATGGCGTTGTGTCCTTCGTGCTTCCGTCGGTCCGAGCGTCCGGTCGTAAACTTTTCTTTAAAAATCTTCTCCTCAATCACTACTGGATGAATTTCATCCAAACTTCACAGGGATGATCCTTGGGTGACCCACTTTCAAAGTTGTTCAAGGAATTTTGATCCAATGAAAAACATGGATTTAATGGGCGTGGCTAATTTCCAAATATGGTAAAAAGTGAGTTTTCTTGGATTCTAATCAATTGATACTAATTAAATTTTACATGAATGATCCTTGGGTGACCCTTTATCAGTCTACAAAAAATGATTGTGATTGGATGGAAAATATGCATTCTATGGGCGGAGGTCATTTCTCTAAATGTTACATGGTGGAAACTTTGAAAATCATTTTCTCAGAATGTAACAGATGGATATCAACCAAATTTTACTGGAATGATCCTTGAGTGACCCTTTATCAGTCTACAAAAATTCATTGTGATCAGATGGAAAATATGCATTTTATGGGCGGAGGTCATTTCTCTATATGTTATATAGTGGAAACTTTGAACATCTTATTCTCAGAATGTAACGAATGGATATCAATCAAAAATTTTTAGTATGATCTTAGGGTGACCCATTATCATGCAGCCAAAAATTATTTTGATGGGATGAAAAATATGTCTTTATGGGCAGAGGTCATTTCTCTATATGTTATATAGTTGAAACTTTGAAAATCATTTTCAACATAGGTAGAACCCATAATATGTAAAAATCTATTCAAAACTTTTATTGCTTTTACAAGAATTTCAAGCCTGTGGAGCGACTCAAGCCATTCATGGCTTTCTAGTTTAACTTTATGACCTAATGACAATACATAATGTAACCATCTCTTACACCTATTTACAATGGGCCCATTTTATAACTTTTTACGATCTTAAATAAGTCTTAAAATTGAAGTTTACCAGATTTGGTTTTGCTAAGAGTTTCCTTGACTGTGTCTAATTCCTGCGCTAAATCTTTCTCCCTCTTTACTGCATCTATATCAGTATCATCAGATCTAGCCTGAAATGAAAATGAAATTAATGTGTGGCATTTCCAACAATTTCATGAGTGTGTGATTGATACACAGGGCCTTCTCTGGACTTAAATTTCTTTTCGCCAACACTTTCGCCAAATCAAAAAAAATTCGAGCCAAATATCGATTTAAGGAGCCAAATTTGGAGCAATTTTTCTTCTTACAAACTGTGCTTGATAAAATCTAGTGTTCTTTTCATATAGCTCATTGTCCAGGGGGATTGTAAATAAATGTCAATTAACATATGATTGGCAGTTTATTTTTGTAAACAATCACAGAAGTGTTATGGCTAGCCAAGAGGTTATTAGTTGACACACATGCCTTTGCCTCAATTAATTGACAGTCACTCGTGACTCAATATCCTCTCAGCCTATGTTAAAATCAATAATCGCTGATGGGTCAAAATTCAGATTTATTTGTCGCCAGTCATTTTGCCAATTTCACTTTTTTATTGCCTTATTCATTTCATTTTCGCATTTGGCCACAATGGCGACCCCCAGAGAAGGCCCAGATACACATAGAGTAGCCTAGGCAGCTAGATAGGACAGTTAGAATATTGAATAGCTGTCTAAAGATAGTTTGAGAATGTATCTATCTGTTAAGCCCACAGAGAAGACTTTGGTCAGACTGTGCAGATGCACATTTGCATTAGTTGTCTCCAAAAGTTTATAATGAGTTTGTTGGAAATGTATGTTGATGAACTGTCATAAATGTTTTTACGAACACAGTGATAACATCATTTTATAGAAGTAATGTCAATGTCATTGTGCATATTTTTTAAATCTTTTAATCTAATTTTTTTAGAACTTTTAATTTTCTAACATGCCCATAATTCTTTAAAATACATAGGAAATGACAGCATTTGGATTTAGAAGAAAATCATATAAAGCATGAGCACCACCTACAGGTGCTGGATGTTAGATCAAAATTTAAGTTGAACAAGATGTGTTTGTGAAATACAAAATCCCCCGTAACAGCATATTTTTTTTTTTTAAAAATGTTGACCTTGACAGACAACCTGAAACCTTGACCTTGATACCTAGTGATGCACATCACTGAGATCTTTCATCATGCAAATTATGAGAAAGGTATCTAAAATAGGCTTGAATGAACTGAACATGTAAAAATTAATTCGAAAGTTTTTAAGATGTTTGTCCTTGATAGATGACCTTGATCTTGTCTAATGACCTTGACCTTGATATCTACAGATACACATTATCAAGATCTATCATCATGCCAATTATGAAAGTTCTATCTTAAATAGCCTTGAAAATATTGGCAATGTTAGTTTTTAACAGAAAGTTGACAGATGACCTGCACCTTGTCACATGACCTTGACTTGGGTATCAGCAGATGCCTATCATTGAGATCTATCATCATGCCAAATATGAGGCTTCTATCTTGAATAGCCTTGAAAATATTGGCAATGTTAAGTTTTTTGGTTAAGTTTTGCAAACAGACAGACAGACCAACAGACAGACAACAGTAAAACAATACATGTATACCCCTGATCTTTCAATACCGGGGCATAAAAAGGGGCATAACTTGCACAAAATACATCTAGAGATATCCCCCTTGATAGTACAGCTTACTCTGTTGATTATAAACATGTGTGCTAAGTTTCAAGTGAATGCTTTCAGGAGAACCAAGATAGTACAAAATGTCGAAGTTTTCACACGAAAATAACAAAGCAAAGGCTATGGCAATACCTCTGGTTTTCTCCGAAAACAGCCAAGCTAATAATAGAAAGAAAAGAAAGAAGGGCTTTGCGAAAAATTATGTCTCCTGAATAGTGTTCTTTATTACCAAATTAGACAGATTCTCCTTTTCCTCCATCATTTTCTTAGCAGCATCTGAGGCACTTTTTGCTTGTTTCTGACTTGCTTCAAAATTGGCTTCTAACTGTGCTTGTACAGAAATAAGGGTGACTAAACGACGGATAATGCTGAAAGAAAGAATAAACTAGAACTGTCGCAGAGCGGACTTATACCCCCCACCAGCACTTTGTCAAAATGTATGTGCTTTAAGTGCAAGATGTGTTTGTAACAAATATTGAGGTCATATACAGCAATTGCATGAAGTTTCATGATTCTAGATCCCTTGGTTCTTGAATTAGAGTCTGGAAACGAAAACTAAACAAAAATTTAATGTGACCTTGACCTTTGACTAATGTGACCTAAAAACAATAGGACACTTCCTTGAGTCATAAGTAACATTTACATAGAGTTTCATGATTCTAGGTTGCTTAGTTCTCGATTTAGAGTCCGGAAATGAAAATTGAACAAAAATTTACTGTGACCTTGACCTTTGACCTATGTGACCCCAAAGCAATGAAAATTGCGGGTGCACAACTTCATATGATAGGATTAATTACCCAATTTGGTAACTCCCCTTATGGATACTGAGTTTTGCAATTTTAAATTTTGACTACTAACCCCCCCCTTTCCATAAAAAGTTCAAAGTGGCATAACTGTGAAACTAATGACTAGATCAGGATGAAAAATGCAGGAGCACAACTTCATATGATGGGAAACAACCTGATAAAATTTCAGCAAAATTGGTCCAAAACTGTGGGAGGAGAAGAGGACACAAAATTAGAAAAATGTACCCCCTCCTTAAAAAGTTCAAAGTGGCATAACTCTCAAACTAATGACAGGATCTGGATGAAAATTGCAGGTGCACAACTTCATATGATAGGAAACAACCTGATAAAATTTCAGCGAAATTGGGCCAAAACTGTGGGAGAAGAAGAGGACACAAAATTATGTCTACGGACAGAAGGACGGACGGAAAGACGGACAGACAGACGGACAACCTGATTCCAGTATACCCCCCCATAACTTCGTTGTGGGGGGTATAAAAATAAAAGATACAGAAAAGATACTACAATGATATAAAACCTTATGATTTTAATACTTTTCCACACTACTTTTTTTCTACACAAATGCCCAGAAACAGCAATGTTTTAAAATTTTGACCTTGACCTTATAACATGACCTTGACCTGGGTATCTGTAGATGCGCTTCATTGAGATCTATCATCATACTAAGTATGAGTATTCAGGATTGCATCTTGAATAGCATTAAGTAATTGGCATGTTTTGTGTGTGTGTTTTTTTTTTTTTAACTTTTTGCAGACAGACTGATAGACAAACAGATTGATGGACAGTCAGACAGATAAAAGTAAAACAACATGCCTTGGATCTTTCAATGTGGATTATAAAAATTGCTTATCATAAGCAATTGCTTCATTATTCACAATACTTTTTCTTTTTCAATCTTCAATTTGGGATTCTTAATTTTATGTGGCACTTATTTTAGGGCCATTCACTATTATTCAACTAGAGATACTTGGGCACCTAATGACTCAATACCTTACATATTTTATGTGAGATTAGGATTAAGCCTGTATTTATCTGATATCACCTGTCTGATAATATAAAATGATATTAGACAGTCTATTTCTAAAACAATTTGCATGATCATAAACAGAACAACTTTCACAAAAATTCTAAAGGTTTCAAGAAATTTAAGCACTGAAAGTGATTGCATGATAAATAGCATGACATGTTAGTATCTTAAATACATGTATCAATGTTATGTGGTCTTGGCTATTAGAAATTATAATTACTCTACAAAGCCTTATCACGATAAATTCTCCCAACATCCGACCAGATAACATTTAATATTTTAAGACACAAACATATTATTTCCCATAGCTGATTTTTACAGATCACAACAGTAACTATATGAGAAATATAGGATCCAATCATGAGAATTTGTTTGAGACAAGCTGACCTTAACTGAGTCTAGAATAGAATATTATTAAGCGAGCCTTGGGGAGCTTAATAACATTTCTATTTTAAACAAGGTTAAGATAAGTTTGAGTGAAACAAAATCAAGTTACAGATTCTTTTTCTCATATAAACACTGAAATTTTGCATAAACACTATTTTTGAATGCTAATATGATACAAATACCATGAAACTAGAAAGCCATGAATGGCTTGAGTCGCTCCACAGGCTTGAAATTATTGTGAACGCAAATAAGTGTTTCGACTAGATTTTTAGATATTTGGGGTTCTACTGATGTTGAAAATGATTCCATCAGTTACATTCTGAGAAAATGATTTTCATAGTTTCCACTATATAACACATTGAGGAATGACCTCTGCCCATAAAATGCATATTTTTCATCCAATCAAAATAATTTTGGTACACTGATAAAGGGTCACTCAAGGATCATACCAGTGAAATTTGGTTGATATTCAATGATTAGATTCTGAAAAAAAGATTTGCAAATTTTCCACTATATAATATATGGAGAAATGACCTCCGCCCATAAAATGCATATTTTTCATCAGATCACAATGATTTTTTGTAGACTGATAGAGGGTCACTCAAGGATCATTCCAGTGAAATTTGGTTGATATCCATCACTTACATTCTGAGAAAATGATTTTCAAAGTTTCCAGTATATAACATATAGAGAAATGACCTCCGCCCATAAAATGCATATTTTCCATCTATTCACAAAGATTTTTTGTAGACTGATAAAGGACCACTCAAGGATCATTCCAGTGAAATTTGGTTGATATCCATCGGTAACATTCTGAGAAAATGATTTTCAAAGTTTCCACAATATAACATATAGAGAATTGACCTCTGCACATAAAATGCATATTTTCCGTCCGATCACAATGATTTTTTGTAGACTGATAAAGGACCACTCAAGGATCATTACAGTGAAATTTGGTTGATATCCGTCAGTTACATTCTGAGAAAATGATTTTCAAAGTTTCCAGTATTTAACATATAGAGAAATGACCTCCGCCCATAAAATGCATATTTTCCATCCGATTACAATGATTTTTTGTATACTGATAAAGGGTCACCCAAGGATCATTAATGTAAAATTTAATTTGTATCCGTTGATTAAATTCTGAGAAAACTCACTTTTTACCATATTTGGAAATTAGCCACGCCCATAAAATCCATGTTTTTCATTGGATCAAAATTTCTTGAACAACTTTGAAAGAGGGTCACCCAAGGATCATTCCTGTGAAGTTTGGTTGAAATCCATCCAGTAGTTTCTGAGGAGAAGATTTTTAAAGAAAAGTTTACAACCGGACGGACGCACGGACGGACGGACGCACGACGGACACAATGCCATGACAATAGCCCCAGTGGCTTTCAGCCAGTGGAGCTAAAAATGAGCTAGATCATGTCATGATGACGTCATTTCCAAAGATATCCTACCATAATTCATCCATATATTTGGACACTCCAAGAATTCAGACACTATTAATTATTTCATGAAATAATTTATTTTGTGTCTCTTATTCCGGAAAATGGCTATCGGAAATTAAGCTATGATTTCAGCCGCTGATTTTCGGTCTTAAAGTATGGAAGCAATGAATATTTTGACTGTTAATGGCGATCATCGGAGGTAGGTGTCAGCAGGTACACGTTTATAGGCTTTGTTAATACAAAGTAACTTTCAGTAGACACGCGTTTTCGACAGTGGATCAATTACTGGAAGGTGATACTATTAAAATTTCACAATAATTGTTCTCTAATCTTTCCCCCCGATTTTCTTCATGATGCTATTTGTCTCTCATCAATGGGTTGATAATCATAAACCTATGTGAGGATAATCATAGACCTATGTGAGATAGCAGCTGGAGGCTAGGAAAGGATGTAATTGCAGTACTGGTCAGAGAAATACCAAGAATCCATTGTTAGGTGTTGAATTAAAGCAACAAAACGTAAAGATTGTTTACAGCAGCGTGAAACCCAATGAAAACAAACAAACATATGTATTTGAGAAGGATAAACCATATAACAAGAGTACCAACTATCGGTTTGTGCCTGACTTTGAGATACAGAGTTGGATAATGAATTAACATAGGCAGTAATGGGGGCTTCATTCTTACAAAAAGTCTTTTAGATTTTTCTTATCCCTTCAATAGTATGTTCTATAGATAGTGAACATCAACATACATATGCTAAGTTTCACATGAATGACTTAAGTATTAAAAGATATCACACAATGTCAGAGGTTTCTCATACTAACATAGGGCTTTTGCTAGCTTTTAAAACTTGGGAGTCATATACCCCTTGAACATAAAATTCTGATGGTCAAAGCCAGGGGTCAAAAAAGAGCAAAACATGAAAACTTATCAGTCTTTAAAATAATCTATATAACAAAAACAACAAACAATAAAGTGTAGACACACTTTATTGTATATGTTGTTTCATTTATATAGATCTTTCAAAATGGTATGAAGAAAAAAATTAATTTATATAATCTTTTATATTGGATTAGGTTGCACCACTAGAAATTCAGACAGGTCAAAATGACACCCTGAAGGAAATTTGTGAGGGTCAAAATGGGCTTTTGGGGTAAAAAAAGAGCCCGGTTATGTCAAAGGTTTCTCACCCTAACAACTAAGAGGCTATAGGTCAAACTACAACAGCCATGCTTAAAACTTACAACCACATAAAAAGAGCAAATCCAGCAATATAGAGATTTCTCTGGGCTCTAAACAGCTTCATGTGAGCAAAATTCTGTTGGTCTGGATTGTTCTTAAGGTCCACATTAGCTGTGGGGCCTGCAAACTTGTTGACTTCTCGTATCGCATCTGTAAAATAAAAGGCTTGTATAAGGGAGAGCTGGATAAAAACTTACAACCACATAAAGAGAGCAAATCCTGCCATGTAGAGATTTCTCTGGGCTCTAAAAAGCTTCATATGAGCAAAATTTTGCTGGTCTGGATTGTTCTTTAGGTCTACCTCAGCTGTTGGGCCTGCAAACTTGTTGACTTCTCTTATACCGTCTGAAATAGTTTAAGTTTAAAGGAATGTGATTTCATAGTACAAATATACATGTCTATTGAATATATTTTACAGTAAATCAATAATTATTATTCATTGCAAACAATTCTTTTAACACTAACTTATCTTTAATTCATCATTTTAGGCTATTCTATAATCTTGGTGAGCTTTTGTGATTGTGTTGTCAATAATTGCAATGGAATAAAATAAAGAATTTTAATTAGTTTAAATCCCATCATGTGGGGAAATCCATTGCACTTTTTCTCTGTATAAAATGCAATAGGTCATTCATGAAACCCATGACCTTCGATCTGCAAGTCCTGGGTTGTAGGAACTCAAAAATCACTGGTTCCTCTTCAACATTGTAATATTGCTATTCAACATATTAGAAATTAATATATTTTTAAAGAGTTCATGATTAAAAGCATGCAGTTCTGATTTTGAGTCGATGTTTACAGTGAGTCGACAAAGACCATCAAATAACCCAATCAACTAAGCTCAATCACGACAATTTCTTTTTAAAATGCGGACTAACTTGTCAAAAAAGATATTTTGATCATAAGTACCTCTATGAATGTCAAAATTGTTGTTTATTTGCGTACCGTTTGTTTAACTTTATGCCATTTAACTTCGATAGTGAGATAAAAAATACACAATCTAAAATAAGATTGTGTTATCTATATGAGCAGAAAGAAGACTTGAAGCTATTAAATTATTTAGCCGAGTTTTAGCCGAGTTTTTTAATCTACCAGTATTAGTTTCTTAGACCTGGAGGATTGCAATTATAAGGGCGTTTATTGGAGTATAAAGTGCAATTGCTATAGAACATGGCTTACAAGAATTCTCTTATAGTTTTCTAATCCCTTTGTCTTTGATATTTAATTAACATTGACTCAAAATGTATAGATTTCATATCTATCATAATAAAGAAATTTCTTATTTAATATTGACAAATCTTGGCGGTTGATTAATTTTGGCGCATTTTAGCTTAACCGCCAATATAGCCAAAATAAAACCACCGCCAAAATTACCCTGTTTACAGTATACAATTTACTATTATTGATGATTAGTAGGCATGATAATTCAATTACATGATATTATTATACTTACCAAAGAATAGAATAAGAAGTATAACTATGAAGACATTGAAGTATATTGTTGAGTAATTGGCTAATTTGTTGATCAGGGTGGAACGAAATATTTTCTGCCATCTGAAATCAAAAACATAAAATGAATGAAACAAAAGTCTTAATGATGAAAATTTTAAGTTTATATTTAGGCCTGTGCGTGTCATTTTTAACCACTTTCACAAATGTGCTATGTACAGACTCAGATCAGTCTGTGCATCCCCACAGTATGGTCAGAGTCTTCAATATGCACTCTCTAGATAGTTATCGACTTTATGACACATACCTTTGATAAGCATGATATGACTCTCATCAATTGCAAGCATATAGGTTTTTTTCCAAAAGCTTAAACAAGCTTCAAAGTTGTAACTACGTGTTCAATTCTACAAGCAATTTCTCCTTTTTTTCACAATATTTTTCCACCATATTGCATGGTATCATTTCTAAATTTACCAACTTTTCATTGTTGTCTAAAATTTCGAAAATAGACGAGGTTAACTATTCTGCTTAAAGCTCTTTAATGTCTCCTCAACAAGATTGGCATTTATCAGAAATATTGAAAGTTGATCAGTATTTTTGATCATGTTCAGGGTTTGACGCAAACAACTTTTTGCCATCAACCTGAAGGACCTGTTACCTCTAAATGTTACAGGTCCTCTTTTGGAAACCAAATCCTGTTAGAAAACCATTTTTGATTTTGAGAAATTTAAGGAATACATTAAAAGGAAAACATTGTTGGAAAAGAAGAAATTGCTTTTGATAAGCAATTCCTTTTTTTTTGCACAATTTTTTCCCTTGGGTAATGCAAATTTTAGTATTGGAAAAAATCAACTGTTTTTCAAAACAGAATCTATTAGAAAAATTTTAATATGCCATTAACTATAGGCCTAAAGGACCTGCAACATGGTAAGATCTACCAGTCCTCCCTAAAATCCACAGGTCTCAGGTCCGAGGACTGGTTTAAGTGTCGATCCCTGATGTATGTATAGTACCTGTTTGCAATAAGTTACCATATTGACCCTTAGTATTTAGACAGACAGGTCCGAGCAAACATTGTATATCAAGATCAAACTGCTGATCAAGGAGCAGTTTGCTAAGGGTCTGCAATCTATGACCTTCATTAAGCCTTATTGGATGCATTAACCCTTGTCATGCTAAACCCAGAATATTGCTGCTTTTGCAGGAAGTACAATGTATAGACAAATCTCAGCCTGCACATAAGTACAATCTTATCTTAATCGGCATTACCAGGGAAAAAGACTAGCAGGGGCCCAGTCGCTCATGGCCCCTAGATTTTAGGCTGGCCCCTGGATTTCTGGAGAAAATGCCCAAATCCCTTATGTTAAATATTGAATTTCAGCAGCCTGGGCTCCTTAGTTAAAATTGTTAGTCTTTTTCCCTGGTTACCTGATTGTCCATTTTAAAACCAGAAAAGTTTAGAAATGATATTTTTGAAATAAATACTGACCCACTATAATGGCATTCAATGCTTTCCACACTTTGATCTCAGTGCAATTTTGCAAGGGGATTTTTATTCAGCATGACATGGGTTAACATGTTTCGATTTCCATTCTCTGAGAATTCTAGAACAGATTTTCAATGGCTTAGTGAAAACAGTTTTAACTGCCTATAAACATATAGGTAAATGTTTTGCACTGAGCCACTGATTTTTCCATCTTTTCGGTGTATAACATCTAATGTTAATGATGCAGACTTCTAGAAAAACCCATATTTTATACCAGTCAATGGGAATGGTAAACTTCAAATTTTTACCAGACTGAACTAAATTCCACCAGGCGAACAATAGATTGATTGAATGAAGTTTAACGCTGCTTTCAACATTTTTTCAGTTATATCTCGGAGGCTGGAGCCCCTAACAATGGATTCCTGGTATTTCTCTCACCAGTACAACAATCACATCCTTTCCTAGCCTCCAGCTGCTACTTCGCATAGGTCTACGATTATCAACCCATTGGTGAAAGACAAATGAAAGACAAATAGTCGGAAAGAATGAATGCCGCCGAGGGGGATCGAACCCGGGACCTCTAGATTGACAGTCTGACTGCTACCAACTGCGCTATGACGGCGGCTACAGAACAATAGAACACATTGTGTATGTGACTAGATTTTACCAGTCAGTCAGTCCCGTATTCATGCCTTACTTATCAAACCCATAGGGGTCCGAAATAACCCCCCTACCACGATACAGACTAATAATATATTAATAGTCTATATGGTGGTAGGGGGGTTATTTCGGACCCATATGATCAGACCGATATGAATTTTACCAGACATGTGAGTGGGACCGACAGTATTCTGTGAAGTCTGATAATGGTGCAAAAACATACCTATATGCAGAAATAAAAGGCAGCAGTAGTATTATGATGAGAGCTATCTCAGCATACATAAACCCAGCAATGAAGGTCCACTGTATTGTCATGGTGATTGGTTAAATCCTGAATCTGTAAAATAGAATTTTTATAATCTAAAAAAATATTCAATTCAATAACTGAAATATAGCCCCAAAAGTGGTGAGACATCAGTGCCTTAAAGGACTCCTGGTTTTCACCTAGGCAGCCGGATTTTATTCTCAACATCAGAACCTTATGTAGCTTGGTAGTGTGTAAGGGGTGTCTGTACTGCCTTGCCGTACAAGCTAGCTTTATAGCAAAGTGGTAGAGCACTTACTTAGAGACAGAGAGCTCACAGGTTCAAATCTAGATGCAGTCAAATATTCAATTGTAGGTCATATGTGGCACCCACTGTAAGTAGTCCACATAAGGTGGTGGTTACATGATTAGATAGTTGATGATGTTGAATTGAGTAGATTTGTGGAAAAATCTTAATTGTCGAGGGGAGTTTGCTGGCAGGTTGTATGTAAGGGGTGTCTGTACTGCCTTGCTGTACAAGCTAGCTTTTGCAGTGGTGTGGTAGAGCACTCACATAGTGACAGAGAGGTCCCTTGTTTGAATCCTGATGTAGTGGAATATTTATCTGCCGGTTACATCCCTAAATAGTGGCAGTGTAATACACAATTCTGAAATCAACCCTACATAGGGAATTCTGAAGTAGCTTTTAAAATCATGGGAATTGACCAAAGGAAACAAATACAGAGGAATCCACTTAATAGTAACACCTTTTTGTCAGAAGAAAGTTTGCTATTAAGCTGAATTTTCTATAATCCGATATCCTGTGTCAGTCAGTATCCCTACCTCAGAAGTGAACGAGTACATTGTCTGCATTAGAATAGACCCTGTATACAATAAAAAATACATGTAAATAAGACCAATTCTATTAATGGCATTTGATTGCTCACACTTGAATGAAAATAACAATAAGTATTTTTGAAATTTAAAAACTTCTTTATTTGTTATCCAGAGTACCCGCAGCTTTTAATTTTGAGGGTAAAACGTAAATTGGATAATTTAGCCGGTAAATTACTTTTTGAACAGCACACCACTAGATTTTTAATTCCACAATTAATGTGATTTAATAAGGCTACAGAGAACACACAAGAGAATTGTTTTGAAAATACAGATGACCTCACCCAAGCCAGGTATAATTTGGTGGTCACTTTGAAGTCAGGTCTTTCTCCGAAAAATTTATATTGTGACATCATATTGAAAATGGATTTGTATTGAAAGCTTGCAATTCTCTCATGTCTTTTTGATATAAATTAGAAAATTAGAAGTAAGTTATTTTTCGCCTTGAGATGCTCTCATTTCGCTAAACAAACGCTGGTAACTTGGACAATTAAACAAAACATAACACAGGATAATTCTTTGGAATAAAGGTTATGTTATGCTATGCTTAGGTATTTCAATTATTGGTCAAAGATCAGGTTAGAATGTGACAGCTGCATGACATGTCTATGTGTACTTTCGGAATAGCAGTGTCACATGAAGTTAAACCTTCAGAATTTGTACTTTGATATTTTTTTGTCCCAAAGTCACCTCTTGATTGTTTCTAATATCGGATAACATGGGTACTGGTGCAAAAAAAATGTTTCCATTATCCAAGACTTTTTTTTATCAGAGTTACACTTATCAAACAATTTTTAAACAGGCAAATGGTTTTGAGCTGAAAGAAAAGTTGCTAATATACAAAAATTCTGATTATCTTTGTTGCTTATAAAGGGATTCTACTGTAATGCAATAAAAATGCCATAACTGCAACTTAAAGGTGATATTTTGTGATCCAAAGGAAACAAATGCAGACATGTGATATCTCCCGATCTTGGCGTAATCTCCCGATATTTTAAGCTTCCTCCCGCTCTCCCGATCGGGAGACCATTTCTCCCGACCTGAGGAAATTCGAGTCTGAAAAAAATTCGGGAGCCAAAAATGCAAAAATCGCCGGTCTGAAGGGTCGAATGGCGAGTGAGAAATCAAATATCGGGTAAAGTATTGTTTATCTGTCTGGAAGTGTCATCGTTTATCGTCTTCGGGTAGATCAACTATTGCCGACAAACAGGTGCTACTGTACCTATCACCCTTCCCACTGTATACGAAATGAATTATGACAATCAGGGGCAAGTTTCATCAAAACATTTAAAACGCATTTTTGTCTTACAGATGACCTATCACATATTTAGGACAAAAATCACAAATGTTACAGATTTGTGAATAGAAAATGGTGGACTGGATTTTACTGAGCTTCTCATTTCGCTATTCAACATGGATTAATTTGCTGAGAGGTAGCTTTTTCACTTTCCAAATTCTACAGTGTTCGTCTTTAATGTCCGCGAACTCGGAATATACTGTCCGTAATTTCATCCATTTTGCTATTAAAACCATTTATCTTTGGCGTAGTTCAGTAGCAGTTAGTGCCAGTTACGATTTATTCGTCTGTCTCTTCATCCGTCTATGCCATGCATCCATCCGTGAACAGCCTTATAAAAATCACATAATCTACTCATACGAAATCAAATACAAACTACACAGAGATGATCCTTAGGACAAGTCCTTTCAAAATATTTCACAAAAAAGTGTAGAACTTCGGTTGCCATGGCAACAGAGTTGAAAAAAGGCATCTCCAATCACAAGGCCTAGAATTTCATACTTTGCATAATGCAGTATTGCATACATGCAGTATTAGCTAATTCTTTACTACCTAACCACTTGAAAGAAACTCTGCAATGAAAAAAGGCCTTGTGTTTGTGGTTTCTAGATAACTCAAAGAAATAAAGAAAAACTTAATCAATCTCCTCCTTAATTGCAAGGTCTACATCTTATAAATTTGGTAAGATATCACTTTCTGCTGATTATCTACTTAAAAAGAACCTATATTGTGGGATCCTGAACTTTGCATAGAAATAAAAAACAAATTTGTAACAACTATTTCTTTTAAAATAAAATACCAATAATTTTTGTAGCATTGCAATACTTTCCTCTATCAAAATACTTTAAATGATAACCTTTTTTTAGTAAAAAAAGCGGGTATTACCATCAATTTTTGGTCCGGACATGCATTATAAAAAAAACCTTTTTAGCCACAACACGCATTACGCAAAATCTCCCTATTTGAGACCCAATCTCCCTACGAAAAGGTCTAAATCTCACTATGAGTGCCCATGGAAATATCACATGTATGTAAATGATGAAATAACTTGTCATAACTGCTATTCCCCTACTCTGTATTTTTGTGTATGATCATGTCATATTTTTGCGCAATCAAATTTTGTGTTGCAACGTCATAGCCAAAATCGATCTCAAATCTTTGCATTCAGCAGTTTCATTGTTAAGATTTAGAAATTTACGACATCAGGACATGGCAACTCAATGTCAATATTGGATAAAACAGGATATTGTATTCAGATTCAATTGTCAACAAACCTAAATAGTCAAAAAGCTGCTTTGCAAAGATGGAAATAAGGATTCTGTTATTTTGACTAATGAAATACAATTTTACCAAACGAAATACGTTTCTTTCTTCTCCGAAATGATCCCACACTATGAATGGAAAGAAAATATTCTTGTTTGACAGCTCAGAGTAGTCCTTGTTTCCGGTGTTCTTGCTTAAGAACTTTGTTACTAACCTTCACATTTTGAACTCAATCATTAAGTTAATACAACCCTCAAATTTAATGTATAAAAATGAATAATACTATAAATTGGTAGGTAATCAATTTTTCATTAACTTATATCTTCATGTTTGATTTTTCCAACTAACGTATTCGCAAAAATTTAAAGTCAAAAATCAAATACGCCCTCTAAATCATGTGACCTTAATCACATGACAATTTCTTTACCAAAATGGCGACTGATAGTCCTGGAGGCGGATGGGAATTTGATAAATTTGATGACGGTTCTTTGAGTAAGTTCTTCTTTACATAACTCTCCCTCTATTTAAACCATTTCGTTTGATTAGATACAGCCATGTAGCTGTCAACAAGAGTTTCTTTTTTCAAGCATTTCAGTGGTCATGTTTATTGCCATTTTTCATCACACCCCTTTTCTCTATAGGAAAAAAAAAAAAAAAAATGAATAAATAAAAGATACCTGTGTTTCCTATCAGGAATAAATTTAAACATCAAAAAAATCGGTGGTCAAAATTGCTGGTCTGATGGGTCTAACCATGTGTGTAAAATCGGATACTGGGTAAAGTGTAGCTGCAATAATGTACCCCTCTTTCTGATATGCTGCCTCCCACATCAGATTATCAAAGGAGGGATATGTTATTTTATCTAGGTAAAGCGTTGTTCATCTATCTGGAAGTGTCATCGTTTAATGTCAGGAAGATTAACTGATGCGGACAAATGGGTGCTACTTTACATAATCACCCTTTACACTGTATAGGAAACCAATTATGAGCTTTCCTTAATCCTCTTGTTTGGTTGGAAATTGTAATTAAAATATCTTTTCTATTCGTCAACCATAACTAGACCTAAAGTGGGTTGAAAATATTGCTTGGGATGCAGGACGAATTTTTGGGGGAAGCATATAGTCACGGGCTTGTAAGCGCAGTTCCTGAGACATGATGTCAAGTGGATGGACGTATTACATTTGTCTGCTTGACGTCATATCTCTGGAACCCCAGCTGGACCTAATTGGATGAAACTTCATTTCTAAACTTCCTACAGAATTTTTAAGACACTGTTTTTTTTAATTTTCTTAATCAAAGCTGCGTCATGGAAAGGGGCCTTAAAGTAAAAATTAGTTTTTTGCCTATTTCTCCCAGTGTAGCAGGGGTTACTATTGAGTTCAAAATTAGTATCATGATAGTATTGCGATAGTAAAGTTGCTATTGGAATAGTATTGCAATAGTCAGAAAACTATTGCAATACTACAGAGGAATCCGCTTATTAGCAACTCCTATTTGTCAGAGGAAAAGTTGCTATTAAGCGGATGTTTCTTTTATCCGATATCTCGTTTAATTTAATTTTCAACTTCCGGAAATGCACGAGCACGTCGTCGGCTTGAATCGGTGGGGATTAATTCATGTACGTTTGATCAGTCCCGTTCGATTGATAGTATTTCAATGACGGAAAAAAAAGACTTAAATTGAAAAAGTCTTTTTAGTTTATTCCCCCAACTTCCAGTAGCTTGTAAAGTCGCCGATTGATACAAATTTAATGTCGACCACTAAGGGCCGCGAACGGGATGAGCCAAATTAAATTCAACTACCTTTTAAAGACTATCCATTAGATTTTATTCCTCAATTTATGTGATTTAGCTAGACTGGCGAGTAAACACAAGAGAAAAGTGTGTCGGTTTGAAAACTCACACAACCTCGAACATGCCAGGTGTTCGGCGGTCCCTTTGAAGTTGGGTCAATCTTTGAGAAATTTACAGCGTGACGTCATATTTAAGCTCGGGTAGAAAAGAAATCCTATGATTTTCTAGAATCTTTACCGCTCGGATATTTCAATTAGGATAATAATTTCTGCTCTGAAGTAAGTAATTTTCGTTTTCAAATGATTTCGATACGTTAATTTTTCCATTGCTTATGTACAGAAAATTCCGTTTCAATTTTAGTAATGTACGCATGTTTTCTGCGAAATAATCTCATCCTTTTACAGGATTTAAAAAAATCATGATAAAAAAACTCTGAAGCGTGCCACATGATCGTGAATCATTAAAAAGCCGAGCGGGATCGTCGTAAACTCGAAGAATATAAAGCAAAGCATTTGTTCCAGACTTTAATTAACTCTAACAAGAGCAAACAGCATTTATGAATCGGGTAAAGGTGCTTTCAACAACTTGACGCGTCTGTGTGTACTTTACGGATCGCGGCATCACCTGTCAATTAAAAGATAAAACTTGCGAATTTGATTATTTGTCCCTATGTCACCTCCCGATTGTTTCTAATATCCGATAAAATAGGGTACCGGTGCAAAAAATGTGTTTCCATTATCCGGGAGTTTCTATTATCCAAGTTCCAATTATCCGACGAATTTTACTTAGGCTAAAGAAGAAATGGTTTTGTGCTAGAGGGAAAGTTGCTAATATCCGAAAATCCCGATTATCCGAGTTGCTAATAAAGGGATTCTACTGTATTGCAATAGTTGTTTTTACAGAAAAAATAGATAATAATCAATGTTAAAGCGTCCACCTTTTATTAGACAGTAACTTTATATTAGTCTTGTAAGATGCTGTTTTCTCAAGTGTCAATGGCGAGTAAATGATTGAATAAGTTAATTACAGATATTCCCTTAAAAGAATTGGATTTGACCTCATTCTCTGATAAAAACATGCAGAAAGGCAGCATTGTCACTACATTTAGTTCTACTTTCATTCTAAAAATAAAACTATTGTAAACTATTGATAGTCATAGGAACTATTGCGATATCTATTAACATGAAAAAATGATATTGACCTATTGCTATTGCAAGGTAACCAATCATGATAGAGCGATAGTTTGACCTATTGTTACACCCCTATAGTGTAATAGTCAGAATTTTATGAAATTTCATATTTGAGTAGAAAATCAGATTTTCTTGACCTTAAACTATTGAAAGTTTTCGTTTTAAAAAAACATGTCATTGGAAAAGGGGCCTGAATGTTTTAAGCTTTACATAAGCTCCCTTTTTGTACTGCAAAGACTTATATTGGCCATAACTTTTGACTGGTTACAGATGAAGTATTCATATTTCACATATGTTTTACTTGTGAAAACCCTTTTTGTTGGTACTAAGTTCAAGGTCATTAATCAAGGTCAAGGTCATAATTTTGCAATGGTAAGTGATTTAGCCTTCATATTTCAAATGTTTATTACTTGTGACCAGACCTTATTACAAAACCAAGGCAAGGATCTTGTCCATTGATAAGGTCAAATTGTCAAGGTCAATAATTTTCATCAATAAAGCTCAATAAAGCTTAAAGTTTGCTTTTAATTGGAATGAGGTAGGGTCTTCATATTTCATGTGATTTGCCTGTGATAAGACCTTTCTGTTGATACCAAGTTCAAGTTCAGCAGTCAAGGTCAAGGTCTTTCAGTAGATATCTGAGGCAAGATTTTTGGTTAAGGTCAAAGTCAAATTGTCAAGGTCAATAATTTCCAACATAAAAACTCTGAATTGACAATAACTTTTAATTGGAATGAGATTTAATCTTCATATTTCCCATCTTTAATGTTCGTCAAAAGATCATTTTATTGGTACCAAGTTCAAGATCATCTGTCAAAGTTAAGGTAATTTCTCAAGGTGAAATAATGGAAAATTAAAACTTGAAAATTGACCGCAATTTTGCAACAGTAAGTAATATAAACTTCATTTTTCATAATATGTTTATTACTTTTGACAAGACCGTTATGTCCGTTTTTTTCTAAAAGTCTCTCATTTTGCATGTGATTGCTATGCTACAGCATTACGTCATTTGTTTATTTCTATGCTTTAGATGCTTAGATTATGCTAAAAAAGATTAAATGAACTAAAGCACTTGAGAATTTAATGGTTTTGCCTAGTGTATATCAAGTGATTATCTACCATTATTTTTTGTTTATCCACCAAAAAGCATTTAAGAAAATGTTTAATTCGCCTAAGCATAAACTAATGTTATATTAATTCACAAGTGACAATCACTGGTTGGAAATGTATGTCCAATAAACATGTCTTTTAAAAGGTGCTTGATGTGATATCTTTACATTTCTCCCAGTAATCGGTCCTAAACTTTTTCTCCACAACCCTCGGAACCCTTCATCGTATACTATTATAACCTACATACAAAAGATGTCATGGTAGACTTTTTAGCTCACCTGAGCATGAAGTGCTCATGTGAGCTATTGTGATCACCTTTCCTCTGGCGTCCGGCCGGCGGTCGTCATCCGGCGTCCGTCAACAATTTCTTTAAACGACATCTCCTCCTAAACTACTAGGCCAATTAACACCAAATTTTACAGAAATGTTGCTTAGGTGGTCCCCTTCAAAAATAGCAAAAAGAATTATAATCCATGAAAAACTCTGGTTTCTATGGCAACAAAAGGTGAAATTTTAGGAAAATCTTTAAAATTCTTCTTCTTCTCATTAGTCCTACAGACTTAAAACTTGGCATGGATGATCAGTTCATAGACCTGAATTTAAATAGCTAAAATCATACTTTTTAGGCCACCAGGTGCGGAGCACCAGGGGGGAGGGGGTAGTACTTTGGGTAAATTTTGTAATCTTTAAGCTTCTTCTTCTTCTGAACCAGGAGCCCTACAGACTTGAAAATTGGCATGGATAATCAGCTCATAGACCTTAATAAAAATAGCTAAAATCATATCTGTTGGGCTGCCAGGTGCGGAGCACCAGGGGCGAGGGGGTAGTACTTTTGTGAAAATTTTGTTATCTTTAACCTTCTTCTTCTTCTGAACCTGGAGCCTGACAGATTTGAATATTGGCATGGATGATCAGCATATGGACCTTTATAAAAATAGCAAAAATCTTGACTGTAGATTCACCAGGTGCGAAGCACCAGGGGGGAACAGGGTAGTACTTTCATGAACATTTTGTAATCTTTAACCTTCTTCTTCTGAACCACAAGCCCTACAGACTTGAAAATTGGCATGGAGGATCAGCTCATAGACCTTAATAAAAATAGCTTAAATCATGACTGTAATGCTAACAGGTGCGGAGCACCAAGGGGGAGGGGGTAGTACTTTTGTGAAAATTTTGTAACTTTAATCTTCATCTTCTAATGAATGAAGAGCCCTACAGACTTCAATATTGGCATGGATGATAAGCATATGGATCTTAAATAAAATAGCTAAAATCATGAATGTAGGGCCACCAGATGCGGAGCATTAGGGGGGGGGGGTAGTACTTTGGATCAATTTTGAAATCTATAACCTTATTCTTCTCCTGGATCAGGAACCCTACAGACTTGAAAATTGTCATGGGTGATCAATATATTGACATTAATAAAAATAGCTAAAATCATGACTGTAGGGTCACCAGGTGCTGAGTGTCTTGGGGAGGGGGTAGTACTTTGAATCATTTTTGAAATCTTTAAACTTCTTCTAATGAACCAGGAGTCCTACAGACTTGAACATTGGTATGGATGATCAGCATATGGACATTAATTGAATTAGCTAAAATCATGACTGTAGATTCACCAGGTGCAGAACATCTTGGGGGAGGGGGAGTGCTTTGTTGAGAATTTTGAATCCCTACAGCCTTTATATTTGACATGGATTGATCAACTCATTTAAGAAAACTTTAAAAGTCTCAGACTCGGCCTGTATATCTGGCATAGATTAGCTGATCACAGACCTTTTATGAAAAAAGCTTAAATAAATAATAACCAGGGAAGGAGCAGAGGGGGGGGGGGGGAGGATTATTTCAAATGTTATTTATTAATGTTATCTGATTGAATAAGTGAAAATCTCTTTTTCTGTGGTTGCATTGACACTGTATGGAAACACTGTACGGTATTTTGCAACGGTATATTCAAAATGGCGGATAGACGTTCGTAAAAAAGTAAGTGTTCTTTATTTTTGTTCGATATTGCTTAAATCTGTCATCCTGTAAAACAATCACAACATTTATGTAATCAGCTTTGAATACATTGTCCATCGTGACTAATGGTTAAACGTCTTATAGCACCGTCTGTGTGTAATACAGCTTCAAACTTTGTGTTTTGATGACATTTAAAATTGAAGCGCAAAACGAAAATAGAAATGGCCATATTTCCCCTAAAATGACCGTACAAGCAAAATCAAATGTGGCGGTGGGTGGGGACAAGGTATCTCCCTAAATATGACCCAAAATGTATTGGATCTAGTCCCTTGTTTAGGAAATATAGACACTTGAAAAAATCCATGGTGTACGCTACAGTTAAAACCGAAACTAAATCGCTGTACAGTGCGGTATATGGATATATTTGTACTCACCGGTGTAAATTTCGAATGAAAAATCTGTACGCAACGGTTTATTTGAAATTCTTATGTGAAAATCTTTCAACGGATTGATTAGCACGAAAAGGTGAATGGTGACTTTGATACTATTTAATTGTGCTTATTACTGCAAAATACCAATATGTTCTTTTTTCGTATTTTTATTTGTTTTGCCTTGAAATGAAGAAAACCGTCGAAAGAGTATCATTAAACACAGTTTTAAATCTAATGTAATGTTTCTACTTAATTCTTCTGTCCTTCCTCAATATTTTTTAAGACCCTGTACACATCGTTAAGATCAATGCACTTATCAAAGGCATAAAAATAATCAATTTTTGAAGCGTATTGCAGACAGGTTTCTTGATTATGTAATAAGACTGAAAAATGTTAAAAGCGGCGTTAAAATAAACAGAAAATGAAAGCAAATCATGAAGCAAATTCGCTTGCTGTTGGGCTATATAAAGTTTTCTTTGGCTAAGTGGTTGGGGCGATAGTTGCCTGTTTTAAAATTCTATATTCTTATATGGTGCCTTAGTGATCAGTGCCGGGTCAATAGTTTTTTTTTCTGAATATCATTTTTTGTCTAATTTCAGCTTCTTCTTGAACATGTCATCCTAAAGAATCATTCAGATTTCCCGAATTGTCTGTAAGTCAGAATGAATTTTAGTTGCTATTACTGTGAATTCAGCGGTGATGCAGAAGGGTGCATTTATCACAGTATAGATGTTCACCCTGAAGACGTTCTTAAAGTTAGAAAACGTGAGGTAAATTCCAGCACTGGTGCTTTGGGTATGAGATCACTAAACTTTAACGTAGTGCCGTCAATAGTTGAACAGATGAATAAGACAATATATCCCATCATCGAACATGGACAAATTTCTGTCAAAATTAAGGATGACAATGTTAGTGTTGCAATTTCAAATTTATCCGTCAATGACACACCATCCAAAAGCCCAGTGAGCAAAAAGTTCAAAACATCGACACCCTACCACGATGCACCTCATGATGATTCATATGAAGTATCAATGGGTGAAATAGAATTAATTGACGATGAAAATTTACATGAGACAGTTGAATCGGAACATTACATTAATGAATTGAAAGCATGTCTACCAGATGTTGTATCATCCATGAGGGAATGTGGTCAGCTCGACAATTGGCTGACATTTCATCAACTTTTGAAATATGGAAAATTTCCACTAGAAAATATTGCCTTCCATTTGTTTATGGATGTTTGTAAATTCTATGGCTGTGAGAGTGTTCAAACTATGCGGTACAGTGCAATTGTAAAAAAGTTTTGGAGGATTGGATACTGTTTGTTTCATGGAAAATTTCTGAACTTCATGGGAGGACCTAAAAATTATGGCGACAAATTATCAAAGCCTGACGAAAGTTTAAAACCGGAAAATGCCAAGATCAATTTTGCTGTTCCATCTAAAGCAATAAGAAAATCAGTCGAAATAGAAAATCCTTCACCTGGAATATTAAATGATCTTATCGAAACACTCTCACATCTGGAAAATAATCAAATGAAAACTTACAAACTGTGTGTTGATGGAAAGAAAATAAATGCGGGAAAAAGTCAGAAAAGTGGCGACATTGATTTGTTCGGGTTTGAGCAACGTCCAACGTTTTCAGAGCGACAATACAGATTAAACAATGAAGTTTTCGCATTAAAAAGTGCGGTGGACTTTGTTACTGATTTGGACATCAGGCATAAATTTGAATTGCATAAGATAAGTGGTCAAGATAAAGAAGTAATTGTTGAAAAGTTGAAAAACATCATTTCCATTTTGAGTCACAGAATAATGGACCTTAGAAAGACAATTGTCAATAAAAATAATTTACTGGACAAACTTAAAAGAAATGCAGGTGCAGATTGGCGCAAGTCTAAATTTGTATTTGTCATAAGCGCAGTTGAAACAGATTTGTACGATGCAAAAAACACCGTTGCTGATTTTCTTAAGGGTATTGATGATATAGGATATATCATAGCAGCTGTCAATGGTAAATCACATCTTTATGCCAGAGACAAAACCGTTAATCTCAGTCAACAAGAAAACTATGTAGACATTAAATGTGAAGATGATGGTAGTCTTTATCGCTTTATAAAACAAGGAAGTACGAGATGGAATGATGTTCGGCAAACAGCTGTTGTAACAGGAAGCACCATGTTCAAAGCAATTGGACAAGGAACCCTGAAGGAACAGCAAGCACATTTTGACAAAGTTGTGTTGGGAAAGAAAGAACAAGATCCACCAATCAAAGTACAAAAACGAATGCAGTATGGTAAAGCAAATGAAATTCATGCCATTGCTACATTGGTTTCGAAGATATTACCAATATATGAGCCAAATCTCATTTATGTAGAAGAAGGTTGTTATAAGTTCGGAATTGGTAACAGTAGTGTCCCAATAGATGTTAGTCCAGATGGAAGTGTCCGTAAGTCTCCAGAACACCATGCGAGCTACGGAGTAGAATGTAAATGTCCATTTCCTGGCAAACAGTACACAACACCTGTGTTTTACACCGTCCCGAGGTATTATGTGACACAGATAATTTCTGAGATGAAGGCGTTAAGCGCGGAAGAATTATTTTTCGTGTGTTATTCCGAAGAGTTTACTAGCATTTTTCTCGTAAGGCAATCTGAAGATGTCTGGAAGAGATTTGAGGACGAAATTCAAATAATATTCGGTGGAGATAAGATACTTCGTCCGACAAAGAAATCAGAACATCACAAAGAAGTCTCAGAAATGATTAAACAGTTCATAGATAACAATATCAAATTTTTGTGCGAATTTCCATCTGTACAAGGTACTGAGTGCAATCTTGATTCAGAAGCCACACTGTGTTATCACTCTCGTAGCCCGAAAAGAATTGTGGTCGGGTCGGTTGATACAGCCCTTGCCAGAAAATCATTGAGTCAGTGTGAATCATCTTTAAGACGAGCCTTTGAATTATGTAGAACTAGAGCAACTGAGTTTTTGGGTTTTATGATCTCGGATCTTGACAGAACATATGACGCTGAAATGCACCACGCGTTACCTATAGAATATGGCCTCAAAGGATACAGTATGCCAACAACCATGCTTCGTAGTATGGTAGAGCATGTTGTGAAGATTTGCATGGAGAAAGGACTTTATATACCGGTGTGCTCCTTCGACGGTCAGTGGTTTCGAATGGCTGTTAGAGACCGAGATGATAAGCCATTAACCTTACTACAACTTCAGAAAGATGTGTTTATGAAAGCTAAAGGTTTGTCAAAAATGGAGATAGTTAAGTATTTTTGTGGGCTAAATGTTGTTAGATGTTCACAAGGTATTTCTGAAAGCATACATGCAGTCAAGAATGGGATGGTTTTAGTGGTAGACAATGGTTTTGTGGCCAGAAGAGTAGTCATCACACCGCGAATCATGAAATCACTACGTACACAAGAGAACTGTGAAGTTTCAGATTCTCAAGAAGAGACGTTGGATCATGAGGTTGCCGATATGATAATTCGATCGATTCCCGAGGAAAGATATGACGCTGTTTCCCAAGATATAGTTGAAAACGCCATAAGTATTGCATCTAATTCGATGTTAAATAAGCAGACAGTTCAAGAAACAAATCCACAACTAGACGATCTGGACGAAGTATTAACAAATATGCTCGAGTCAGAAATTGAAACTCCACAACTTCCAAGCCACATTGACTGTGCGTTGGAACTCGATGATGGTCGAAATGAAAATGAAAACATCAATGCGACGAATAAAGAAACTGAACATGATCTAAGTGATTTGAACAGCGATGAAAATTTACAAATTATGTTAAACAGTTGTTAATAAACACATCTTTCTGAAGTTGTAGTAAGGTTAATGGCTTATCATCTCGGTCTCTAACAGCCATTCGAAACCACTGACCGTCGAAGGAGCACACCGGTATATAAAGTCCTTTCTCCATGCAAATCTTCACAACATGCTCTACCATACTACGAAGCGTGGTTGTTGGCATACTGTATCCTTTGAGGCCATATGCTATAGGTAACGCGTGGTGCATTTCAGCGTCATATGTTCTGTCAAGATCCGAGATCATAAAACCCAAAAACTCAGTTGCTCTAGTTCTACATAATTCAAAGGCTCGTCTTAAAGATGATTCACACTGACTCAATGATTTTCTGGCAAGGGCTGTATCAACCGACCCGACCACAATTCTTTTCGGGCTACGAGAGTGATAACACAGTGTGGCTTCTGAATCAAGATTGCACTCAGTACCTTGTACAGATGGAAATTCGCGCGAAAATTTGATATTGTTATCTATGAACTGTTTAATCATTTCTGAGACTTCTTTGTGATGTTCTGATTTCTTTGTCGGACGAAGTATCTTATCTCCACCGAATATTATTTGAATTTCGTCCTCAAATCTCTTCCAGACATCTTCAGATTGCCTTACGAGAAAAATGCTAGTAGTCTCTTCGGAATAACACACGAAAAATAATTCTTCCGCGCTTAACGCCTTCATCTCAGAAATTATCTGTGTCACATAATACTTCGGGACGGTGTAAAACACAGGTGTTGTGTACTGTTTGCCAGGAAATGGACATTTACATTCTACTCCGTAGCTCGCATGGTGTTCTGGAGACTTACGGACACTTCCATCTGGACTTACAACTATTGGGACACTACTGTTACCAATTCCAAACTTATAACAACCTTCTTCTACATAAATGAGATTTGGCTCATATATTGGTAATTTCTTCGAAACCAATGTAACAATGGCATGAATTTCATTTGCTTTACCATACTGCATTCGTTTTTGTACTTTGATTGGTGGATCTTGTTCTTTCTTTCCCAACACAACTTTGTCAAAATGTGCGTGCTGTTCCTTCAGGGTTCCTTGTCCAATTGCTTTGAACATGGTGCTTCCTGTTACAACAGCTGTTTGCCGAACATCATTCCATCTCGTACTTCCTTGTTTTATAAAGCAATAAAGACTACTTTCATCTTCACATTTAATGTCTACATAGTTTTCTTGTTGACTGAGATTAACGGTTTTGTCTCTGGCATAAAGATGTGATTTACCATTGACAGCTGCTATGATATATCCTATATCATCAATACCCTTAAGTAAATCAGCAACGGTGTTTTTTGCATCGTACAAATCTGTTTCAACTGCGCTTATGACAAATACAAATTTAGACTTGCGCCAATCTGCACCTGCATTTCTTTTAAGTTTGTCCAGTAAATTATTTTTATTGACAATTGTCTTTCTAAGGTCCATTATTCTGTGACTCAAAATGGAAATGATGTTTTTCAACTTTTCAACAATTACTTCTTTATCTTGATCACTTATCTTATGCAATTCAAATTTATGCCTGATGTCCAAATCAGTAACAAAGTCCACCGCACTTTTTAATGCGAAAACTTCATTGTTTAATCTGTATTGTCGATCTGAAAACGTTGGACGTTGCTCAAACCCGAACAAATCAATGTCGCCACTTTTCTGACTTTTTCCCGCATTTATTTTCTTTCCATCAACACACAGTTTGTAAGTTTTCATTTGATTATTTTCCAGATGTGAGAGTGTTTCGATAAGATCATTTAATATTCCAGGTGAAGGATTTTCTATTTCGACTGATTTTCTTATTGCTTTAGATGGAACAGCAAAATTGATCTTGGCATTTTCCGGTTTTAAACTTTCGTCAGGCTTTGATAATTTGTCGCCATAATTTTTAGGTCCTCCCATGAAGTTCAGAAATTTTCCATGAAACAAACAGTATCCAATCCTCCAAAACTTTTTTACAATTGCACTGTACCGCATAGTTTGAACACTCTCACAGCCATAGAATTTACAAACATCCATAAACAAATGGAAGGCAATATTTTCTAGTGGAAATTTTCCATATTTCAAAAGTTGATGAAATGTCAGCCAATTGTCGAGCTGACCACATTCCCTCATGGATGATACAACATCTGGTAGACATGCTTTCAATTCATTAATGTAATGTTCCGATTCAATTGTCTCATGTAAATTTTCATCGTCAATTAATTCTATTTCACCCATTGATACTTCATATGAATCATCATGAGGTGCATCGTGGTAGGGTGTCGATGTTTTGAACTTTTTGCTCACTGGGCTTTTGGATGGTGTGTCATTGACGGATAAATTTGAAATTGCAACACTAACATTGTCATCCTTAATTTTGACAGAAATTTGTCCATGTTCGACGATGGGATATATAGTCTTATTCATCTGTTCAACTATTGACGGCACTACGTTAAAGTTTAGTGATCTCATACCCAAAGCACCAGTGCTGGAATTTACCTCACGTTTTCTAACTTTAAGAACGTCTTCAGGGTGAACATCTATACTGTGACAAATGCACCCTTCTGCATCACCGCTGAATTCACAGTAATAGCAACTAAAATTCATTCTGACTTACAGACAATTCGGGAAATCTGAATGATTCTTTAGGATGACATGTTCAAGAAGAAGCTGAAATTAGACAAAAAATGATATTCAGAAAAAAAAAACGATTGACCCGGTACTGATCACTTAGGCACCATATAAGAATATAGAATTTTAAAACAGGCAACTATCGCCCCAACCACTTAGCCAAAGAAAACTTTATATAGCCCAACAGCAAGCGAATTTGCTTCATGATTTGCTTTCATTTTCTGTTTATTTTAACGCCGCTTTTAACATTTTTCAGTCTTATTACATAATCAAGAAACCTGTCTGCAATACGCTTCAAAAATTGATTATTTTTATGCCTTTGATAAGTGCAATGATCTTAACGATGTGTGTTCGCGGGTTCGATCCCCGACGGCGGCACTCATTCTTTCCGACTATTTGTCTCTCACCAATGGGTTGATAATCGTAGACCTATGTGAGATAGCGGCTGGAGGCTAGGAAAGAATGTGGTTGTTGTACTGGTGATAGAAATACCAGGAACCAATTGTTAGGTGCTCCAGCCGCCGCGATATAACTGAAATAATGTTGAAAGCGGCGTAAAACCCCATTCAATCAATCAATCAATCTTAACGATGTGTACAGGGTCTTAAAAAATATTGAGGAAGGACAGAAGAATTAAGTAGAAACATTACATTAGATTTAAAACTGTGTTTAATGATACTCTTTCGACGGTTTTCTTCATTTCAAGGCAAAACAAATAAAAATACGAAAAAAGAACATATTGGTATTTTGCAGTAATAAGCACGATTAAATAGTATCAAAGTCACCATTCACCTTTTCGTGCTAATCAATCCGTTGAAAGATTTTCACATAAGAATTTCAAATAAACCGTTGCGTACAGATTTTTCATTCGAAATTTACACCGGTGAGTACAAATATATCCATATACCGCACTGTACAGCGATTTAGTTTCGGTTTTAACTGTAGCGTACACCATGGATTTTTTCAAGTGTCTATATTTCCTAAACAAGGGGCTAGATCCAATACATTTTGGGTCATATTTAGGGAGATACCTTGTCCCCACCCACCGCCACATTTGATTTTGCTTGTACGGTCATTTTAGGGGAAATATGGCCATTTCTATTTTCGTTTTGCGCTTCAATTTTAAATGTCATCAAAACACAAAGTTTGAAGCTGTATTACACACAGACGGTGCTATAAGACGTTCAACCATTAGTCACGATGTACAATGTATTCAAAGCTGATTACATAAATGTTGTGATTGTTTTACAGGATGACAGATTTAAGCAATATCGAACAAAAATAAAGAACACTTACTTTTTTACGAATGTCTATCCGCCATTTTGAATATACCGTTGCAAAATACCGTACAGTGTTTCCATACAGTGATTGACATACCTGGGTAATGAAGCTTTTGTCTCAGGTGAGCGACCCAGGGCCAACGGCCCTCTTGTTTAAGTAAATTTTGACTGTTGATTTAAAGCATACTTAATTTTCAAGCACCTATATTGGGGAGCATAACCCATCACTGACGGCTCATGTTTATGAATTTGATTTTATGTCATGAAAGAAAGATCAGACATATGCAAAGCGGCGCTTTACATGACTTTTGTTAAATTTTGTGGCATCGTAGACAAATCCTTGTGTTGGAACCTGTGAATGAGTTAACTCTTTGCTGTTTAATCCCTGCTTTTTACGTGCCTGTGATTTTATGATTGAGAAAACATTGTGAAAAAAGAAGAAATTGCTTCTGACAAGCAATTTCTTCTTTTCCCACACTATTTTCTACCCTTCTGAATGGTTATTTTTCAAATTAAATCCACTTGGAATTTTCGTCTGCAAAACCTTTGAATTTGGACAGGTCCGAAATTTTGTAAAACAGGAAAGGGTTAAACAAGAAGAGGTTATGCTTTAACTTCAGCACATATTTTCTAAAAAGGGTTCTACCTTGTATGTTGTGTTCGTAATTTTATTCATATTTCTTTAATGCTTTTCGGCGGTTTATCGAGAAATAACGGTAGATTATCACTTGATAATCTCACCGCAAAAGCAGTGAAATTATCAAAACTTATACCCCGCTTTTGTGCATTTCATCCCTTCTGACGTCATCTATGCGGGGCGAAATTATTGACGTCACAATGAACGTTGTGTAGCAATCAAATGACGTGCAAAATGACGTGCTTTACAAAAATATGTCCTAAAAATTTCACATTTTGTCTTAATTTTGCATTAAAGAAATAGAATAATCGTTTGTTTTTGGAGTAAGATCGATTTAAATTTCATTTCGTGAACATCAAAAGCTATATTTTCACTTGTGGCTCTGCCACTAGTGAAAATACAGCTTTTGTTGTTTCTCTCAATGAAATATAAATAGATCTTACACTAAAACAAACGATTATCCTCTATTTAATATTGTCTTGAAATATGGATAGGTAGCTCTTTCACTTTTGTTCTGTGTTTGTCTTAATATTTAAGCTAAACCTTGGGAAAACCTGCAAATTAGAAAATATGCTGCCTGTAAAATTTCATTTGTTATCGTTGGTATTCTATAAAAAAACATTTATTAGTCCCCTACCGGCGAAAGCCGAAGGGGACTATAGGTTTTCGCTCCGTCCGTCTGTCCTTCCGTCTGTCCGTCCGTCCGTCTGTCTGTCCATCCCTCCGTCTGTCTGTCAGTCCGGATTTCAGTTTTCCAGACTTTTTTCTAAACCCTTTGAGATATTGAGCTGATTTTTGGTATGTGAGTCTGCATCAATGAGTTACAGAAAGAGTTCGAGTTTGGTTCCGGTCCATTGATTTTTGTGGAAGATACGGATGCTGGACTAACAAATAACCAGGAAATTTCAGTTTTCCGGACATTTTTTCTTAACCCTTGGGGATATTGAGCTGATTTTTGGTATGTGCTTCCGCATTAATGAGTTACAGAAAGAGTTTGAATTTGGTTCTGGTCCATTGATTTTTGTGGAAGATACGGATGCTAGACTTAGAAAATTACCAGGAAATTTCAGTTTTCCTGACTTTTTTTCTTAACCCTTGGAGATATTGGGCTGATTTTTGGTATGTGAGTCCGCATTAATGAGTTACAGAACGAGTTCAAATTTAGTTCCGTTCCATTGATTTTTGTGGAAGATACAGATGCTGGACTTAGAAAATTACCAGGAAATTTCAGTTTTCTGGACTTTTTTTCTTAATCCTTGGAGATATTGAGCTGATTTTTGGTATGTGAGTCCCCATCAATGAGTTACAGAACGAGTTTGAATTTGGTTCCGGTCCATTGATTTTTGTGGAAGATACAGATGCTGAACTTAGAAAATTACCAGGAAATTTCAGTTTTCTGGACTTTTTTTCTTAATCCTTGTGGATATTGAGCTGGCTTTTGGTATGTGAGACTGCATCAATGAGTTACAGTAAGAGTTCGAATTTGGTTCCAGTCCATTGATTTTTATGGAAGATACGGATGCTGGACTTAGAAAATTACAAGGAAATTTCAGTTTTCTGGACTTTTTTTCTTAACCCTTGGGGATATTGAGCTGATTTTTGGTATGTGCTTCCGCATTAATGAGTTACAGAAAGAGTTTGAATTTGGTTCTGGTCCATTGATTTTTGTGGAAGATACGGATGCTGGACTTAGAAAATTACCAGGAAATTTCCGGATTTTTTTTAAACCTCAGAGGTATTGAGCTGATACATAAAATCTGATACAACTAATATTTTGGAGAGGTAGTTATACCTTTACCACCAAAAAAGATACCGCTATAGGGATATATTTATTAATCCGGTAGGGGACTTAGTATTGCCATGCAATACTTCCAAATGCTTGTTTGCAGCGTATTTCAGCAGCTGTTATGATGTTATGGTCTGTCTGTCGGACTCTATCCATTCCATCTATGCACCCATCCAGCAACAATTATAAAAAAAAACTTCTCCTCTAAAAAAAGTCATTGTATTTTCAAACAAACTTCACGAATAGTCCTTTCAAAATAGTTGACAGAATCGGAATCCATGAAAAACTCTTGTTGCCATGGCTACAGATTTGGCAAAGTTTATTACAAGATTGAAACTTTTTATTATTTTGATAGAAATTGTAGGCGACTTACAACTGAAAAAGTTTGGAGGTTTTCTTGAAGAGTATGCAGCTCAGCTTAAGGACATTGAGGATGCTCTACAGGATTCTGTGGATGATTCCTGGGACATGACCCTTGATCCCATAGGGCTTCAGGTAAAGTCATTCATCAGAGTTTCAGATCAAGGAGTTTTGAGGATTAGAAAGTCACACATGCTAAATCAGTCAAGAGGTTCAAACCAGTTCTCATGCGTAGCAAGTAGTGGCCATCAGTCCCTACTGATGCATCACACCAGAATTAGTCCTATGCCAGTACAAATATTGTTATTACCTGTATTTATATAGCTACAGTTAAATTACAATAGTTTTGTACTAAGCCTTTGAGATAGAAGGAGTGATGTCTATTTCAAATTTGTAAGATCAAAGTCTTCATCCATCAAAATCTGTAGGAAAGGTACTTACTCACCAAGACAGGGATCAACACTTGCTCTGGTAAGTCTTTGCTCTCATGATCTTTGGCTTTTAGGGAGGACTAGTAGTGTATGCGGTGTTACAGGTCTTCCATGAAGTCATTGGCAGACATTATTACCAAACCTTGAAGTTGCAAATAACTATGTGTAAATAATTGTTGGCCCTTGCAAATTGTCAGATTTTCATTGTGAAAAGAAAATGTTGTAGGAAAAGAAGAAATTGCAATTTCTCCTTGCTCCACATCATTTTCCTTCCAATATATTGCTTTTCTCTATGACCTTGGATAACATGTAGACATGTTAATATATTGCCCAAATTTACAGAACAAAATTCTGTAATTAATACTATAGCCTAACAGAAACCTTTCTTATCATGCCCCACTGTTTGGCAAAGTAGATATAGTAACCTCCATCCATCATTCCATCATTCCATCCTTCTGTCATTCTGTACCTAATCTTGTCCGGAGTATATCTCCTAAAGAGTTAAAGCTGTCAACTTAAAACTTGACAGGTTGATAGATCTTACGGAGGAGAAGTGCAGTGCACAAGAACAACAACTCTTGCTTGCATAACTTTGGAGTTATTGCCCTTTGATTAGGCTTTGGTTTACTATCAAGCTTTGATGGCAGGGCATGGCCATGTCCAACTTGGCTCTTATTTATTATTTATGTTGTCCTTTTGCAATTCATACCAACATTCCTACTCCTAAATTTTTTTATATCTGTAATTAACCGAATTTTGTGATGTAAAAGGAATAAAGATACAATATGAAAGCCTACATCAATAAGCCTTTGATACATGCTGTGTTGCAGTTCCTTCCATATGAACAAACCACCATGCTTCAGTTGATTAAGACAGACAATAAGATATTGAACAAGATCATCACAGTACTGGCTGCCCTGTGTGGAGAACTGGTCGCATTGAAACACGAGGCAGAGACCAAGTTCTACAACGCGATAAGTTTTTACGGTGAAGGGGAACCGGAGGAAGGTTTGGAGGAAGGAGAGGCTCAGATACAGATTGGCAGAATGATTCCATTATTACAGGTTTGAATCCTTTATCTCATAATTAGTTTTCATGCTCCCGAAGGGAGAGCATATAGCTGCTGCTTCGTCTGTCAATCCTTCCGTCCATAATTTCTGTCCGTTGTTCGTCTGTCTGTCCCCAGCGATTTCTTCATAACCCTTGGGCCAAATCAAATGAAACTTACCGTGTGAATTTCCATTGATATAGTTTTGATGTATCTGTCTCGGTTTTTGGATTTGACACCTCCTCACTGGAAAAGGGGACTTGGGGTAAAATACAGTTTTTCTCTCATTTCTCCTAGTCTAAAGGTCAGAATTTAATGAAATTTCATATTTGAGTAGCAAATTAGATGCCCTTTACTATAAACAATTTGAAATTTTCATACAAAAAATATATCATGGAAAAAGGGGGGCTAAATGTTTGTTACCTTTTTCTTTCATTTCTCCTGGTCTTATGATCAGAATTTGATGAAATTTCATATTTGAGTATCAAATCAGATGCCCTTGACCATAAACATAAGAAAATTTCATCCAAAAAATGTCATGGAAATAGGGGGCTTAATGTTGTTACCTTTATGTTACCTCTCTTTGTCTCATATTTCAGTATTGAGCAGAAAATGACAAAACTCTTTTGCAGAATGTCAATGTAAAATGTTCAACTTTTTACCCTTTAACAACTGCCTCTCAAATAGTGTTCAGGGTAAAACAGTTAAGATTCCTTGCAATGATTTTAAAGTTTGTTGATGGTTAGAACTGCATAGATTGTTTTTTTTTGTGACAATGCCTTATTCAGGGAGCATAATCTGTCATGATGGCTCTTGTATGTTGAAGCAGAGATATCTTGTGTATTATATGTTTTAGGAGGTAAAATTTGAAATTTGAAATCTTTTTAAAAAATTGTAAATACATTTATCTCTTTCTTAAAAATTTTGTTTGATAATTTGTTACAGATAATTTGTTCATTTTAGTGCTTAGATCATAGGCTTATGATATGAGCTATTCATCTATAAGAATAGTTAATTTCTACTGAATTCAGATTTCATTTGATTATCTAGTAATTGTAGAATAAAAATTTCAATGGCTTTAAATTATTTTTCAGGAGCTGTACTGTTTTGTGCAGAGATGTAATGAAGTAGTGAAGAATGTTGTTCAACAACTATCATGTCTGTATAGTCTGGGAAGGTGAGTTAACTCGTTATGCTGATTCTATTAATGAATTTTAGGTTTCTTTACTTTTCTGAAGGCAGCAGTATTTCTACATTGTGTAGGTTTTCAGATCGCAGAAAAACATCTTTCTTCATAAATGGAATAACATAATTAATAATAAAGTGAAGATTTGGGTGATATAATCGATATTAAGATCTATATTCTTGAGCTTTCACAATTATTGGGGTGCTACTTTCATGAAGCTACCTCAAGTCTCTTTACCAAAAAGTTAATATTTTGTTGAGGGTACTCATTGGAATAATCTCATTAAGAGGATTCCAATGAATGCCAATACTGTAGGGTTAAAAAAAAGAAGGCAGGTAAAACAGATCTACATATAGACGGGTATTTTGGATTTTAGATCAAAGTATTTAAAAAATCATAACACAAACTCAATGATGTTGGTACTCATTGGAATCGTCTTGTTGAGATGATTCAAATAAGTACCCACATCATAGGGTTTCATTGAGAAATAAAGATTTTCGACTTGCTTAATCCCCTCTTTTCTGTACCTCTGTTTAGATCATCATCATTCCCACATGTGAGTAGCAGAAGCCCTGTGGCCTGTTATACTTAACATCTAACAATCTTTTTTTGTGTATGTCAAAAATTAAAGTTGCTCCTACAGAAGGATTTAAAAATGCAATTCTTTCATGCATCATCTCATTAGAATCGTCTTTAGAAGACGATTTCAATGAGATATTGCAAGGCAGAATCTAACAATGAATAAAAACACCAGGTACAATATGATTTTGATTTACAATTATTTTTTCTGTAAGAAGTTTAGTAAAACCAGCCCCTGGGTCTACAAAATTTACTGTTTTTGTACGTAGCAATTTAAGCCCATCTTCTTTGCATACATCAGGGCCCAATATTTTAAAACTTTTTTGTTCTCAACTGAGAATTTTCTAAAATTTAGAATTCAAATTAATGTATGAACATAAAAGATAATATTAAAAAGTTGTGTTTATGTTCATTCATTTATAGTAGTATCACAAAAGAGTGATAGCTTAAATCTCAAGAAAATTTGAGAAAATTTTGAGTCAAGAATGAGAAAAGTTTTATAACCTTGGGCCCTGGATACACTGGATAAGGTGACGTCCTGTACAGTTCCTTGATCCCTTACATTCCAATGATTTAATGATTGAGAAAATAATGTAAGAAATGTAAAAAAGAAACTTAGCTTCAATCATATTTTTGGCCAAATTTGTTGGTTTTTCTTTGTTGGTTATTTCGAAAAAATACAAGAGAGGGAAAATGGTCATAAAAATGAACTAGCTTGCAATTACCAAACATCTCAATTTATATAATAATGTTCTATTATGAATTAATTGAAGGACTGTACCCACTGTACTACTCATAACTACAACACAACACTGGTTAATTGGAATCATTCAACTTTATAATATGACCTACGTCGCGGGAGTGAAATAACCCTGTTGAATATTTTTGATATTACATGGATGTTATTACACTAGTGGAATAACTATGCAAATGAGATCAGAACGAATAGCAACGCTTTTTTGTAACCGCGAAAATGACGTCATAAAGTATATATTGTGACGTCAGTTTCAAGCGGCGTTATAAGTTTCACGGAAAATTGAAATGTTGAATTTGAAGAATTTTGATGATTTTTCGCAAAAATTCGGGTCATATTATAAATAGAATATAAAATATGTGCTCATGAAATACAGAATTTACTAAATTCGTCATCTAAAACAGATAAAAACGAGGCACAGCCTCGTTTTTATATGTTTATAGATGACTCGTTTAATAAATTCAGTATTCCATGACCACTCATTCAATATCTTCTATTTCTATTTGTTTTATTTTAGAGGTGGTAAACAGTTGATAGATGTTTCTGATGTTCACTTCCAGGTAAATTCTCTCTAAATTCTCATTTACATTTTCAAGGACTTAAAATCAATGACACTTAAATAAATAAAATGAGCTTTTAAAGAAAATGAACCTGCTTTGAGCTTCATGTAAAATTAAAAGACATTGAAATTGCTTTCAAACTTTATGTAAATGATGCTACATGTACAATTCTTGTTGGGAAAAAATCACTGAAATTTAACATCTGTAACACTGAATTGTTGTGTATGGTCAAACTTGCCCTCTAAATTTGTCTGTATTTCTGTTTGTCCCCAAATATACTTTTACATTAGCCTTAACTTTTGTTTGATTGGTTAGTCTTAGAGACTTATATTACATGTGTATGGTTTTTAACAACAACTTTATATTAAATCGAGAGGTCAGCGCAACACTATTGTAAGTGCCTATATGTTAATAGGCACTTACAATAGTGCTGCGATGAGCCCTTGATTTGTTCTTCTAGATTATAAGTCAAGGTCAAGGATGGTTTTCAAGGTCAAACATGTGTGTTGGTTTTTATTAAAAACATCTTGTTTCAGACTGTGTTTGAACACTTGGGAGATGTTCTTGGTGTACTGATTACTCTAGATGAAATGATAAATACACATGGTACACTACTGGACCACTGGACATTGTATAAAAGGTATCTTTGGAAATAGCCACCATACATTGTTAACTTTGAATTTATCTCAATGTAGACAAAACTTGTAATTTACTGCTTAACGGCAATTTTTTTACTGTTTAATTTTCTTTAATGCCTTTCCGTGAATATTTTAGATTTCTTAGTGCACCATCACTTAATAATTTTATTTCTCTACCAGTGAAATTATCAAAATGTTGAATTCACTGTTTTGATTCATTTAAGTCCTGGCTGTGTTTTTCTACTATTTCTGTTACAGGAACTTCTGATGTTGATTACATTTTCAATTTGCTATGTTGATAATAAATTAATCTTTTGCTTCACATGAAAGCATTATGAAAAAAATGGAAAATTGGTTTGAAATCAAACTTGCTAATTGCTAATGTACAGCATTTTTTTAACCCATTTGCACACAATCTCTCTTTTTGATGCCTTATTAAGTAAAAGCATTTTGTAGAATGTAGAGATTGCTAGAAGCAATTTCTGCATCTACCACAATATGTGCTACCCAAAGAGACAAAAAAATATTAGGTTTACCAACTTTAAATTTTCGGTTGGCAACTCCTTCCAAATTCAACTAGTTTAAAATGTTTTCATGTGGATTAAACCATTTTACAATAGCATTTCGGTAATTGATTTATTGTGTTTTTGTAGAATGATCAAGTCTGTAAGAAGAGATCCAACTAAATTTGGGACATCTGAAGATCAGTTGAGACCATTTGAGAAGTTGATTATGAAACTAGAAGGACAACTTCTGGATGGAATGATTTTCCAGGTAAGTTTATCTGAGCTCAAACTTGAAGGATTAGTGTAATGTGATTCTCATATTCCTGCAATTGTTTTCTATCACTAAAAGCTATGACTGATAGTTATGCATTGTCTAAATTTGCAAAGATTTCATATGTACCCAAATTTTAGTTTATCATGGAAAAGAACTATAGAATTAAAAAAACACACTCTAAAATGGTAGTATTCCAGATGAAATGATCTGAATTCTAGGTAAAAATTAAAATTATTGTTCATGTTAGGGACTAAATGTTTACGGAATCATTTAAAAATTGTTTAAATTTTTAATTCTACAACAAATTTAAGATTTTTGAAAAGTGAGAGTGTGTTAATTATAAAGTTAAGCTATAAGAACACTTAAAATTTAAATTTTTAAACATATCTTGACTATTTCCAGAATTGTGTAGAACAGCCATTTGACAGCCAGAGTGTATTTGTTACCAAGAATACAGTATTTATGGAGGAATTTTCTATCAATGTTAGGGATTACTTTACAGAACTGGAATCCAGAATTGGTAGGTCTTTATATCTGACAATTAGTTTGCTGTTGAACATTGAACTCTTTGTTTTTAAATTAGGGTCATCTATGGAGTAGAAACATGCCAAAAGCCGGAAATCTTCTATACTTTAACTAACCTACCAACACTGAAGTAAAATTCTTCATGATTTTGAATTTCAATATACTGTAGATTTGAGATTGCAAGGTTATTTCAATAAGAAAAGGGTCAAAGTATTAATTTTGTTGGCAACAATATACAATAAAACTTGCCACTTACAGGACCATTAAAAAGCCATTGTTAAAGAAAATGGTCGCTTAGTACAAGTTTTGTTTACTAATAGGACGCATAATTTTGAATTATATTTTTTAGAATTTCTCAATAATCCTGTGTTGTAAACGCTCCTCAGAGTTGTCTCAATTAGACAATTCTATTGAATATTTAACAACATAAGATTATTTGGAGATAATTTTTAGGCAGATAATATCTTTACTCTAAAATATTTGATAAGAGAAAGGTTACATAATAAGATAAGTATCTTGATAGACGTGGTGGCTCGAATATACTATAAGTTTAAAGTCAAGCATAATTTCTACCTAATGTTGAGAACTTACAACAACTTCATAAGATTCTGATGCAGGTGAAGGCATTTGGAATTCCCTTGTGTAATACACATAAATCTTGTGTTTTGGATGATCAAAAGGTGCTGAGCGCCATTCAAAAAAAGGAAGAGTTACACAGTACAAGTTTACACTAGACATGGACTGCAAGTTATAATTTCTCACATGGTTCTTAAAGTGTTATTCAAAATGAATTAATTTTGGAAGTTTCATTAATGTTGTAGTATTACTTTAAGAGATTTGAATTTTGGCCTTCAAGTACAGAGGAGACAAAAATGCAGATTTGAATACATCAAATGAGGATATAAAAGACAGGTTCCTACTGCTTTTTACAGTGTGGTGTATATGCCTTAGTGAATTAATGCATAGATCAGTCACAGGGGTGACAGAGTCAAATCTAAGAAATACCTTTTGTGTTTTGTAGAGGCCACATTTTTTGGCTCAAATGTCTGGAAATATGGTCAAAATGTCTGGCAACATGATATCTTTCACAAGTTTAAAATTCAGTCAAGATGGGTCAAAAACTTTTTCATGGAGTGAAATCTTAGAAAAATCCTTCTGATTTTTTGGGACTATAACTTCTGCATTTTTGGATAGATTTCAAAATAATTCACACAACTGTTTCCAATGCTTATTAAATGTGCTGTTTGAAAAATTTATCACTGCATCTCAAAGGTCAAGGTAATGCTCAAGGTTGAATCTTTGACAGGAACATAGCTTCCACATTTATGGGTGGATTCAAAAATAGTGTGACACAGATGATCCTAATAACCCTGGTCATGCTGACCCCAAAATATTCCTGCTTTGGCAGGAGCTATAGACAGACATCAGCCTGCACATATGTGCAGTCTGATATTAGTATACACCACCTGTTTCTCAGTTTCTAACCAAATTTGTCAATTGAATTTGTTTTTCAAATACCAATTGACCTACAGTGCTTTATGCCCTTGATTTTGATTCAAATTTTTAGCCAAGATTTATTCAGCATGATAAGGGTTGAGAAGGAAAAGTGGCATTTCAATGAGATATTGCTGAATGGCGAAGGTCAAAATTCTTTGCATTTGTAGGATCAGCATTATTTGTTCAAGGAGAGTAATTCTAGAAAGCATGGCTGACAAAATTGTTAGAGGATGATGATTTTGCGAGAGGGCCATGTTCTGTTTACAAATTGAAATAAAGGTCAATCAAGCACAAAATTAATATCAAATTGTTATGTTATTTTTTTCAGTGTTAAAGTGCGAAAAAGTGCAGGCTGTATTTAAGACACGGTACTTTGACCTTTGACAAAATTATGTCCCTTTTATAAAAAGTCAGTTGTTCTAGCTGAAATACGAAGTTGGAAATTAACTTTATTGACAAATTCTGTTTGGGATATTAGTCTGCTGTGCAACCAGTATAGTTGTTATTATTATTTCCATGTATAGGTAAAATGTCTGCCCTAGGTAGGTTATGGCAATCAATCTACAAATACATACTAGTGTAACCATGATTCTTGTTTAACCATGACTTTAAGTGGATGCTTATATAGCTATGAATGTTTTATGATTATTTACTTCGAAATTGCTTCCAAATTTCTACTGTTATATAACCAACATTTAAGGGAAATCTTGCCTAACTTGTCATTCTCAGTTTGATAGTATTATTCAAAGTCTATCCATTTAAAAAAATGGTTGTATAATCTCTCTCTTGGAATAAAACTGCAAGTCTTGTTGATTGCTTTGATTAAAAATATTCATCTGCACTCTGGCTTTATGTTATATGCTTAATTTTGTGTAACAGTTAATTGATGATTTATTCATGATCTGTATTCAAGATCACAGTACTGAATCAAACTTAAATATATGAGCCTGTGTGTGACATTTCCATAAAATTCACATGTACATGAAACACAAATTTTGAGCAGATTAGATGGAATAAGAATATATGCTGACCGCCTGAGGAACGTTTGAGACCTTATCTATCTATATAGTGAAGACTCTGGTCTGACTGTCCGGCTGCACAGGCTGGCTAGAAGATTTGCTTTGCGCAATGTGAAATTATTGGAAATGTCACATGCAGGCTCATATGGAGGGTAACTGTTTGTTTCGTGTAAGATGGATATGAATTTCACTGGTGAAGCCACTAGTGAAAAAATAGCTTCCATTGTTCATGAAATGAAAGATTTATCGTTCTTAAACCCGAAAACAAACAATTATTCTATTTATTTAATGCAAGAATGAGACAAAATGAGAACACTTTAGGACAAATTCTCCGAAAGTGTGACATTTTCAATTTGATTATAGGTAATCTCATGACATCATTTGTATACTTGGCTCTTTTTAGATATTATCACATTCGGTGAAATGAACAAAAAAAGGCTATAATCCATTAATTTCACTGGGTGGGTGATGAGATTATCAAATGATAATCCACCAATATTTCTTGATAATCTACCAAAAAGCATTTAAAAAATTCATAAAGTCTCACACACATTGATTGATTTAGCGCATACGTTTTTTTAAACAACTGAATTTAAAAGTGCAATGTTTCATAAAAACCTGTCTAAATAATAATCAATGTTGTTGTTCTTGAAAATCCTAAAATGGTAAAATTTCATAACTTACCACTTTACTGCAATAAAATGGAATAGAAATAAAAAGATCTTTAAAAATGTTCTATAAAAACAGAGGGTAGACATCTTTCATATTTTGTATGTAGCATCAACTAGTATACTCTATCAAGTTTATTGGTATCATTTTCCTGGGGTCAACTTTGGGTTCCACCAAGAAACATCCCATTGTACATCAAGAAAATAAGGAAATCTTTCTTTGAAAATCTTCTCTAAAACTAGAAAGCAGTAAGCTTTCATATTTGGTATGAAACATTGTGTAGTGGATCTTTGTTCATATAATTCTCTTTTTTGGTCAAATTTGAGCTCTGCCAGAGCACACCCCATTTTACACATAAAAAAGGAGAGAAAAACTTAGAAAAGCGTTTTCTCTGAAAAAAGTAGTCAGTCAGCTTTTATTTTTTGCTCAACCGTTTTCGGAGCAAACCTGAGGTTTTCTATAGCCTTGGCTGCATCATCATCATCATACAAAAACTTTGAGATTTTGTGACAGGCATTCACTTGAACTCTGCACATGTGTTCATCATGAAACCTGTACTATCAAGAGGGATAACTGTAGATGCATTTTGTGGAGATTATGCCTCTTTTTTTACTGAGAGCTGATCCATCATCAAGCACTTAACAGCTGAGCATATGCATCTGTAGATGGTGCTCTTGTTGGTATTCAGCATCATCAGAAAGGCCTTTACAAAGTTTCTTCCTATCATACTCCCAGAGGGAAAATTTGGGCTCCGCCTAGGTGCACCCCATGATTTGATGGAGACTTTGTTGAGCAATCTAGGACCATTATGGTTCTATTGTCTTTCTTTGAATATATTTCATCCTTTAATCAAACTTATATTTTTCTATTTGTTAACTAGTCTGAAAAAACTACATCCTCTGTTACTGATTTAATCTTTTCATTTTAGGTGAGCCCAATGAGATAGATCATAGGTACAGGTTTATAGGTGTATGTGGACTGTTTATACTTCATTTTCAACTGTTTAGAGTGCAGGACAAGAAACTGTTCAAATCTCTCTGGGATATCCATAAAAAGGTATTTAATCTATATTTCATATAAAGGTTTCATACTTTTATTGTTCAATTTATGAACAATTTCTTCAAATTTATAAATTTATTTAATCATTCATGGACACATCAAAAATGAAATTATATCCATTAAAACATGACCACAATTCTGAAATTAATTTTATCACACTTTTCTGGGTGTAAAATAGTAAAATAACATTTATGTTGATGTAAAATTAATGAACAAGTAATGATATTGTTGTTGGGAGTAATTCACAGAAAGCAAAGCCTGTCATGACTTCAAAAGAATCAAAGTTTATGCTAAAGATGACTTTTAGTATTATAAACTGCAGAACTATCTGTTTAGACAGTAAAACTTATGACATAAGAATTTTATTGCAAGTAAAGGTCTATGTAATTCTTCTTGTTTCATATATGTGTTCTCCACTTTCGTGTAATAATTCATTATAAAGTGTTTAAATAAATGTAAATTCAGTGGTCTCGCGATATCTCGAATACACACGGGACCGACCAATTTGCTCGAGTCATCGAATGATTCGAGTTAATGCCAGTAAGCTAAATTGTCCTCTTTGAAGACGTTTCATTTCCATTTAAACATACCTTTGCATAGTTTGCCTTCAAAATAAGCAGAAGCTATGTTAGATACTCCTCAAGGAATAGTTTTACTATATATGTAACTCCGATTTAAAACGAATTGTTAAATCAGGCGATTTAATTTGGTCAAATTGTCAGCGTTGAAAAGAGAAAAATCCACAGAAGTCAATTAAGGCGTCGGCTTTAATGTTAGTGGTGTCTGATCTCTGTACATAGGTTATTGGAATGAAAAAAAGTTTAGATTCAGCAATTTTTTAATGAGAGGCGCTACAACAAGCATATTTTTTTTCCTTCTAATATTTTCGTAACTATCGTTGCTTAATATCAAAATTTTAGACGTAAATATCAGCCAGAGGGTAGGCGAGATTGCAAGCAATTCCTTCTTTTCTCACAATGTTTTCCTTAGAGCACTGTCGATTGGCGACCGAAACATTGCAAACATTACAGCTGAAAAAAATGTAGTTTCGATATTTCGGTGGACAGTCGTCAATATCTTTCGTTATAAAGATGAATAATTTGCTGAATTATTAACTAGGATAATTTTCAAAAGACTTTCAAATTGATAATAAGCATCAATTTCAAAAAAATACTAATTTGTTTTGTGATTGTTTCAAAGTCTCTAAAGTAGTTTATGATCATTAAATTCCCGTCATATACACCCTTACATTGAATAAGTGTGGCATACAAAAAGGTGTGAAAACAAGTTGTGTGACTTGTTGAGACCCTGTGAAAAAGGCCTTAAGGTATTCTTTACGATAGGAAGAAATAATAAATATGCACTGTAAGTTTATTTTGATGCAAAACAAAAGATGTCAGAAAGGTGCGAACCCCTTTGCTTGTGGGAGTGCAGTAAAATTTGACCACGGGGCTGAGATTGCTACTCGAGTGATCAACCAAATGTATGTTCAGGTTAGTGCAGTAATAACCAACAAAATAATAGAAAAATGCGCGTAGGGACCGGAAGATGAGCTCGAGCCTTCACATGAATTGGAGTTTTCACCCTCTCAAGGTAATGGAGACCACTGTACATATGACCGTTCAGGTACACACATAGTCCACATATATTTCTTATACTAGAGGTTAACAAAAGGGAAAAATCTGTTTGTGCATGTTTATGCAGAAGATTACAAGGTAGGGTTGTAGAAAACCTTAGTTTTCTAAAAAAAACAAAAAAAGTTGTTTGTCGTATAAATAATTGTTCAAAGGAAGCCTAACTCCAATATATAAGAAGATAAAATACATGTATAACTATAGATAGAACTGATATTCAATTTGAAATGACAATTCATTGTTTAAGGTGCCTGCTATCCATTTACTGGGGACAGTGTTGTTCTTTCCAAACACATTCCTACAGGAAAAACTGCCTCATATGTTAAAGTTACTTGACAAAAAAGCTCCGTCTGCTCCTAAACAGTCACAGGATGCTTGGCTCACTGCCAAAACTCAGATGCTTACAAGGTTAGTTAATTTATGTAAAGCATAAGTTTTCCAATGGTTAACCATCCCTGTCTCCTTGATGAAAACCTTTGAGAAATATTCCTCTGCTTTGCACATTGATGGCTCAGAGCTAAACAGTTGTGACTGCCTATATGTAGGCAGTTAGGACTGATTTGCTCTGAGCCATCCCATGGTTAAACGCAACCCCTCTTTCCCCCCTGCCTCCATGACGAAATGTTTGTGAAATGTTACTCTGCTTTGAACATCAATGGCTTGGCATAAAACAATTGTAACTGCCTATAAGTTCATTGGTAGTTACAACTGTTTAACACCGGGTCATCTTCCCATAGTTAACTGTCCCTGACTTTATGACGAAAATGTTTGTAAAATGTTACTCTTCTTTGCACTTTTATGTCTCAGCACAAATAGTTGTTACTGCCTATTTGTTTAAAGTCAGTTACAACTGATTTGCTCTGAGCCATCTTTCCATGGTTATCACCCCTGCCTCCATGATGAAAATGTTTGTGAAATGTTTCTCTGCATTGCTCATCACTATATCTTTATAGACAGTTACAACTGTTTCTCCCAGTGGCATCTTCCCATAGTCAAACATCCATGCCTCCAGGATGAAAACATTTGTGAAGTGTTACTGTGCTTTGCACATTGATTGGCTTAGCACAAACAGTTGTAACTGCCTATATGTTTATAGGCAGTTACAACTGATTTGTGCTGCACCATCTTACTATGGTAATCATCCCTTCCACCACGAAAATGTTTCTGAAATGTAACTCTGTTGTGTACAACTGTCATGCAAATTAGGATACATTGCTAAACGTCACAAATGTTTTCTTAATTTGAAAGCAGTGCAACACACCATAAAGCCCTATTTCTTATCAAAATGCTGTACATGTTGCAAAAAGTAATGAAAATGAGACAACTTTTTAGATATATGACATTTCATTGAACTTGTAATTGATAAGCATATGAAAAAAGCATTCATGACAAGTCATGCAAACAGACCATCTCAGTAATGTGCAAAGTGTCGACCCTATTCAGACTGCGCATAATGTATAATGCGCAGTCTGACTTGTGTCGAAACTTTTCATAGTTGACTGAATTTCTGAATCTAGAATGATCATTCTGCCATTTCATGAAATTATATTTGAAATGTGAAGTCTGGTTGAGCTATGCTGGATCCTATTCCTTTTTTAAAAAATTATATTATGGAATTCCCAGATGGTACCATTGTTGACTATGAATGGCTCTTTCTTGAGTTTTCAGGATTGTATTTGAGTTTCATACAGAAAATATTGTTGGAAAAGGAAAAGGACAAATTGCTGTTGATAATATTTTGCCATTTCTTAGCTTTAAAATATTTGTTATAGGTCAATAGAAAGAAGGGAGTTATATGTGATCAGCTGTGGTGTCATGCTTCTGGAGGTCTGGAATCTGTCAGGCGGGTAGCTTGCACTTCTTTGTGCGGAGCTTAAGTCTGTCACCTTATGACCAAATTACTTGAAACTTGGCAGTAATGTTTCCTCTCATAAATAGAATGTGCACAAGAACTAGAATTCAAGCTAGCTGTATTTTTTAGTTATTTCCTTTTGATGTCTTTCATACTTGAACATCTGGCTGTGTAATGGGCATGTCGTTTGACAAGTCACCACTTTGTATAAATGATGCTATGACTTTTAATATACATTCACTGTGATCAGACTGTACCAATGTTCTTTTTTTCAAATTTCTTGCTTACATGACAAAATGTTGCTGCAAATGAAAATAGATTGACCAATCAAATCATTTATTTTGAACTGTTGGAAAATTTTGCCATCTCGATTGCTCAGTGCGAACAGTTGTAACTGCCTATAAACATATAGGCAGTTACAACTGTTTCACACTGAGCCATCTATCTCAGCTCTTGTACATATCTTGTCAATTAGTTACCCAAACAAAACTATAGCTTAAACATATTCTAAATATTCCCACGCTTTTGAGGCTGCCATCATAGTGCAGTTGGTAGTGTGTCAGCCTGTCAATCTAGAGGTCCCTACTTTGATCCCCGACAGCGGCACTCATTCTTTCCGACTATTTGTCTCTCACCAATGGGTTGATAATCGAAGACCTATGTGAGATAGCAGCTGAAGGCTAGGAGAGGATGTAGTTGTTGTACTGGCAAGAGAAATACCAGGAAACCTAGTTAGGTGCTACAGCCGTTGCGATATAACTGAAAAAATAATGAAAGAGGCCTAAAAGGATTTTGAGATATTTTTTTCTCGCAACATTTTCTACCACATAGGATGGTAATATTTTCAATTGAGTCAATTTATCATCTTTGTCTTCAAACTCTTTCAAGACCAGTTTAAAATTATAGGTTAAAAGAAATGAGGGAAAAAAGGGAAGACTTAATCAGAGCTACCACCATCATAGCTCAGTTGGTAGTGCATCAGACTATCAATCTATAGGTCTTGGGTTTGATTCCAAACATTGGCACTCATCATTTGTCTCCCACCAATCGGTTGACAATCATAGATCTATGTGGGATAGCAGCTGGAGGCTAGGAATGGATGTAATGGTAGTACTGGTGCGAGAAATACCAGGATTCCATTGTTAGGTGCTCGAACTGTGTGAATATAACTGAAAGATTGTTCAAAGTGGCATAGAATTTCATTCAAACAAATAATCAGAGCTAGAATGTAAATTACGAGGGTGAATCAAAATATGCGTAGACTTGCGTTACAGAAATTTCGTTTTCAAAGACTTTGAAAAGAAAACTACACTGTTATTTAATTTCGGCATTTTTCATTTTGTCGAGTAAATTTGGATGAAATCCAATAAGTTGGTCACCTGTAGCAACCATTCTAAAACATGTAGTCATTTGGTACAGGCGCAGGGGAACGACGTCAATATGACGCAACGGAAATTGAAAACTTCCGTTGAAAGACAGCACTTTTCAAAATACTCAACTCAACAATAAACGCAATTTCTATATCGCCTATCCTTTGGATAGGTACTATTTTCACATGTATCTGATCCAAAATTATGAATTTAAATGTGTAATGTGTCCTTAAGATACTTAACTGATGTTGATCTGTGACAATTACAGATCAAACGTCGAGGAGACGTTTTCCCTTCTCCGAGTGTCATCCTTCAGAAACGTCCTTCAATCTAAAACAAACCTTTTAAATCATTTTAAAAGAAGGAATTTGCTTATATTTGAAGACCTTTTAGCATATTTTATCATTTTAACATCTTGATTATGTTTTCCATAGGTCCAGGAAAAGTTTATTATTTCCCGGTTGTATATGGCTGCGCCGGTGCCGTCATTTCGAAGTTAAAAAATGGATGCATGTCCTAAGCTTAACGACTTAGAATTCGAAAATACTAAATGGATTATGCTTAGATTTTAAGCATCCTTACAGATAACGTCAACACGTAAATAGGCGAAGTTTGGAAGGGTTTGGTCGAAATTGAGGGGTTAATTACGGGTAGTAACACTAAGAAGTAATGTTACAGAATGGGTTGCGCCGGTTGCACCTACCCAGGAATATCCAACTTCTGATTTTTTATATCATAGTCATAGCAAACTCTTGTCAATTTAATATTTTGTCAACATTGAATGGTTTGAGACGTGTACAAAATTTCATTTAAATCCGTAGGAAAATTCAAAAGTTATAGTAAAAGTCCACATATTTTTTGATCCACCCTCGTAATTCAGTCAGACTGACTTGTCAGTGTGTTGGTTGAAGTTAATAAGGCAATTCCCAATTAATAAGAATATCTTAATGGATATGTTCTTTCTTTTTTATTCTTCTTCAAAACAGGACCAAGTAAGTATACAATTGTTGTGGGTTTTTTTAAGAGCTACAGATAGAGGGGGTATTTGGGATTTCAAATTCTTAAAGGCCACCGTCATACCACAAGTAGTAGAGGGGCCGACTGTCTATGTAGATGTCCCTGGTTGGATCCCCGCCGGTGGCACTCATCAATTCCAACTATTTCCGTCGGTTGATAATCGTAGACCCATGTGAGATAGCAGCTGGAAGCTAGGAAAGGATGTGATGGTTGTGCTGGTGAGAGAAATACCAGGAAACCATTGTTAGGTGCTCCAGCCGCCGCAATATAACTGAAAACATGTTGAAAGTGGCGTTAAATTCCATTAATCAATCAATATTTTTATAGCTACAGATAGAGTGGGTATTTTGGATTTCATATTCAAATGTGACCAGGCTAAAAGGGACCATCTGGATAGTGCATATAGCGTTGACCCTGACAGCCTTTCGCAATTTGAGCGGGCTAATTAGGATTGACACTTTAATCACTTGTTGATTTCCTGAATCTAGAATGATCATTAAAGCTTTCCTTGAAAGAAATTTTGAAATGCGACTTCTTATTGACCTCTCATGGAACCAATCTCTATTTCTAATATTTATTTTACGGAGATCCCAGATGGTCCCTTTTTGTGTCATGGGTCATAAATATATCTGCAATTCTTCCATGTTTTGGCCCCCATTGATCGTCAGTTCATCTGTATGTATAACTATCCAACTGTCAGCATTTATCAGATTTGTACACAAAACTCTTTTCACAAATTACACAAGGAATGAGCTGAAACTTGCCATAGTGACATTCTATGGTGAACAGTTCAAATGTGTAAACACAAAATAGGGTTTTATTTGTTAGTTTTGTGCTGCCCCCTCTTATCTTGTGCTCTGATCTTAGTTTGGTTTTGGTGTCTTAGGCAGGGGTGTGGAATTTCCATGCCCAACACGGGTTTGTCTACCTGCGGACAAGTACATTTTTCTCTTTGCCACTTGTCTGTGGATAAGTAAATCAAGAACAGATCTTGGAATGGTTCTTAATAGAGGTGTGGAAATTATAAGCTAAATGTTTGTATCAATAGGTAAAAAATATTGTTGTCAATGAAGAAAATGCTGGGTTCCAGCATTTTTTTCTTTAAAATCAATTAGTTCTCTAATATATCTATAATCTTTTTTTGCTGACATGTTCATGTTGATCCTGGACAAGTAGAAAATCATGTGTTACTTGTCAAGGGACAAGTAGAGAAAATGGGTATTTCCACACCCCTGCCTTACGTGTGTACTGTTTGGTTGTGTATTAATCTATGCTAGACTACCAGACAAGTTTTCAGGATGCAAAATGTTTATGTTTTTGCAAATGTTTAAAAATTGTACTCACCTTTGCATATGAGTGCATATCAATGGCTCAGTGCAAAACAGTTGTACCTCCCTATAGGGGTTACAACTGTTTTGCACTGAGCCATCAATATGCAACGTGGGGTATCATTTTTCAAATGTTTTTCAATGTAAGTAAGATCAAATTTAGTATTTGAACGAGTCACAAGTTGTTACAACATTGTAGAGGACTTGAAATGGTGAAAGTAATTTTAAGAAAAAATGTATCCTATGCCATAGAAAACATTTTCAGAAAAAAGCTTTTTTGTCACACTACAAGTAATTTCTTCTGCTTAAAAAATGTGTGCGTTATCATTGAGCTAAATTTTATATTCTTTTATCACTCTTTTCTTGGCTTATCATTTGACATACATGTATATTTTGCATGCTCTTATATCTGTTATTATTCTATTGATGACCTCAAAATGCTGAAATATCGGTCTCGTAGAAATTTAAAGTACAATGTACTTGCATAAATATCACATTCACAAATTTGAACCTGATTCAAAGCTTAATTTTGAATTTGAATGAAAGAATATATACGCCTTTGAAACCTTTTAGGAAATATGCCGAATCTATTAACTATTTGTTTAACTTTCTTTTTATGCCCCCTCATAGGTAGATCAAGGGGCATATTCTTTTTACCTGTCTGTTTATTTGTATGTATCTTCGTGCCCCCCCTCCCCCTCAAAAAACTTAAACATTAGCTATAACTTTTCATGGGCAAGGGATAGAGCCTTCATATTTCACATATGTATTGCTTGTGATGAGACCTTTCTGGCGAAGTCAATGTCTTTATCAAGGTCATTTTTTAAGGTAAATATGTTGAGAATTTCTGAAAAATTGCAGTGTGGGGGCATAATTGTTTTACAAACACATCTTGTTACTTTCTGCTAGACATACAGATATATTCAATAAATGTTTGATAGAATAACAATTAACAATACTTATTGCTTATTTTATAGTTAAATAAAAGTTTGAGCTCCTGATTGACAATTTTTTTATGCATGTTTGTGTTCTGTATCAATTGAATAAACTATTAAATTGAATCAATTTCAAACTTCCAATTTTTGAGTAATCTGATATTTTTGTTGTTGTTGGTTTGGTTATTTCAGATATATATATGTATTGAATAGAAAAAGGCTTAGATTTAGATATACTCAACTTTACCTTTTGTATACAAATTGCTTAAATCTATGATTTAAATTAACTGTAATGACTACTAATTTCACTTGTTTGAGCCATGTTCTTATGAGTTCTTATGTGTAATTATGGAAAATTTAACTACTGTAACTACTTTGTTTAAGCATGATTTAGAAGTTTTAGCTAAATTGATGAAGGATGGATGTATATAATACGTGCTTTATTATATGAAAAAATATCTAACGAGGTTGGGAGAATTGATAGACAGTTATCAATTCTCACAACCGAGTTTGATATTTTTAATACAATACACTAAGAACGTATTATATTTATCTTATAACCTCTTTTTGTCTTCTTTTCGTCGATGTTTCTAACAGAAATGCAAGTTTCTAAAAATAACGGCATTATATCATTGTTCCAAAAAATAACTATGTGATATCATAAAAAAATATCATACAGGATGTTATCACACAGATATTTGTATAGTTATAAGATAAAAAGCAATACCATTTTTATCACTTTTTAGAGATGTTCAAGCATTTCATGCCACTGTGTCAGCCTGGATGGTTCAGATGGAGTCTAAAATACCCATGGGTAAAACATTAATGGAGGACCTTAATGGCAGGACAACCACTTTCTTACAGGTAATTTCTGTCACACAAATCTACCTTGAGCTTTTGGAGGCCCAGCTGTGTCATGGTAAAAGATGTGATGTTTGTTGCACAGATCTAATATGGATGGCTCAGCGCTTAACAGTTGTAATTGCCTATATGTTTATAGGCAATTACAATTGTTAAGTTATGAGTCATCAATACCTTAAATTTTTAAAGAGGGGATGTCCTTAATTCAAAAGTATTGACAATTATATAGATAATGATGTAATGACCTGAATTTTTGCGATAAATCGCGGGAAATTCATTCAAATTATTTCGCAAAACTTATAACCCTGTTTATGAATTGACATATCAAATGCACATTGATGTCATTTTCACAACAAAAATATAGCGTTGCTAAATGTTCTTGGCTCATTTTCATAGTTATTCCACTAGTATAGTAATGACCGTGTAATATGGATAATATTCAACGGGGTTATTTCACTCCTGCATATTATAATCTTCTATATTAACCATGCATTATGAGCAATATTGTTAATCTATAGGGTTTGGTTTTGTATTGCTGATATAGAAGATTTGTGCAATATTATTCTCTATATTATCATCAATAATATAGAAGGTGTAGGAGCCTCTTTACCCTTGTCATGCTGAATAAAATTACTTACAAAATTAAACTCAAATCAAAGTGCTGAAGGCTCTGAAAGAAGAAACTGTCAATATTTCTCTTTGAAATTAAGTCTTTACACAATTTTGGATCAAACATGAAGATTATGTGGTATAGACTAAGATAAGACTGCACATTGGTGCTGGCTGATCTTGGTCTATACTTCATGCTACTGTAGGAATATTCTAGATTCAGAGTGACAAAGGTTAATGTTTGGGACACATTGTTAAACTCTGCCTGACTGTATAAAAACATGTATCTAAAATGCCAGAAAATTTCAAATTGTTGTTGACAGGAGTTCAGATTGTATTTAGATTCAAAATCAAAGAGTCAAATATGGTAGAAAATGTGATTGCATAAGAAGAATGTGCATTTGTTTAGTACCGTTAATTTCTTCCTTTGTTACAATATTTTTCTAAATTATCTTTCTTCTGTTAATCAGAAAAATGGTAATAAGTTTGTTTACAAGGGCCTATTTTATGTAAAAGTATGTAGTGGACCAGTAATAGTTCCGAAATGTTTCTGACCTCATGATTGTTCACAATGTTAACCAAGGTTTCCTAATGAAATCATTAGGAAACCTTGGTAAACACTGTTAAAGTTCATGACTTTCAAAACATTTGGAAACTAATACGGGTCAACTACCTTAAGTACGAACTAAGGTTTACATACATATAGCTGGTATACTGATTCTCTTTTCTCTCCCCAGGGCCTGTTGTACGCCCAGCAGATCCAGCATCTTGTGCGGACTGTGATGAATCTACATGTGGCCATGCAGAAACCAATGACTAAAACTGCTGTACTCTCTCTATGTAAGCTGATTGAACTTCTAAAGGTAAGATACATTTATTAAATATTTTTCGATGTTTTATGGAGAAATAAAGGTAGGAATATTTTTTCTACACAGTTAATTATGAAACCCCTTATTATACAGCCCAGTACTATTACCTACTTAATTATTTGAATATAGTTGCTGGGCAGTGAGATACACATCAAATGTAGAGATCTCATTGGCTGATATCTTTTTGTATATAAACCCGTGGTTCCTACTTTCTGCACAGTTCCAAACATTCTTCAGAGAAGAGAAGTCAGAAATGATCGTGTGGAAGATCTGTTGCTAATCTTTGTTTATTGAGAAGTTAGTCGATTATCATTTTGATAAACTCACCACTTAACCGGTGAGATCATCAAAAACTTTTACCCCACTTTTGTTCATTTCATCCTTTTTCACATCATCTAAGTGATGTCACCATGAACGTTGCATAGCAATCACATGCAAAATGAGGTGCTATTAAAAATTTATCCAAAAATTTTCACATTTTGTCTCATTTTTGATAGAATTATTGTTTGTGTTTTTTTTTGAAGTTAGATCAATTGATAGTTCATTTTGTGAGCAACAAAAGCTATAATTACACTAATGGCTTTCCCACTCATGAAAATATAGCTTTTGTCATTCAATAAATGAAATATTAATCGATCCTAACCTGACACAAAGTTATCATCTATGAAATATGAAGCAATTATTTAAATTATGAACAAAAAACAACTACTTGGATCAAAGACTCTATACAAACAGACAAATTGGTGTAAACCAAGATCAGTAATGGTAAAGTTATTGACAATCTACTACCGGGTACTATTAATTTCTAAGGAAATTACAGATAAGTTTGTGCTGTGCAGAAAGAAGCAATAACACAGGCTTAACCCTTGTCATGCTGTATAAAAACCTTTGCAAAAGAAAATTAAAATAAAAGTGCTGAAAGCTCTGAATTCCCAAATTGTGAGTAAGAATTTGAATTTTGGAATACAAATTTGAAACTTCACTGGTTAAAAAAGGAAAATCTGGAGGTATATACTCTGATCAGACTGCATCTATGAGTAGGCTGATCTTTGTCTATACCTCCTGCAAAAGCAGGAATACGAGGGTTGTTCAAAAATTAACCGGATTTTGCCTCGCAAAATTTTATTTTTTAAGCAATCAAACAAAATTTGGTATCATTTGCTGTTGGAATTCAATCCACATATGGTTACGTAGAATTGATATAGTTATCGAACATAGCGCTCGCGCATCTAGCATATAAATTGTCATGGAAACGAGTACCCGGCGCAGCAGATGAAATGATACATATATTTGGTCTTCGTTTGTAAATATTCCTTCTTTTCTAATTGTTCAAACATTTGAAAATTAAGTGAGTTGTTGGAATAAGTATTACAGATGCCTTGTCTTAATTTGATGTAATTTGACCGTATAGTTTTTCGATAAGAATCGTTTAAAATGTGGCAGGGTAAGTGTTTCGGAACGTTCTAGACGACGTCAACTGAATGCTCAGAATTTTGATCTTTAATTATTCTATTCATTATCTACCAAAATAATGAAAGACATAAATCAAACACTTGTCACGCTGAAAGGGAATGGTGCATTCTTTCAAATGCTTAATTTTCATCGGTGAAGACGCTTCCATGCCCCGTGAGATAAGAGGAAGAACGGACAGAGAGAAACTTGTCAAAGCAACTGTAGGGACGTTAATAGCCGAGTATCTGGAAGATATAGGCGATTAACTAAGGGGTACCTTTCTGAGAAATTTGACGTCTTACCATTCGATTTTACCTTTATATAAACCATTAAAGCACAGCTTAATTACAGGAACACTGAATTCATCCTTCTCCTATGAATAACGAGTTGTGACAAGCTAAATAACACAACACAAAATGTCAAATTCTCGACAACGTGGCTAGCGTCATGTACTGTGCGCCGCCACCTAATACCCATGTACTTTGGTTTGTGTGTGAAATGAGTATACATCGTTCAACTGCTTCAGGATTTGGCAAGTTTGATCATATAAAGTGTCCCGTTAATATGAGTATACTTTTTTTACATAGCGATAGATCAGTGATGATTAATAGACCTAATCCGGATAAAAACTGAACATCCCTCGTATTCTGGGATCAACATGACAAGGGTTAACTTTGTTACAATATGCTGATCAAATAAATTTGCTATATATATAATAAATACTTAGTGTTTTGTATGACAAAAAATATCTAACGAGGTTGGGAGAATGATGATTGTTGAGGCTCTGCCGAGACAATTGTCAATTCTCACAACCAAGTTGGATATTTTTGTTCATACAATACACTAAGTATGTACTGTATTTATCTTATAACCTCTATTTGTCTAGTTTTTGTCGATGCTTCTAACTGAAATGCAAATTTGTAAAAATCACTGCATTATATTATTGTTCTAAAAATAACTATGTGATATCATAAAAAACTATCATACGTGATGTTGTAACAAGGATATTTGTATAGTTATAAGATATATTCATTTATTTAACTCATCATGGCATTGTGAAGAAGGATGAGTTGAGAACTCTGTAAATTTGTAAAGAGGATGGATCCAGCAAAGGTTTATTGTAAGCCACAGTCAGACCAGGGTAAAAAATATTAGCAATTCCCACATGGCCCAATTTCCCTGGATGGACCAAATATTTGTATAACAAAAAAAAATTCTTTCATTTCCAGGCAATAGAACATACCTTCCATAGAAAGACCTTGTTGATTGCAGAATATGTGTACCACATCATGCAAAGGTTGAGTTTCCAGGTCATCAACTCTATTGCAACTGCTAAGGTAACAAAACATACATTTTGACAAATATGCCTCCTTTGGAAATGCCAGTAGGACAATAAAGGCCCTCTTAGGGCCCCCTTGTTTTAGATGGTCAATAGAACATACATTCTAAAGAATGCCTATGTTGATGGCAGAATATGTTTATCACATCTTGCAAGGACTGAGTTTTCAGGGTATCAACTCTATTGCAATTGCCAGTGTAACAAAGTATATCATCTGTTAATTAGTTATTATCAGGTTTTTTTTGTCAGTTGTAAGTACCTTAAAAAGTCTTTTTTATCTCACCTAAGCACAACATGCTTAAGGGGAGCTTTTAGGATCACCCTGAGTCCGTGTCCGTCGTGTGTCGTAAACAATCTTAAAAACTTTTCTTCTCCTGAACAACTGGGCCCATTTCAATGAAACTTTACCAGAATGTTCCCTTGTCAAAAATTGTTTGCAAAATTTTGATTTGCCCATAAATATTGGCGTGGCAGGGCATGGTATTTTTTCACTTTGAAATCTCCTCCTGAACCACAGGGCCGATTTCAATGAAACTGTACCAGAATGCCTGGAAGGGCGAGACCTATTTTTAGTCTCCTCACAAATGAATTGTGGGGCAGAGTCTATTTTCATTTAAAGTTCTTGGAATAACATCTCCTCTTCAACAATTAGGCAAATGTGAATGAAGCTTTGCCTGAAAGTTACTTTGATGAGATCCACTGGACCAATAAAGTTCAGGTGAGCAGTTTACAGCCATTCTAGGCCCTCTTATTTAAAAAAATTATGTAATTGTTGTTTATGCAAGTGCACATTTGAAGCAGGTACAACTTGCAAACAGTTTGCCATTTTCTGTTATCCTGAACATAGGGCTGGTCTATACTGAATGGCTCAAATTGGTTTCTAGTACTCAAGAGAATCTTCTTCAGTTTGATAATGATAAAAAAGAATAAATTAACATGTAATACTGATATAAACTCGTTGAATTGCAGAAAAGAGTGACATCAGACAAGAAGTACAGTGAGAGAAGACTTGATGTGTTATCTGCTCTTGTCTTGGCAGAAACTGTGCTGGCTGGTCCTGGTATGTTAACCCTTATCATCTACACAAACTTCTTGTTAACCCTTGTCATGCTGTTCATGTCAAATTCTGGCTTTACACAACGCTTTGGCAGACAAAATAGACTAAGATCAGACTGCACAAATGTGTAGTCTGATCTTAGCCTTCACTGTCTGCTTTCTGTTCAATTTTTGTGGGAAAAGTTTGAGTAGAACTGGTAGAGATGTCCCAAAATTTGATGATTTGTTTGAAATAATATTTGAAGTTAGCTGGATAAGATTTAATACATTGTTCTGTCTCTAGAAAAAAATACTTCTTACTCAATTATAGCATGAATGGATCAATGGTTTCATCTTTCGAAAGCTAGAATTTGAATCCCAGATTGGACCATATCATTTACCAATTTATTTGTTCACATCTATGTTGAAGGACAAACATGAGACGGGTTATAATTCATACATTGTGCTGAATGAAAATTTTACAATTCGTTCTTCCTAAATGAAAATTTGAAAATAAAAGGTAAAAAAAATATGGCTATTAGAAAGTACCCACATCATGAAGTCTGAATCAGATTTTGAGATTCTGCCTTGTATTATATTTTTAGCTCACCTGAGCACATCGTGCTCAAGGTGAGCTTTTGTGACCATTGGATGTCCGTCGTGCGTCGACCGTCGTCCGTCGTGCGTCGTCAGACGTCAACAATTAAGGTGTTTACACTCTAGAGGCCACAAATATGGTCCAATCATCAATAAACTTTGTCAGAATGTTCTCCAGGTTGCAAGGATTAACCCTATCGAAAATGGGAAGGATCCATGCCATATCACAGGAAAAGGGGCCTAAAAGACAATTTTTATGCCCCCGATAGGGAGGCATCATAAATTTGACTTGTCCGTCCGTCCGTCTGTCCGTCCGTCTGTCCGTCCGTCCATCTGTCCGTCCGTCCGTCTGTCCGTCAGTCCGTCCGTCATTCCGTCCAAAAACTTTAACATTGGCCATAACTTCCTTATTACTTAACATATTCGCATCATACTTTACCACAACATTCCTTGGTACATTACCTTTCTGTAGGCACATACTTTGGTGACCTTGACCCCTGGATGACCTTGACCTTCAACATAGATTGGCCATAATTTAAAATCAAAGCGGTGTCGGGGGCATTGTCATCTTACAGTGACAGCTCTTGTTTTGTTTTCACTCTAGAGGCCACAAATATGGTCCAATCATCATGAAACTTGGTCAGAATGTTCTCCAGGTCACAAGGATGAACCCTATCGAAAATGGGAAGGATCTGTGCCATATCATGGGAAAAGGGGCCTAAAAGACAATTTTCTTGTTTTCACTCTAGAGGCCGGAAATATGGTCCAATCTTCATGAAACTTGGTCAGAATGTTTGCTAGGTCACAAGGATGAAGCCTAATGAAAATGGGAAGGATCCATGCCATATCAAGGGAAAAGGGGCCTTAATGACAATTTTCTTGTTTACACTCTAGTGGCCACAAATATGGTCCAATCTTCATGAAACTTGGTCAGAATGTTTGCTAGGTCTCAAAGATGAACCCTATTTAAAATGGGAAGGATCCATGCCATATCACGGGAAAAGGGGCCTTAATGACATTTTTTTTGTTTACACTCTAGAAGCCACAAATATGGTCCAATCATCATGACATGTGGTCAGAATGCTTGTTAGGTCATGAGGATGAACTCTTTTGAAAATGGGAAGGATCTGTGCCATATCACGCGAAAAGGGGCCTTAATGACAATTTTCCTTTTAGAGCTCCAGACGCAACAAATATTGTCCAATCTTCACAAAACTTGGTCAAAATGTTTGAAAGGTCACAAGAATGAACTCTGTTGAAAATGGGAAGGATTCATGCCATATCACAGGAAAAGGAGTCTTAATGATAACTACTTGAAATAAGTCTAATGGCCACAAATATGGCCCAAACTTGGTGAAACTTGGTTTTATGTAAAAAATATCTTCTTTAAGAAATCTGCCTTTTTACTTGATGTGATGTTCAAGTGATCAATGAGAGTCAGGTGAGCGATCTAGGACCATCATGGTCCTCTTGTTCTGTTTTCCCAGGTACCAAAGAAAGACGTTTGATAGCAAAACTAGCTTTAGCCGTTGGGACTAAAATGGTATAAAAGATTTCCTTACTTTATTCACTAAAATTACTTGAACATTTCATTTTCGGGTTGATGTGTCTAGGAATAAAGTCTGATGGAGGAGGAGTTATATGCAAAAGGCTAAATCCATGGGGTGGAGCCGTAGGATTTTGCTTTGATTATAACGTGTGTCCCCCCTCAGACTTATTCAAGGACACATCAACATGAAAATGAAATTATATCCAATATAATACATGCAATTCTCAATTTACTTTTATTACCTTTTTCTGGGTGCAAAATAGAAAAAATACATTTTTCTGAATGTAAAATGAATAATGATATTGCCATTGGGAGAATTCAACAGAAAACAATGCACATCAATTAGCATGTGGGTTTAATGATATCAAAAGCATCAATGTTCACACTAAAGATGACGTATGACATAATAAATGGAAGGAGCTATTTGTGTACACAGTTAAACACATGACATATGAATTTTATTGCGAATAAAGTTCTATGCAATTCTTCTTATTTCATATATGCATTGTAAGCCATTGTGTTATAATGTGGCATAACACATAGAAATAAGGAGAAAGAACTTTTCTCAAATAATTATTAAAGTAGACATCAGTTTATCTAACAATGAGTTTCACTGAGAGATAACTGTTTTAAAGGGGAATTTACCCTTGTAATCATAAATTTTTAGCTCCACTGGCTGAAAGCCACTGGGGCTATTGTCATGGCGTTGTGTCCGTCGTGCGTCCGTCCGTGCGTCCGTGCGTCCGGTCGTCCGGTCGTAAACTTTTTCTTTAAAAATCTTCTCCTCAGAAACTACTGGATGAATCTCAACCAAACTTCACAGGAATGACCCTTGGGTGACCCTCTTTCAAATTTGTTCAAGAAATTTTGATCCAATTAAAAACATGGATTTAATGGGCGTGGCTAATTTCCAAATATGATAAAAAGTGAATTTTCTCAGATTCTAATCAATGGATACCAATTAAATTTTACATGAATGATCCTTGGGTGACCTTTTACCAGTCTACAAAAAAATCATTGTGATCGGATGGAAAATATGTATTTTATGGGTGGAGGTCATTTCTCTATATGTTATATATTGGAAACTTTGAAAATCATTTTCTCAGAATGTAACTGATGAATATTAACCAAATTTCACTTGGATGACCCTTGAGTGACCCTTTATCAGTCTACAATAAATCATTGTGATCAGATGGAAAATATGTATTTTATCGGCGGAGGTCATTTCTCAATATGTTATATAGTGGAAACTTTGAAAATCATTTTCTCAGAATCTATTGTTTGGATTTCAACCAAATTTCACTGGGATGACCCTTGAGTGATCCTTTATCAATCTACCAAAAATCATTGTGATCAGATGGAAAATATGCATTTTATCGGCGGAGGTCATTTTTCTATATGTTATATAGTGGAAACTTTGAGTATCATTTTCTCAGAATCTATTGTTTGGATATCAACCAAATTTCACTTGAATGATCCTTGAGTGATCCTTTATCAATCTACCAAAAATCATTGTGATCAGATGGAAAATATGCATTTTATCGGCGGAGGTCATTTCTCTATATGTTATATAGTGGAAACTTTGAGTATCATTTTCTCAGAATCTATTGTTTGGATATCAACCAAATTTCACTTGAATGATCCTTGAGTGACCCTTTATCAGTCTACCAAAAATTATTGTTATCAGATGGAAAATATGTATTTTATGAGCGGAGGTCATTTCTCTATATGTTAGTTGAAACTTTGAAAATCATTTTCAACATCGGTAGAACCCAAACTATATAAAAATCTAGTCAAAACTTTTATTGCTTTTACAAGAATTTCAAGCCTGTGGAGCGACTCAAGCCATTCATGGCTTTCTAGTTAAACAGAAGTTTGTGACAAGAACATGTGGCCAGACCCTTTTGTCCTAAATATATACTTGTGATAGTGTATTGTTCAACCAGCCACTGCAATATAATTGAAGAAATGTTGAAAAGCGGCTTAAACTCCATTTAAATAATCAATCAATGTATTGTACAAATGGTGGGAATGAAATATTTATAAGTTAAAGAAGATTCATTTGTGCTGATAGCTTCTATATTTCTGATGCAAATGCTATTTCTTTTGTGTTTCCTTCAGAGAACATTCAAAGATGATGAACTAAGCAGTCTGTATGATAACCTGAGAAAATTGGATGTGATTTGTGATCTAAGGGAAAAGTAAGTGGTTTTAACCCTTATCATGCTGAACCTGGAATATTCCTGCTCTGGCAGGAGGTATAGACAAAGATCAGCCTGCATATATATGCAGTCTGATCTTAGTCTATACCACCTGAATTTCCAAATTCAAACAAGAACAATTTGAAAATAGTATTTTTAAAGTAAAAACTTATACCAAATTAGTGCATCTAGTACCGTAAGCACTTTGCAATTTTTATTTCAGCATGACAAGGGTTGAGATTAAATTGGTGTAGATGAAATGATTTTAAAACAACTTTACCAGTAGTTCAACAATATGAAAGATGCTGATGCTCCTAACCATAACTTCCCTCAAAGCAGGAATTAAAAAATCATACTTAATAATGATTATCGTATTTGAACCAATGTAGTGTAATATTCAATTATGTGGGTTTTTTTTCTGCTTTGCTGATTTCTTTGTTTTCACTCAATTTTCTTTTCCTGTTTCATTTCAGAGTGAGAAAGGCCTGTGATTGCAGTTTTGTATACTGGCATCGAGTCATCATACCCATATATCTAACAGACTTATATGAGAATGTGACAGACACACATCGTCTACATGTGAGTCACTTTATTGAGTCAAATATATAGGTCTTATAAAAGACGTGTAAAAACTTACACAGGATCGTGTCAATTTCTGTAGATGTTTCTCATATGGATGGCTCAGCACGAAAAAGTTGTAACTGCCTATATATCTAACAGACTTATATGAGAATGTAACAGACACAAATTGTCTACATGTGAGTTACTTTATTGAGTCAAATACATGTATATATAGGGTTTTTAATGGCTGTGTAAAAACTTACATGGGATCTTGCTAATTTCTGTAGATGTTTCTCATATTGATGGCTCAGGGTGAAACAGTTGTAACTGCCTATATGTTTATAGGCAGTTGCACTTGGTTTGCACTGAGCCATTGATATGAGAAGGAGCACAAAAGATTTATTGTGCCATGCATTTAACTAGTTTCTACAGGCCAGATATTTTAAAGCTTTTCTCATACTTTAAATTTGTGATCATAAAAGATAACTATAATAAGTTATTTTTTATTACAATATGTTAATATTTTTTTATGTTCATACATTTATTATAGTACCACAACAGAATTGAAGCTTTAATCTTAAGTTGAAATTTGTAAAAAATCTCTGTTGAGCATGAGAAATGTTTTATAACCTTGGGCTCTGAAGCTTCAAAGCTTGAACCCCACTATCAACAATGTGAGTTTATGGACAAAATGATTTCGGTCAGTGGAGCTATTATCATGGCGGGGTGTCCGTCGTGCGTGCATCCGTCCGTCCGTGCGTCAGTGGGTCTGTGCGTAAACTTTTTCTTTAAACATCTTCTCCTCCCAAAATGGGCAGATTTTCATGAAACTTGACAGAAATGTTCCTTGGGTGACCCTCTTCTAAAATTGTTAAAGAAATTTGATTGACCCCCCAAATATGGGCGTGGCATTTTTTTACTTTGAAATCTTTAAAAATCTTCTCCTCCCAAACAATTGGGCCGATTTCAATGAAACTTGGCATGGATGATCCTTGGGTGACCCTTTCCTTAAATTATTAAAGAAATTTAAATTGACCCCCAAATATGGGCGTGGCAGGGTGGGGCTTAATTTGAGCCCAAAATCTTTGAATGACATCTTCTGAACCACTGGGCCGATTTCAACCAAACTTTACCAGGATGTTCCTTGGTTGACCCTTTTCAAGAATCGTTCCTGAAATTTTGATTGGCCCCCAATTATTGTTGTGTTAGGGGGTGGGGGGGGGGGCTTTTTCTAAGCCTGAAATCTTTGAACAACTTCTCCTCCTGAACCACTGGGCCGATTTCAACAAAACCTACTAGAATGTTCCTTGGGAAACCTTTTCCAAAAGTTGCTCACAAAATTTTGATTGGCCCATAAATATGGGCGTGGCAGGGGGGGGGGGGGCTTATTTTGAGCCCGAAATCTTTAAACGATATCTCCTGAACCACTGGGCTGATTTCAATGTAACTTTACCAGAATGTTCCTTCCGTGACCCTTTTCAAAATTTGTTTGCGAAATTTTAATTAGCCCTTGAATATTGGTATGGCAGGGTATGGCTTATTTTGAGCCCAAAATCTTTGAACTACATCTCCTGATGAACCCATGGGCTGATTTCAATGAAACTTGAGAATTTTGGTGCAATGTGGGCCATACCCACTTAATTATTATAAAATTGGTCTTAAGAGATTTCAAAGTGTTGTTTTCATTCAAAGAAAGTTTCATATAATGAAAGTCTTAAGATGATAAAGCCAGTGGAGCGATACAGGCCCTCTTGGGCCTCTTCTTAGAATAATAAGCTCCTTTCAACCTAGCTGCCAATCTCTCGCATAAGTGCAAATACATCTGGGTCCGAGATTTTAAAACTTTTCTCATTTTCGATTGAGAAATTTCTAAAATTTAGAATTTAAAAAAATGTATAAACATAAAAATGATATTAATAAGTTGTTATTTATAACAACTTGTTTATATTATCTTTTATGTTCATATATTAATTAGAGGTATTACAACAGAATTAAAGCTTTGATCTCAAGTCGAAATATGTAAAATTTCGCAGTTGAGCATGCAGAAAGTTTTATAAGCTCGGACCCAGGAATTCTGAGTGACTCTATAGCCTATGCTTTCATTATAGCAATTAAACTAAAGAAAATTTGCATAAACTAACTAGTTTTTCAGCTCTGATGTTTTCGAAGAAATTCCAAGGTATTGCTGTAGCCTTAGTGTTGTTGTTGTCATGATCGTTGGGGTGCCAAAACTTTACATTTTGTGATATCTCTAGTTTTACTGACGGCATTCTCTTAAAACTTGAGACACATATTCACCATCAAAAGAGCAATCTATACTAACACGGGGGATAACTGTAGGTGCATTTTGTGCAAATTATGCCCCTTTTTCGACTAAGATTTTTAGCTCCACTGGCCGAAGGCCAGCGAGCTATTGTCATGGCGGAGTGTCCGTCATGCGTCCGTCTGTGCGTCCGTGCGTAAACTTTTTCTTTAAACATCTTCCCCTCCCAAACCAATGGGCAGATTTAAACGAAACTTGGTAGAAATGATCCTTGGGTGGCCCCCTTCTTAAATTGTTCAAAGAATTTTGATTGGCCCCCAAATATGGGCGTAGCAGGGCGTGGCATTTTTTTCACTTTGAAATCTTTAAAAATCTTCTCCTCCAAAACCATTTCAATGAAACTTGGCATGGATGTTCCTTGGGTGACCCTTTACTTAAATTGTTCAAGAAATTCTGATTAGCCCATAAATATGGGCATGGCAGGGCGGGGCTTATTTTGAGCCCGAAATCTTTGAACGACATCTCCTCCTGAACCACTGGGCCGATTTCAATGAAACTTTAGCAGAATGTTCCTTTGGTGACCCTTTACCTAAATTGTTCAAGAAATTTTGATTGGTCCATAAATATGGGCATAGCAGGGCCGGGCTTATTTTGAGCCCGAAATCTTTGAACAACATTTCCACCTGAACTACTGGGCAGATTTAAATGAAACTTTATCAGAATGTTCCTTGGGTGACCCTTTACTTAAAATGTTCAAGAAATTTTGATTGGTCCATAAATATGGGCGTGGCAGGGCGGGGCTATTTTGAGCCCGAAATCTTTGAATGACATCTCCTGAACCACTGGGCCGATTTCAATGAAACTTTAACAGAATAGGGCGGGGCCTATTTAGAGCGCAAATTTTCAAATTACATTTTCTCCTGAACCACTTGGGTGATTTCAATGAAATTTTACCAGAATGTTTCTTGAGTGTCTCTTTTTTAAAATTATTTGCTTAATTTTGATAGGCCTATAAATTTGGGCGTGGCAGTGCGGGGCTTATATTGAGGCCAAAATTTTTTATTAATATCTCCTCCGGAACCAGTCAGCCAATTTCAATGAAACTTTACCAAAATGTTTCTTGGGTGACTATTTACTTTAATTGTTCAAGTGTTCGGTCCATAAATATGGGCATGTCAGGTGGGGCCTATTTTGAGCCCAAAATCTTTGAACGACATCTTTTGAACCTTATGTTTTAATAAGATTGGTCAAGGGTTGCAGGTTCATTGTGATTGAGTATTTTGGTGCAATATGGACCAGAACCATTTCATCATTACTAAATAGGTCTTAGGAGATTTTGAAGTGTTAATGTATTCATTTAAAGTAAGCTTTATTTAATGAAAGTCTATAGATTTTAAAGCCAGTGGAGCGATACAGGCCCTCTTGGGCCTCTTGTTAACTGCTATCTAGCACTCAACAGCCAAGCGTAGGCACCCCTAGGCAGTGCTGTCTGATTAAGTAAATGCTATGGCTTCTAAACTGCATTTTTAAAGTTCAGTTCATAGAAAACTCCTTTCAGGGTCATCTGTCAAGGTCAGATACAAAAGTAAGAATTTCAAGAATTCCAAGCAAACCAAGATATTTTTCAACAATTAACACAACTTATTTTCACAGAAGTTACAAAATGTAACTTGGTAGTAGTCTTGAACATGTTTTTATGGAATGAACAACAAATTTCATATGGTTTCCAGATTGCTATTTTTTCCAATACATCTCTTTTCTATTACCTTTCCAGTATATATTTGGTGCCTTGAGAGACTGTGTTCCACTGATGGCCTATGTTAGACATCTAAAATCACCCAAAGAGATGCTGGAATCATTCGATAATGAAATATATAAACAATTACAACAGGTAATGAGTCTTCTATATTTACCAGATGATTTTGAGGAAAAGATGATACAAGGCAGCATTTTTAGACGCCACCAGAGGCAGACGTATATTGGCGTCATCTTCTCCGTCTGTCCGTACATACGTACGTCTGTCCACTTTTCTTGTCAACACATGTCCTCCTAAGTTTCAGGCTGGATCTTCTTGAAACTTGGTCAATGTTATAACCTCAATTGGTAGATGTGCATGAAGGAAGGATTTTATGGTTCGTTGATTTTTGCCTGAGTTATGCCCCTTAAAAACTTAGTCTCTGGTCCACTTTCTTGTCAACGCAACTCTTCCTAAGTTTCTGGCTGGATCTTCTTGAAACTTGCTCAATTTTATCACCTCAATTGGTAGATGTGCATGAAGGAAGGATTTTATGGTTCATTGATTTTTGCCTGAATTATGCCCCTTAAAAACTCAGTCTCTGGGGATTATTGCCTCAGTTATGCCCCCTCAAAATTTAGTCTCTGGGGCTTATTGAAATTGCAGCCTTGTGAATGCAACTCTTCCTAAGTTTCTGGCAGGATCTAAATGAAACTTGGTGGATGTTATAACCGAAATTGGTAGATGAGCATGAGTAAGGATTTTATGGTTCATTAATTCTACCCTAAATTATGCCCCCTTAAAACTTAGTACCTGGGGCTTATTGAAATTGAGACCTTTTGAACACAACTCCTCCTTACTTTTTGTCTTTATTTAAATAAAACTTGGTCAATGTCATCACCATAGTTTGTAGATGTACATGGATCAAGGATTTTATGGCTCATTTATTTTCCTGAATTATGCCCCCTTAAAACTTAGTGTCTGGGGCTTATTGAAATTGCAGCCTTGTGAAGGCAACTCCTCCTTGCTTGTCTTGATTTAAATGAAACTTGGTCATTTTGAATTTGGTTCTGTCAAAATAAGTAGTGTCTACAATTATTTTCGTGAAACAGCAGCAAAGTGGCGGCGTGTTTTGTGACTATGGCACTCTTGTTTTCTTAGGCTTTTTCACAAGATTTTTGGCTTTTTCAGATTGTTTTAAAGTATTGCTTCAATAACACTATTTTCTTAATTCAAGCAATCAGCTATGAAAAATTTCCTTGGCTCTAATTCTTTGTCGTAACAGATCAAAATTGAGGACTTTTTGTTAATGATTTATAAGCATACCAGTAACACTTTTCAACAAATATTGGTGCACATTTAAAGTTGATTTATTTATTCTTACATTTGTGAACATCTTAATCTTGATAAAACAAGGTTTATTTTCTTCTTTGTAGAATATTCTGGAACCCCTTTGTCAAGGTATAGAGACTGATCTTCGTCTACACATACACATACATCTACAACTGGACGATAGAAACCCGTATAAAGTGGGACTCAAAGATCTCACTCATTTACTACGCCTTCGACCTATCAGATTGTTTGATAGATACATCAATGTGAAAAGTAAGCATACATTTGTCTTTTTCTTTAAACTAAAAATTTAGCTTTCTAGCCCACTTACACATAAAGTGCTTATTCTGAGATTTATTTGTCTTTGAATATCTATCACCAGTAGTGAATCAAGATTCATTTGTCATATTTCGTGGTGTGTCAAGAATGTAACTGTTTATACCTAAAGGTTAGCTCAATCTTACTAAAACTTGGTCAGAAAGTGCTGCAGATTATACTTATAAAACATCATAATGACAAAGGCCTCATTTCCACTTTAGATAATGTACGGTTGATTGTTGAATCATAAGTATGAGCCCAGTTAAAATGGAAAATCATACACATGAAAAAAAGGAAAGAAAGGCCTGTTGAACACATATGGTGACCTTGCCAAAATTATTTGTATGGTTATCGGATTCTAGTGAATCTAGACAAGCTTGAGATCAAAAATGAACTCCGGTATACATTCCAGGATCATTTTGTTCTCCTTGCATGTTAGTGAGGAATATGATTAACCCTTCTCATAATGGTCTTCACTTTGCCTGCTTTGTACTTGATTATTATTGGTAAAACTTGATCCTGAAGCTGGTTGAGGAGTGACAAAAAATGCTTGAGATCAAAAATGAACTCCGGTATACATTCCAGGATCATTTTGTTCTCCTTGCATGTTAGTGAGGAATATGATTAACCCTTCTCATAATGGTCTTCACTTTGCCTGCTTTGTACTTGATTATTATTGGTAAAACTTGATCCTGAAGCTGGTTGAGGAGTGACAAAAAATGTAATATGTTTGAATAAAATTCTGATTTAGCAGGATAAGTGTTATGAAGAAAAGTAATGTTAGAAAAATGGATTATTCCCTAATTTCAGCCTATGTAGAACACTACCTAAACAAGACATTTTACAATCTGACCACTGTGGCCTTACATGATTGGAGAACATATGGGGAAATGAAGAATATGGCTGAACAGAAATATGGTCTAACACTGATAGATACTCATTTACCTAGTCAAACTCTAGAACAAGTATGTATAGCACCTTTTTTTTTTACCAGAATCTGATCCCTGCTATTTAGATGAATGAAAATCTGATAATTTCTAGTCAAACTCTAGAACAAGTATGTATAGCACCTTTATTTTTTACCAGAATCTGTTCCCTGCTATTTAGATGAATGAAAATCTGATAATTTCTACTTGGCTTAGCATGTGCTTTCATGGGAACAAAAACAAATGGGATTTTATTTAATATACATTTTGTTAATTGATGAAATAAGTTAGTAATTATTTTAGAAGCAATTTTTTCACAGAGGTCAAATTTTGGTCAAATTAACCAAGGTATAGTTTTTATTCTTACACTACATCTTCAATAGGTTGGATTAATTTAGATTTTGTCTTGTCCGCCCTGCATTCAGGATATTAACTTTCTCAAACTGTTCTGAAATTGAGCCTGTGTGTGACATTTCCAACAATTTCTCATGGCAACATTACAAAAATATCATTTTATGAAAAACATGTTAGTAACATTCAATTCATCATTTAAAAACAATCTTGTCAAAGATTATTGGTTGAAATCTTAATACTGTGAATATTTGAAAGCTAAAAGTATATAAACAATTAGATACTTTAGTACTGGATCTATTTTTTAGCTCACCTGAGCACAAAGTGCTCAAGGTGAGCTGATGTGATAACTCACGGTCGGTCCGTCCGTCCGTCCGTTCATCCGTCCGTCCGTCCGTCAACAATTTCTTAAAACATCTTCTCCTCTTAAACCACTGGGCCAATCAAGCTGAAACTTGACAGGGATGTTCCTTGGGTGAAGCTAATTAAAAGTTGTTAAAAGAATTTCAATTTCATCAAAAACTCTGGTTGCCACGGTTACATAATAGCCTAAATGGGCGAAAATCTTAGAAAGAATTCTTCTCTTCCTAAACCACTGGGCCAATCAAGCTGAAACTTGGCAGGGATGTTCCTTGTGTGAAGGTCTTCAAAAATTGTTAAAAGAATTTAATTTCATCAAAAACTCTAGTTTCCATGCTAACAAAAACTCTGAAAAATGGCCGAAAATGGCTGAAAATATTAGAAAAAATTCTTTTCTTCCTAAACCACTGGGCCAATCAAGCTGAAACTTGGTAGGGATGTTCCTTGGGTGAAGGTCTTCAAAAGTTGTTAAAAGAATTTAATTTCATCAAATACTCTAGTTACCATGGTAATGGAAAATCTGAAAAATGGCCGAAAATGGCTGAAAATATTAGAAAAAATTCTTCTCCTCCTAAACCATAGGGCGAATCAATCTGAAACTTAGCAGGGATGTTCCTTGGGTGAAGGTCTTCAAAAGTTGTTAAAAGAATTTAATTTCATCAAAAACTCTAGTTTCCATGGTAACGGAAAGTCTGAAAAATGGCCAAAAATAGCTGAAAATATTAGAAAAAATTCTTCTCCTCCTATATCACTGGGCCAATCAAGCTGAAACTTGGCAGGGATGTTCCTTGGGTGAAGCTCTTCAAAAGTTGTTAAAAGAATTTCAATTTCATCAAAAACCCCAGTTTTACATGGTTATGGAAAATCTGAAAAATGGCTGAAAATCTTAGAAAAAATTCTTCTCCTCCTAAACCACTGGGCCAATCAAGCTGAAACCTGGCAGGGATGTTCCTTGGGTGAAGGTCTCCAAAAGTTGTTAAAAGAATATGCCATGATAAGAGAAAAGTTCAAAATTTACGAAACTTAAAAAAAATCAAGTTGCAATAGGACGAATTTTAACCAACCTTAATGTACATCAAACAAATTCTGGTTTTCTTAACATGGTTGACAAGTTATGAGTGACATACTCAGGTGAGCGATATAGGACCATCATGGTCTTCTTGGTTTCACTTTGCTTGTTCTACAGGGTTTAGATGTATTGGAAATCATGAGAAACATCCATGTGTTTGTGTCAAAGTATCTCTACAATCTAAATAACCAGGTATGTGGGTCAAACTTTGATCTTATTAAAGCTGTTTAAAAACAGTAGGCTTAAGCTTTAGTGTTGCCAATTTTGTTATTTGATGGCTCAGTGCAAAACAGTTATAACTCCCTATGAACGTTAAGGGAGTTGAAACTGTTTTCTTTTTGTGCTGAGCCATCAATATGAAAAAATGATATTTTTTTAATATTTCTGTAAACACTTAAGATATTACTTGAAGCTTTGAATTAAATTTCATAATCAAAGTCAAATATTACTTGAAGCTTAAAATCAAACTTAATTAAAAAGTAAGATATTACATGTGGCTTGAAATCAAACTTCATTAACAAAGTAAGATATTACTTACAACTTGGAATCAAACTTCTTTAACAAAGTAAGATATTACATGAAGCTTGGAATCAAATTTCATTAACAAAGTAAGATATCATTTGTAGTTTGGAATCAAACTTCATAAACAAAAGAAGATATTACTTGAAGGTTGAAACAAACTCCATTGAAAAAGTAATATGCATATTCATACAGTGTGATTAGGTTTTTGGTTTCTTACCTCACTGAAATCAACAAATACTCTCTTCATCCTTTAAATATCAAAGTCTTGGTAAAGTACATTAAACCAATACTTTTAAGTGTTAGAATGAAGGAATTTCTTGTTTTCAGATTTTTGTGGAAAGATCAAGTAACAACAAGCATTTGAACACAATCAACATTCGACACATAGCTAACTCTATCAGAACTCATGGAATAGGTATCATGAATACAACAGTAAGTCAAAATAAAGCTAAACTTCTCAGACTTTATGGCTTTAAAATACAAATTATCTGAGGACAGACTCTATAAAATTCATACTTAATTGAGATTGTGCTCAACTTTGGTGTTTAGGATAATTCATAAAGATCGGTCACTACTGAATTATTTTTTAATTAAAGTTGTTTTTGCCTTTATGTTAAAATTTGTGTTTCTGGTAATGTTAAGACTGAAATGAAGCTTGATTGATTGATTAAATGAATGGAGTTTAACGCCGCTTTCAACATTATTTCAGTTATATCGCGGCGGCTGGAGCACCTAACAATATATTCCTGGTATTTCTATTACCAGTACAACCACCACATTCTTTCCTAGCCTCCAGCTACTATCTCACATAGGTCTACGATTATCAACCCATTGGTGAGAGACAAATAGTCCAAAAGAATGAGTGCCACGGTCGGGGATCGAACCAGCGAACTCTAGATTGACAGTCCGACTCGCTACCAACTGCGCTATGACAGCGGCTCGAAATGAAGCTTGAATGTTTTGGATCAAAATCATCACCTTGGCATCAAATTGTTGTTGGCTTTGGGGTGATTACTTTAAAATTTATCATAGCTTTGATTCTATTAAAGATACATGTATTGACTTTTCCATAATTCTTTTTGGTGGATTATCGAGAAACAACTGTAAATTATTTTTTGATAACTCACCACCAAACTAGTGAAATTACCAAAATATTATAATCTGTTTTAGTCAAGTTCGCTTTATTTGACGTTATCTCAGTGGAGCCAAAAAACTACTTGTTGTCATGATGTTGCAGATGCAATATGACACGCTTATAGAAAATTTGTCCCAAAATCTTCACATTTTGTCTCAATTTTACATTAATTAAATAGAATAATAATATATTTTTCCTATAAGATCAATTGATACTTCATTTCATGACAAAGAAGAGCTATAATTTCACTCACGTCTCCATCACTTGTGAAAATAAAGATTGTGTTGTTGACTTAATGAATTTAATCATACAGGGAAACAAAAAATTATCCTCTACATTATTTGTGTTGTACTTTCGATGGTAACTTAATATAATTTTCACTGTAATTGTTGTAAAATTCAAAATTATTCTTTTTGGAAGTGATGCTATTCCTTTTTGTTTTTAGGTAAATTTCACTTACCAGTTTTTACGGAAGAAGTTTTTCATTTTCTCCCAATTTTTGTACGATGAACACATCAAGTCAAGACTCATCAAGGTAAGAATACTGTTATTAAGGTAGTGGACCCGTAATAGTTCAGCAACATTTCGGAACTCATGATCTTTCACAATGTTGACTGTGGTTTCCTAATGAAAAATCATTAGGAAACCTATGTTAACACTGTTAAAGTTCATTACTTCCAAAAAAATTGCAGAACTATTATGGGTCCACTACCTTAATCCCCCTTTATGAAAAATGCATGGTGTAAAATGTTGTAAATGGTGAATAAATCCAAAATTCTAATTTGATGGCTCATTGTGAAAGAGTTGTAACTACCTATAAACATATAGGTAGTTACAACCATTATGCAATGAACCATCCAATTGATGTATGCTCTCAAGTGTTTACTGCAGTTTTGTAAAGTTGTAGTCATGATGTTTAAGTCACCCACCAAGGCAATAAACTTTTCTTGAATAAAGGGCTCTCTGGGATTCTACACAATTGTGCTGTTGGTATCTGCACTGCGTTCAGGATGACCACACAGTGCAAACAATTTGCCAATTATACCCAGCTTTGTACGCAAATGCATGTGCAAGGCCGGGTCTAATTGGCAAACTGTTTGCACTGTTTTGTCATCCTGAACGCAGGGCTAGACAGACTCTCAATCTTCAATCATGGAATGTCATGGATTTGATCCCAGGGGCGGCACACATACTTTTTGACATTTGTTCCCTACTTATATTGGATTACCGTAGACCTATGTGGGATAGCAGCTGGAGGCTGTACTAGGAAAGGATCAAATGATAATATTGGCACAAGAAATACAACAAATCCATTGGTAGGTACTTGAGTCACTGCTATATGACTCATTGGTAAATACAGTGTTAAATCAAATTAGAAAAAGCCATTCAAGACAAACAATTAAACATAAAATGGGTTTTATCTGGCCTCTTGTGTCTAAGTGGTTCATGTGAAACTCAACATGTGTATGATTTTGTCCTACCCCTCCCCCTACCACCAACCCCATAAAAAGGGAGATATTGCTTGAGACGCATTCTCTTTTTGATACCATTCCCTTTATTGTTTGCAATTTCTCCTTTTCTCCTAATGTTTAAAAAAACAATGCTTGATCTTTTCATACATATGTATGTTATTTCAGGATTGGAAATATTTTAAAGAAAATCACTTGACCACAGACCAAAAGGTATGTATATATGTGACCTGTCAAACAAGAAGGGGCCATCTGGGTGATGTGTAATGTGTCAATCCTAGTCAGTCTGCACTGTTTGCGCAGATTGACTAGGAATGAAACTTTCAGCACTTAGCTGATTTTCTGAACCTAGAGTGATCATTCATCTTCCTGTATAAAAAAATTCAAAAGTTCACTACAATTACCCTGTATTTGAACCAAATGCATCAAATATTTATTTTACATAGTTCCCAGATGGTCCCTTTTTGGCGGAAGATAACATATTTATTTTCAAACTTTATTGCAATTACATAGACAGTTTCATAAATGATTATAATTACTGCAAAGAGATATTTAATTCTTGCAGCATGTTCAGCTTATCATATGAAAGTTGTTGTTTTGTAGTGACAGTTTCTTGACATTTTGGAGAAATTCAAATGGAAAAAAATGATATAAGGAGGAATAGCAATACAAAGGTAATACATAGGTATTGTCTCTAATTATCCATCAGTCTAGCAATCTGTTCATATGTCCACTCAATAATTTCTTGGTTCCATATTCCTCCTCCAATTATGTAAGGATTTGTGTGAAACTTTCACAGAAAGTTCTTCATCTAATGACCATGCTTTTTTGTGATATGCTGCGTCACTGAAAGAGGGCTTTCTTGTAAAATTTTACTGTGGTGACATATATCATGACAATGGCACTCTTGTTTCCTTGCCTATCTGACTTGAATTGATATTTAATCCTTGCCACGCTTTACCTGGAATACTATTGCTGTAGCAGGAGATATGAACAAAGTTGACCCTACACATATGTGTCATGTTGTCTGTTCATAGGCTATACCACCTGTTTTCTTTAGTCTATTTCAAAATGGTTCTTAAGCCATATTTTTATCATACTGACTCACCTAGAAAATTCAGTGCTTCAGCAATTTGATTTTATAGCAATTTTTACCCAAGGTTTTTATTCAGCATGACAAAGGTTATACTGGTTAGAGACCAATTCTCGCCAACTAATCTGGTTCACAGTAAAGACAGAAAGGAAGCCCTTCTGAATTACAAGTTATATAGACAACATCTTCTTTAATGCAGATATGAATTTGTGGTAAATGAATACTGCATCTATTCTGTGAAAATGGTCTGGAGGCGAGAACTTTCACACAAAGAGAAATGGTCTTCAACCAGTAGCACTTCAAAATTGTGTATGTAAATTCTTTCAATTTGGGCTAGTTCGAAATTGTGTTGTCCTGTGTGGTTTAAAAATTTTGCCATGTTTTTGTGTGTGTGTGGGGGGGGGGGGCATTTGTGTTTCATGAACACCTCTTGTTGCTCTCATTTTCAGTACCCATTTGATAGAGCAGAAAAGTTCAACAAAGGTATTCGAAAGTTAGGTGTGACACCAGAAGGAGATAGTTATTTGGATCAGTTTAGGATTGTCATATCACAAATAGGTTAGTGTTGATTAAGTAGAGCTACAGATGGATGGGTATTTTGGATTTTAAATCAAAGTGTTTTTGTACAAACCCTATGTTGTAGGTACTAATATGAATTGTCTGGTCCAGACAATTCAAATGAATACTTACAACATGTTTTTTCTTTTTGAGAAAATAAAGATTTTAAACTGGGTTTACCCTCTCTTATCTGTACCTCTGAGTAATTGGTTAATATCAACAGATTGTTACAGGTAGATACAATAGACTAACAGTTATCCAATGAAATAAAGAAATGTGATTATTTTTAAAACACATCACATGATAAAGGCATGTTATTTCTGTGTGAAATGCAATAGATATTTCAGGAAACCCCCCAACTTTGATCTGCAAGTCCAGTGTAATTATAACTTCATTTCATTCCCCTTCCATAATCCAACATTACTATTTAATCAGTTAAGAGTCTAAGCAAGTCAAGGAAGAACCATCAAGTAACCTTCGCAACCAATCTGGGTCATTTCACTTGGCAAAAACATTTTTTAAATCCAAAAAATAGGTAAAAGTTTATAAAAATGTGACAAAATGAATGTGAAAACTGTGTACTGCCAGACTTGATTGCACAGAAGATAGACTTGAATCTTTTATTATTATGAGTATTTTGATTGTTTCTTAGGATTGTAATTATAAGAGCTGAGTATCTGTTTGATTGCGATTATTGAAGGTACAGGGCTTAAATTTCATGCCCTGATGGCTTTATATGCCATATGCTAAGGTAATTGCTGTTTATACTTAAATAAACACAATCAAAAAGACAGTCATCTCTATGAAATTATGAAATCTATTGAAAACTTCAGCCTTGTATTGGCATGTTATATATTCAATCATCCCTGTATTGTAGGTAATGCAATGGGCTACATTAGAATGATCAGATCTGGAGGGCTACACTGTTGTAGTAATGCTATCAGATTTATACCAGATCTGGAGGATATTGTGAACTTTGAGGAACTGTGTAAAGAGGAGAACCTCTCGGTGGAATGTCAAACTGCAGCAAGGTACTATAATTTATCTACATCAGATTTACCATGATGACTAAGTGCAAAACAGTTGTAACTGCGTATAAAAATATAGGCAGTTCGGTTCACTATGTGTATCTGTCCACTTGTGCATCCATTCATCAGTTTACCTGTCTGTCCATCTGCAGACTTTTTGTTTACAGACTCACAAGAACAAATTGACCTAGGATCATGAAACTTAGTGTAAAACATTTGTAACTGGGGTTTTAAGTATTGTTGCCCATGACCCAATGAAGTGCTCTATTATTTCTTGGTCACAAAGGTCAGGGTCACAAAAGCGCTTGTTTGAAAACTATTTACGGAACTGGGACAAAGTGCTGGGGGGTGGGGGTATTACCGGTAGTCTGCTTTGTGACAGAACTAGTGAACACAGATTCAATGTTTGTTATTGGATGAAAAATAACCTCCAGATTTCAAGTTGAGCTTCTTTACCATTGCCTATAAGGAACAGCCATTAGAGGTATTCTTGTCTTAGTTACACATGTGTAGGATTTCATTCTAGAATGATGTCATCTGTCCCCTTGTCATGCTTGACCCGGAATATTCCGGCTTTGGCAGGACTTACAGACAAATATCAGCCTGCACATATGTGCAGTCTGATCTCCGCCTGTACCACCTGTTTTTCCTTTTTTAAACCAGAAAAGCTTAGTAATTTGATTTTCAAAACGAATACCAACTCACACTTTAAACATCCAGTGCAATGAGCACTTTGTTTTTGTTGTTATTTTACCAAGATTTTTTAATTCAGCATGACAAGGGTTAAGTAACTTTTTATGTTGCATTTCTTTGGCAATGGTAGTAAGACAGATCCTGTATGTCTAAAACAAAATCTCTATGACAGATCCTACCTACATTTAATTTGAGGATTGGATATCTTTCAGAAACCTTGATCATGTGATCAGCAATTTGGCGAAGAATTTTGCAGAAGGCACTGAATATTTCAAGGTAGGTGTGTCTCTAGATGAGTCTATGTTTAACATTTCCAACAATTTCATATGTGTGTGATGGACATTAAGTAGACAAGACAACTACAAAGAGCAATAAATATACATGTATTTGATGGGCCAACTGGAAAGGTGTTTTAAGACCTTGTCTATCTAAAGAAAGGCTATTGAAGACTGGTTAGACTGTGCATATGTGTAGGTATAAGGGAAGGGAAGAAGGGAAAGAAATAAGGGAAGAAGTCTCAAAAATTTCTTAAAATTAAGGCATTTGCAGTTTTTTGGGGTTTTTTGTGTGTTTATTTTAGTAACAAATGTAGGGGTGCTACTATTAGGGAGGACGCTTTTATCAGGGAAATAGGGTATATCACTCTCAATGAACTTGAGTAGATATTAATAGACATTGTTCTCTTGAATGTGACCTGTTATGTAAAACATGACCATCTTGGAACCCGATAAAATAAATATTTGAAAAAGAGGTTTGTCTTAGAAATCACATATCAAGAATTTTCTTAGGAATGTAGATTAATCATTACATGTATAGATTTAGAAAATCAGCAAAATGCTTAAGGTTTCCACCCTACTTAGCCTGCACAATCTGTATAGTCTGACTAGGGTGGAAATTAGGTACTAGCCAGATCATCTATTTAACCCTGTTGGATCGAACATTTATATAATATCATAAGAAGGCGGCACTCATTTTTTCCAACTATTTGTCTCTCACCAATGGGTTGATAATCCTAGACCTATGTGAGATAGCAGCTGGAGGCTAGGAAAGGATGTGATGGTTGTACTGGTGAGAGAAATACAAGGAATCCATTGTTAGGTACTCCAGACGCAGCGATATAACTGGAAAGATGTTAAAAGCGACATAAAACTCCATTCAATTAATCAATAAACCCATACTGAAGTCTAAAAAGACAAAGATATATGAATTCTATTCACTAAAACTGTCGTCAGTATTGTATTTAAATTTGGACCAGAAGGATTTTTGAGGGGTCTGGTTTCCAAATAGAGGCATTTCAATGAGCAAGAATCTCTGTATATCTTTATTTTTCAGATGTTGGTAGATGTATTTGCTCCAGAATTCAGAAACACAAAGAATATGCATCTGAGGAACTTCTTTGTGATATTACCACCACTTGTAAGTAGTATAGGGTTAATTTATGGGTTTGAGGAAGTTAACAATTGCAGAGATCCAAAAATGGCTTCGGGTATTCATACAGTGTGATAAGGTTTTTAGTTTCATACCTCAATGAAATCAACAAATATTATCTTCGTATCTTATAATTTAATATCATGAAGCAAAAATGTAAATTTTGTCAAAAAAGAAACAAATTTCTTACAGAACTACTTTTTGTGGAAGCTTACAAAACAGCTGTGTACTCAAAATTGTTTTCATTGGGGAATAAAACCTACTTTTAAAAATGCATGAATATTGATTGACACAACTTTAATTAAATTACTTCTCTATAATCTATCTATTAATATTCTTAACCAAAATTTTCAGACTTTGAATTTTGTGGAGAATTCTATCAGTTGTAAAGAGAAGATGAGTAGAAAGAACAAAACTGGTGCAGCATTCACTGATGATGGATTTGCCATGGGTAAGATGGATTTTAGCAAATCAATCAAATGTCATATCTGAAAAATAATTACTATTATTATTATTATTTATTTCCTCCATATTGAAGATTACATATATTATCACAACAATAACAATGGCATATATATAAAAGAAATACTTTCAATATAGAATTAAAGAAGACAAAATGAAACCAAAAAGCAAAGACACAGAAAAGGAATTGTCAGGACAGTAGAAAAAAGTGAAGGAAGAAGCGAACAAATGCGAACAAGATAAGATCAAAATATTACATCATCAGCGAAAAGCGAAATTAATGCAAGATAATGACCTTAAATGATTTATTTGTGTATGTACGCACCTAAGATAATATCTTGCCTGAAAAGGAAAGGTGTTATCGTATATGGATGTCTGCCGGTCCAATATTGCAGTCTGTATTCACATATCAATCTATGTATAAACTGGAAGACCAGTGAGTAAAACAATCATATATGTCTTCCAAGATAAGATTGACAATAATGTAAGTTCAAGCCAAACAATGTTCTCAAAAACTGTAAAGGAGGCATTGGAAAAAAGATTATCAAATACTGAATTATCAAATTTACAATAAACCAGACAGGCAAAATAGAGGGTGATTTCATAAAATTGGGGACAATCAGTTAAAATATGTTCAGAAATACTAGCATGTCTTGTTAACCAATTATTTCAATATTTTCTATTCCATGTTGGACTGTTGGTTTTACCCCATGCCTGCTTTGCATTCAGGATGAGAGAACACTGTAAACAGTTTGTCAATTTTACCCTGCTTTGCATGCAAGTGCTTGTGCAAAGCGGGGTATAATAGGGAAACTGTTTGCACTGTTTTGTGATCCTGAACACAGGGCTGAGTAGGCTCATTTTCAACTAAGCTTCAGTTCTAGACTATTTTATCATAAGAAAATGGAAAGTAAATAGATTCGACCCAAGTTAGTGTGAAAGATTAAATACTTTTCCCATTTTCCATATGGTCCTGTTTAGCTTGATGGTTCATATTTTGTTAAATTGTTTGCTCTACAGGTGTTGCCTATGTTTTGAAGCTACTTGATCAATACCATGAGTTTGACTCTCTACATTGGTTCCAGTCTGTCAGAGAGAAATATATGAAAGACAAAGTAAGTTTGTAGTACTTTTCACATTTATCAAAACTGTAAGATTCACAAGGGCTTGGACAGGAAAAGCTGAATAGACTTGATAGTAATTAAAGAAAAAAAAAGAATATATTTTGCTAAAAAAAATTGAAAAAGGTCCAATTTGGCTGAGCAATTCAATGTTCAGAATGGTTATTTTCAGAACACTCAAGTTTTTATATCCTTGGTGTTCAGCTTTTCAAATTTGTTTTAAATTGTAAAAAAAGGTTTGGTATTCTTTGTTACCTCTGCTATTTTTTAATTTTTGTTAACACCCAGGGCATTCATAAACAAATTATCTTTTGGCTACCAAAACATTGTAACTACAGCTTGAATAAAGCTGAAATTACAATGTTATGGAGGGCTAATGATGATGTTTAATTTTGTTTTAGAAACAGGTACAAAAACAACAGCAGACGACAGCCAGTAGAGCAGACGAGAGTCTTCAACAGACAATGACCTTGACCCAGAAACGACTGGATGTCTATCTACAGGTATTAGAAACATTGTTATAGTGTTAGTAAAATGTTATTTAATATCCATGCTCTAATAAATGCCCATCCCCTTTGGTAGACATATGAAATTTACCATTTCTTAGACTGGTTTTGGAAATCATGTAGGCTCTTAAATGCCTATCCACTATGATCAATAGATGTCAATTTTGTCCAGAAAATTGTCATCTCCTCTGATTGATTAAACTATCATTGTCAGCACCTCAGTTGCTAGATATTCTTTATAAATATATATATTATGTATATGGGCCAACTTATTTCTGGCCCAGGCAGTATTGTTTCTTTTTGTTGTTTTTTCAGCTGGGTCACATATTAGAAATCATACCCTGCATTCAGGATAACAAAATGGTGCAAGCCTTTTTCAAAGTATACCCTGCTTTGCACATGCACTTCTGTGCAAAGTGGGCTGGTTTCTTATTGTGACCCTGATGAAAAAAACAACAAAAAAACAACAGAACCCCCCCAGGCCAGAAATAAGTTGGCCCTATGTAATTGATAAAGCAGGGTCAGGTACTGTATATATTACAATTATTGAGCCTGTCTGTGACATTGCAAACAATTTCATAGGTTGCAAGATGTACAGACATTGAGATGTCTGTACATCCATATGGTACATATTCTGAAATTGCAAAACAGAGACTCAAAGTCAGTAGTTATCTATAAAACCAGTGGTGATACCCATGCACAGGCTGTTAAAATGTGAACATGTAAAATTGTTGACAATATAACACACAGACTCTTGATGATATTTTGTTGGAAATGTAGCACACAGACTCTTGATGTTAACCCTTCACATGCAGAATAAATTTTGGCTAATAAATTGTTTACAATATAGCACACAGACTCTTGATGATATTTCTTGGAAATGTAGCACACAGACTCTTGGTGTTAACCCTTCACATGCAGAATAAATTTTGGCTAAAACTTTTTCATCAAAATCAAAGGGCAAAAAGCATAATAAATTTTTGACAATATAACACACAGACTCTTGATGATATTTCTTGGAAATGTACCACACAGACTCTTGATGTCATCCCTTGTCATGCAGAATAAATTTTGGCTAAAACTTTTCATCAAAATCAAAGGGCAAAAAGCACTGAAAGTACCAACGGTAGGTCAATTTTTATTTGAAAAAACTAAATCTATTGACAATTCTGGTTTGAAAGTGAGAAACAGGTGGTGTAGACTAACATCCGACTGCACATATGTGCAGGCTGATGTTTGTCTGTAGCTCCTGCCAAAGCAGGAATATTCTGGGTTCAGCATGACAAGGGTTAAGTTGTTGGAAATTTAACACACAGACTATTGATGTGAAACTGTTGGTAATGTAACACACTGACTTGATCAGAAATTGTTGGAAATATAACACCCAGACTTGATGTGAAATTGTTGGAAATGTAATTCACAGACTCTTGATCTATAATTATTCTGTATTTCCAATTTTCTTGCAGGAGTTTGAGTTGCTTTTTTTCTCCCTGAGTAGTGCCAGAATATTCTTCCGTGCTGACATGACAGCTGCAGAGGAAAAGGAAGAAAAAGGTTTAGTTTAAACTTAATTCATTACCATATTTTCCCTATAACATTTACATGACATATAATTGATACAAAAAATAGCAAAATGGTTTGGCCACAAGTTCTCACAACTTAGTATTTGGAAATCCCCCAAAAAGTGATTCTAATTCATTTTCAGACAGCAAAATTGTAAATGTAAAGTTGAAGCTTTTAAATTTTTTGTCTTTTGTGGCATGAAACATTTTGGACAATGGAAAAATTCTTTGTAACAAAAATTTTTCATTATCTCAATTTTTCTTAGCATGATAATAAAAAAAAATGCTCAAATTTTACAATAGAAGAATTTGTGTGAAAAATAGTTTTATCTAGCCACGTAAAATATGTCACACAGATGATACTTCTAATTGTTACAAATTTAATTGACATTTAATATTTTAATAAAGAGTTTTGCGGTTGAAAAGAGAAAGTATGGTAATGCTTTAATATGGCATTGAAAGTAAATTATTATATAAGGACCAAGTTTTGGCTTAAAGATACTGTGTATTTGGTTTAGCTTAATTAATTAGCTTAAGGTTGTGACCCCGTCATAGTTCCATAACATTTCAGAACACATGAACTTTAACAATGTTAACCGAGGTTTCCTAATGAAATTCATTAGGAAACCTCGGTTAACACTGTTAAAGTGATTACTTCGGAAACATTGAGGAACTCTTACATGTCTACTACCTTAAGTAAAGCTTAATTACCATACTATCATCAATTATGGTGCATTATTTCTATTTTGTATGTAAAGAGGGATAGGGGTAAGTGTAAACGGTCATAATATGCATAATCCTTTGTTTATATATAAATGTTGCCTAAATGATAAAAGACTTTATGTTCTGTGATAATCAAATTTTTCTTGTATTTTGTGACATATCAAAGCTTTCTTGTGTTCTTTAATAGATTGAATTATTCCTATTTTCTGTGATAGATAGAAGAATTCCTATGTTCTGTTATAGATCAAAGCGCTCTTATGTCCCGTCTAGAAGATAGCTGTCTTATGTTCTATTATCAGATTTTTTTCTGTATGTTCTGTGATAGATTAAAGCTTTTTTATGTTTTTGATAGTAAATAGCCTTCTTAAGATCTGTGATTGTCTAAGTTTCTTACTTTTGTGATAGAAAAAATTATCTGTATGTTCAGTGATAGAAAATAGCTTTTTTGTGTGGAGCGATAGATACCATTGGTAGCTTTCTTATGTTCTTTGATAGATTATAACTTTCCTTTTGTTTATGATAGGCCGCGGCAATAGCGCAGTTGGTAGCACGCCGGACTTCTAATCCAGGGGTCTATATTCGCACGGGTTCAATCCCCGGCCGCGGCACTTATCCTTTACGACATTTGTCTTCCACCAATGGGTGGATAATCGTAAACCTATGTGGAATAGCAACTGGGGGCTAGGAAAAGGATGTGGTGGTAGTACTGGTGTGAGAAATACCAGGAATCCATCGTTAGGTGCTCCAGTCGTCGCGATATAACTGAAAGATTTTTCAAAGCGACGTAAAACCCCAATTCAAATTTGTTTATGATAGATATAATTTTTTCTTTGAAACCTTTTTGATATCTATTCTTTGAAGAGAGAATATAGCTTTCATATGATCTGGATATGGATGGAATTTTTCTTGTGATCTTTGCAACTTTCTTGAATTTCTTGTAATGTAAATGCTTGATATAAAAGAGTATTACTTCTTTTTAAAGGATCAACAGGCTTTGTTCTGTGAGACTCTTTAATTATATAGTGTCATCCACGAATTCAATGAATATTCTTTTCATATCTTAAGATTTAATATCATCAAGCCAATAAGTGATGATTCTTCAATTTTGAGATATTTATTTGGAACTCCTTTGTTCGTAAGCTTACAAAATAGTTGTGTATTCATAAATGTTTTAATTGGTACACCAATCAGAATGCATGAATCATGATGCTTATGGCTAAATTTTATTATTACCATCTAAATCAAGAAATCTTAATTGTTCTCTTGTTCAGCATGTCATGTCTACATAGTCAACAAGGCAGTACATGTACTAAGCATTATTTTGTTAGTGCATCTGTAAATTCCCTCATTGCTTCCTTGTTCTATACACCTTAATCGTGAAAACAGAAAATCTGACTAAAAGTTTATGAAAAGAATCCCTTATTTTTGTCTTGCATGACCTTAATTAATTTGATTTTACCTAAAAGTTAAAAAGCTACAGCTGACATTCCACTATAGTTTGAAGGGTCATTGCAATTCATTTTATAAAAAAGGTGTCATGTGAAAAAACATCAAAAAGATCAACGAATAATACAGCCAGTCACCCATTACATGTATTAAGCTTGAATATTTTGAATGATCTAGATTGATAAAATCACAGTTAACAATTTTAAAAAGATGAAAACTTTAATATGAGGGTTGTTCCAGAAGCTTGTGCACTGACGTCATATCACAAACACTGCTGCTTGTATGAAATTATGAATTATATTGTCTAATGAAGTTGACTTTGCTTTACTCACACACCATTTTTTATGAAAGTATGCTAAGTATTTAGCATTTTATGAGTGACAAAGAACATGCACTGTGTGCCAAGTGGCGCACACCTTGAGCCTCAACATACATAGTTGATGTCAGGATATTCAAAACACAAACAATAATTAAAACTATTTCAATAAGATCACCCCAAAACTTCATTTCTTTATAAATGAATGCTAAATGTGGCATTACATTGTCAATACCCAAATTATATCACTATAACCAGCTTTAGACAGTTGTCCAAATGCCCTTACATTCTGTTATGTAATTCAATTACGGCTTTACACCATTTAATACTTGTCCTTCATGTATTGTCACGTAGAAGTTTTCTATCATTCAAGTTTTCCTAAAATACCATTTTATTAGTCCCCCACCGGTTACCGGTTGAGGGACTATAGGTTTGCTCGACTCCGTCTGTCCATCCGTCCGTCTGTCTGTCCATCCGTCCGTCACACTTTTGTCCGGGCTATATCTTCTAAACCATATGTGCTAGCAACTTCAAACTTGGTACACTTATAGATCTCATTGAGGAGAAGTGTCATGTTCAAGAACCGCTACTCTGCCATGCCCACTTTTTGAGTTATTGCCCTTTGTTGTTTTTAGCCTTACATTCTTGTCCGGAACATATCTCCTAAACTATGTGTGCTAGCAACTTCAAACTTGGTTACACTTATAGATCTCATTGAGGAGAAGTGTCATGTTCAAGATCCATAACTCTGCCACACCCACTTTTTGTGTTATTGCCCTTTGTTGTTTATAGCCTTACATTCTTGTCCAGAACATATCTCCTAAACTATGTGTGCTAGCTACTTCAAACTTTGTACACTTATAGATCTCATTGAGGAGAAGTGTCATATTCAAGATCCATAACTCTGCCACACCCACTTTTTGAATTATTGTCCTTTGTTGTTTTTAGCCTTACATTTTTGTCCGGATCATATCTCCTAAACAATAAGTGCTAGCAACTTCAAACTTTGTACACTGATAGATCTTAGCGAGGACAAGTGTCATGTACAAGAACTGTTACTCTACCATGTCCACCTTTTTGAGTTATAGCCCTTTGTTGTTTTTCTTACATTCTTGTCCGGATCATATCGCCTAAACTATAAGTGCTAGCAACTTTAAACTTTGTACATGTATAGATCTCATTGAGGACAAGTGTCATGTACAAGAACTGTTACTCTGCCACACCCACTTTTTGAGTTATCGCCCTTTGTTGTTTTTACCTTTACATTTTTGTCCGGAACATATCTTATAAACCATAGGTGCTAGAAACTTCAAACTTGCTACACTTATAGATATATTTGAGGACAAGTGTCATGTACAAGAACTGTCACTCTGCCATGTCCTTTTTTAGCTCACCTGAGCACAAAGTGCTCAAGGTGAGCTTTTGGGGTTACTTGATGTCCGTCGTGCGTCGTCAACATTTACCTTGTTGACACTCTAGAGGCCATATTTTTAGCCCAATCATCCTGAAAATTGGTCAGAATGAATATCTTGATGAAATCTTGGACAAGATCAAAATTGGGTCAAGTGGGGTCAAAAACTAGGTCACAGGGTCAAATCTTAGAAAAACCTTGTGAACACTCTAGAGGCCATATTTTTAGCCCAATCATCCTGAAAACTGGTCAGAATAACAATCTTGATGAAATCTTGGACAAGTTCGAAATTGGGTCAAGTGGGGTCAAAAACTAGGTCATGGGGTCAAATCTTAGAAAAACTTTGTGGACACTCTAGAGGCCATATTTTTAGCCCAATCATTCTGAAAATTGGTCAGAGTGAATATCTCGATAAAGTCTTGGATAAGTTCGAAATTGGGTCATGTGGGGTCAAAAACTAGGTCACAGGGTCAAATCTTAGAATAACCTTTTGGACACTCAAGAGGCCATATTTTTAGCCCAATCAACCTGAAAATTGGTCAGAATGATTATCTTGATTAAATCTTGGACAAGTTCGAAATTGGGTCAAGTGGGGTCAAAAACTAGGTCACAAGGTCAAATCTTAGAAAAACCTTATGGACACTATAGAGGCCATATTTTTAGCCCAATCATCCTGAAAATTGGTCAGAATGATTATCTTAATGAAATCTTGAACAACTACGAATTTGGGTCAAGTGGGGTTAAAAACTAGGTCACAGGGTCAAATCTTAGAAAAACCTTGTGGACTCTCTAGAGGCCATATTTATAGCCCAATCAACCTGAAAATTGGTCTGAATGATTATCTTGCAAAAATCTTGGACAGGTTTGAAATTGAGTCATGTAGGGTCAAAAACCAGGTCATGGGGTCAAATCTTAAAAATACCTTGTGGACACTCAAGAGGCCATATTTTTAGCCAAATCACCCTGAAAATTGGTCAGAATGATTATCTTAATGAAATCTTGGACAAGTTCGAAATTGGGTCAAGTAGGGTCAAAAACTAGGTCACAGGGTCAAATCTTAGAAAAACCTTGTGGACACTCTGAAGGCCATATTTTTTGCCCAATCAACCTGATAATTAATCAGAATGATTATCTTTATGAAATCTTGGACAAGTTCGAAATTGGGTCAAGTGGGGTCAAAAACCAGGTCATGGGGTCAAATCTTAAAAATACCTTGTGGACACTCTGAAGGCCATATTTTTAGCCAAATCACCCTGAAAATTGGTCAGAATGATTATCTTAATGAAATCTTGGACAAGTTCGAAATTGGGTCAAGTGGGGTCAAAAACTAGGTCACAGGGTCGAATCTTAGAAAAACCTTGTGGACACTCTGAAGGCCATATTTTTTGCCCAATCAACCTGATAATTAATCAGAATGATTATCTTTATGAAATCTTGGACAAGTTCGAAATTGGGTCAAGTGGGGTCAAAAACTAGGTCATGGGGTCAAATCTTAAAAATACCTTGTGGACACTCAAGAGGCCATATTTTTAGCCTAATCACCCTGAAAATTGGTCAGAATGATTATCTTGATTAAATCTTGGACAAGTTCGAAATTGAGTCATGTGGGGACAAAAACTAGGTCACAGGGTTAAATCTTAAAAAAAACTTGAGAACACTCTAGAGGCCATATTTTTTGCCCAAACAACCTGAAAATTAGTCAGAATTTTTATCTTGATGAAATCTTGGACAAGCTCTAAATTTGGTCAAGTGGGGTCAAAAACTAGGTCATTGGGTTAAATCTTAGAAATACCTTGAATATTTTTTAGATTGTTAATTCAGGTGAGCGATTAAGGGCCACTATGGCCCTCTTGTTTGAGTTATTGCCCTTTGTTGTTTCTATCCTTACATTTTTGTCCCGTACTTATCTCCTAAACCATAAGCCCTAGCAACTTCAAATTTTGTACACTGGTAGATCTCATTGAGAAGAAGTGTAATGCACAAGAACTGTTACTCTGCCACATCCACTTTTTTAGTTATTGTCCGTTGTTGTTTTTTTATCCTGACATTTTTGTCCGGACCATATCTCCTGAGCCATCAGTGCTAGCAACTTCAAACTTGGTACACTTATAGATCTCATTGAGGACAAGTGGCATGTACAAGAATCATTCTTCTCCGCCCACTTTTGGAGTTTTTGCCATTGGTTGTTTTTACTCTTATATTTTTGTTTGGGACATTTTGTTCAAAACCTAATGTGCAACTTCAAATTTTGTATACAGTTATAGATCTAGTAAGTAGGAGATACATTATAAGAAAGGATTTTTTGTTATCTGGTGGGGGACTCCTGTATTGCATTGCAATATGACATGCACTTGTTAGTATTGAAAATGTGAGCAAAATTCTGAGAAATTTATCTGACTATTAGGTCATATTTTTGGTGTTAAAGTAACAAAAGGAAAGATGTTAAGTATGGAAATTAGTCCGTGCTCAGCTTTTTGTTATGCATGTCTCTATATAATGCTTGTTAAGCATGTTTTGTTACTTTATAGGATAAAAAATATTACACATTAACTCCTTAGTGTTTATAATTCATCCTAAGCAAATTTCAATAATATTTGTAAAACAGTTTTCTAAATATCTAGACTGTCCACAGAGTTCTGGAACACCATGCACATGTACTTTTTTTTTCCTCCTGGACAGGAAATATTGCTGAAAAAGAAGAAATTATAATAAATTTCTTCTTTTTTCCCAGTATTTTCCTCATATTTTTTCTTGAAATGTGTAACAGTTTAAAGGGAGATAAGTTGCTCTGGATATGCAAATGAGAGTCACCTGCCCTAAGTTAATTGGCTAATGATAGTCTATATAGACAGTTTAGACCCATTGAGGGTAGAGGATGCTTTTCTCTGAATGGATTATTGCTGTCTACGCGTTGAGTTCGTTACAAATGTTTAAGAGGCCGCCGTCATAGCACAGTTGGTAGCGCATCGGACTGTCAATCTAGAGGTCCCAGGTTTGATATCTGATGGTGGCACTCATTCTTTCCTACTATTTGTCTCTCACCAATGGGTTGATAATCCTAGACCTATGTGAGATAGCAGCTTGAGGCCAGGAAAGGATGTGGTGGTAGTACTGGAATAAGAAATACCAGGAAGCCATTGTTAGGTGCTCCAGCTGCGAAATAATCTTAATAATGTTGACAACGGCATGAAATCTCATTCAAACAAACAAACAAAAAATGTTTAAGAAAGTGTGATTATGTGATAATAAAGAGTGATTATATGGTATTAGAATAAACTTCATTCTGTATATTTATAGGTGCAGAGGCTGGTAAGGAGGGAGCTACGGATCAGAGCACAAGTAAGTCAATATGTTAAGGAAGTGGACAAAAATAGTTTTGAAAGGATATGGAAGTAATGAACTTTAACAGTGTTAACTGAGGTTTCCTAATGATTTCATTAGGAAACCTTGGTCAACATTGTGAAAGATCATGTTGTGGATTTAAATGGATCCACTACCTTAATTACCAGCTGACTAAATTTAGCCTGGTCCAAATTTAAAGCACTTGTAGAAGACAAATTGAAATTGATGAAGTTTTTAATTTCCTTCTGATTTTAGGTAGGAAAACTTGTGGGAATTATAGAAACTGCTTATTACAAGTAATTACTTCTTCTTTAATGTCAAAATGATTTCTCAGGCTTCTTTCTTTAGGGAACAAAATATGTGAAACTATGTGGGAGTGTCTTTTGAGGTGAAGAGATTTTTTGTTTTCATTTAGATATGAAACTGAAAACAAAATCATTTTATGAATTCAACCTTCCACCTTTAATAGATACAACATATAATTCTTTTTTATAACTTTCTCCTGTAAGGCATGAATTTTTACAGTGGCATTTTGTTAATTGCAATATATATATATATATATAAATAAAACAAAAAACGACACTAGAAATCAATTTCACGTTATTAAAATTGATTTCTAGTGTTGTTTTTTGTTTTATTTATATAATTCTTGTTCTGGTTTACTTGAATTTTTTTTATATATATATATATATTTATTTTTATGCCCCTGCATTGAAAGGTTGCATATAGTTTTACTGTTATCCATCTGTCAGTCAATCCATCTATCTGTCTGTCTGCAAAACTTAACCCCAAAACAGAACATTACATTATCAATTACTTCAAGGCTATTTGAGATACAATGCTCATATTTAGTATGATGTTTTTCGATGTGAGAGCATAATGTTATCATTCTGTCTGTCTGTCCATTCATTTGTCTGTCTGCAAAACTTAACCCAAAAACTTAACATTGCCAATTACTTCAAGGCTATTCAAGATACAATGCTCATATTTGGTATGGTGATAGATCTCCATGATGCACATCTACAGATACTTAGGTCAAGGTCATCTGTCAAGGTCAAAGGTTTTTTATGCCCCCGTATCGAGAGATCGGGGGCATATTGTTTTACTCGTGTCCGTCTGTCTGTCTGTCTGTCCGTCTGTCTGTCCGTCCGTCTGTCCGAAAACTTAACCCGAAAACTTAACCTTGCCAATATCTTCAAGCCTATTCAAGATACAAAGCTTATATTTGGCATGATGATAGATCTCAATGATCCGCATCCGCTGGTACCAAAGTCAAGGTCATGTGACAAGGTCAAGGTCATATGTCAAGGTCAAACTTTGAAAAAAAAAGCCGTTCCGGGGGCATTCGTGTTTCACAAACACATCTTGTTTTAAAAAAAAATGTTGATTTGGGGGGCATTTGAGTTTCACAAGCACATCTTGTTTAAACATTTTCCTTGCAAGATACAAATTTTCATTTATAAATGGTTTCATGAAGAATACATTAACATAAACTATGTATTGCTTTTTTCCATCTAAAAAATTAAAGCTATTATCAAAAAAGAATGATTTGTTCTGTAAATATACATATCGATAAATATGTCAGTTGTTATTAAGGAAGGATTATTATTAAGAAGATAATTTCTGCTTCATATTTTAAATTTCCCAGGTTCAAGTGGTGCTCCAGCTGACCAATCAGGAAGCACAACAGCGCCTCCAGCTCCTCCCCCTCCAGATGGAGCCCCACCTCCACCAGCCCCGCCCCCACCACCTCCTCCACCACCACCACCATAAAATGATTGATAACATTTTCATAGAATTATCCTGCTGAATATGATATCAACAAGACAATATACACTGAAACAAACTTCTAATGTGTCACCTTGCATTAGTCATTTAATGAAGTGTCCATTATCTTTATGAAAAGTCATTCAATTTGGCTGATTCTAAGAGAAAAAAAAATTCAATTTTTTGTCTTTGGTGTCAGTAGCAAACGCTTAATCACAAGAACCCTCCTTGCCAAAAGTTGCACATTTTTTAGGAATTTCAAAATGTTGGTCTAAGAAATACTCAGAAATTAATGCTATAAATGACAAACTTTGATGGCTATTTTGTGCCAGATTTCAAATTATTGTAGAAAATATCATTGTGGTTGTTTTGTTTCTTACACAAATGTAAGATGTTGAAATTATAAATTGCACGCGATAAGGTTAACATTTACACGGTTGTATCGATATTTTCTACAGGTAGTGCAAGTAAATTATCGAATATGTTAACTTTATGTACAGAACCTGATTATAATTAAAATACCGTTACGTATGTAAATGACTGCGATGGCTCAGTGGATACGCATGCTAGACTATTGACTGATTGTTACCAAAACGCTCCCGGTTTGTATCCTGTCAGCGACAGATGTTTTTTTCGAGAAAAATATGTTTTTTACATCATCAAATACACGCAGATAAATTTCTTTTCTATGTGTTTCGTTATTTTTAGATATGTATCATATGCTTAATTCTATCATGGCAAGTGATTTTATGTCTATACGAAGCATGCAGTTGTATCGTGGTTAAATGTGTGCCAATGGTCGAAAAAAGTTCTGAGTGGCTGTTCCATTCCGCCTATGAACAAATCTTTATTGATGTCCCATAAGGTAAAGAATGTTGGCAAGGCAACCTGATCCAAGAAAAAAACCCCCTCAATTTTGTCTATATTACGAAAATATTTTAAGGCTGTCCAATAAACGTAGGGGTATTATATTTTGCAAAAATGTCAAATTATCTTGGGCGAATTATACTTTATCGATGACGTAGTCCATGACGTAGTTTAAAATTATGACGAGTATTGTTTACACAAGTTTGCTTTAGCCGGATGGATTGATAGATTAAAAATTGTACCTAACCCGACTGAGGAGTATTTTTAGAGACAGAAACTTTGAATAGTAGATGGGCGATCGACAAGAAAATCCATCGCAAATGTTTTTAATTCTTCAGGTATGTTAACTTCGTTTGATAGTTTATTTGATTGTAAAATACTCTTTCTTATTTAGGCATTTGAGGTTCTTAGCCGTGAGCATTTCAGTTTATCCTGCCCCTTACCTTCGCCCCCCACTGAAGTTTCTTTGATGCGGTAAAAATGAATCCCTGGCCCACTTGGAATTTCCGATTGGAGATAGCGCGATAGATGCATATGATTGTATGCTTATATTGACAAAAACTAATTATTAAGAATAATTATATTTGCAATTTGTTCATTTTTATGCCCCCGCATCGATAGATCGGGGGCATATTGTTTTACTCATGTCCGTCTGTCCATCCGTCTGTCCAAAAACTTAACCTTGCCAATATCTTCAAGCCTATTCAAGATACAAAGCTAATATTTGGCATGATGATAGATCTCAATGATCCGCATCCGCTGGTACCAAAGTCAAGGTCATGTGACAAGGTCTAGGTCATCTGTTAAGGTCAAACGTCCGAAAACTTAACCCGAAAACTTAACCTTGCCAATATCTTCAAGCCTATTCAAGATACAAAGCTAACATTTGGCATGATGATAGATCTCAATGATCCGCATCCGCTGGTACCAAAGTCAAGGTCATGTGACAAGGTCATCTGTCAAGGTCAAACGTCCGAAAACTTAACCTTGCCAATATCTTCAAGCCTATTCAAGATACAAAGCTTATATTTGGCATGATGATAGATCTCAATGATCCGCATCCGCTGGTACCAAAGTCAAAGTCATGTTACAAGGTCAAGGTCATCTGTCAAGGTCAAACTTTGAAAAAAAATGCCGTTACGGGGGCATTCGTGTTTCACAAAGACATCTTGTTTCTTATTCAAATTAAGGGCCAAATTTAAAAGAATCGAGAGCTTATTATTGCTTACCGTCACTTACTATGGTGAAAAAAAATAGCTCGCCTTATCAATTGAAACTAATCCGCAGTTGTTGTAGACTTGGTATCTTTGCGATTATTTCCTAAAGAATAGTGAAAATTTAGTCATGATAGAATTATAATAACAAATTCTTACCATTATTTATTGAAAATTTAACCACGCCTCTGAGTTCTAAGGCTCAATAAATAATCCATGAGAGCTAACTCAGAAGCTTGGTTAAATTTTCAATAAACAACGGTAAGAATTTGTTATTCTATAAATATACAGGATTATACCGTTCGGAGAAAGCTTTATCGATTTTATGTGACAAAATATCGATTTATGAAACAATCGCCTTTGGTCTACAATTATTTTGGTTATTGCTTTCCATTCATAAGAGTGAAATTCTTTAAATTTTGAATCATCAATTAGTCAAATCGTTGTTTCAGCCTATATTTATGCTGGCCTTTATATTCATCCCCATGGTGAAGTAAATATAGCATATATCTTTTCATTTCAAAGAATAGAAATAACCTTTGAAGCAGTTTAAAAATTAGCACAGCATTTAATTAATTTTAAAAAAAAATATGTCATTAAATGTATAAATTGAAAAAAAGATATCTTTTATGTCGCAATGCAGAATCGAAGTCGGTCCGCTTGGTCAAAATTCTGTCGTCCTTATCCACTCGACTACGCCACTCGGATAAACTAATGCATGTTTTTTCAGTATAATTAAGACAGCCAATTGACATGAACACTGTTTTCAATAACATGGATTGATCCAGTGTTTATAGACACTATCGCGGTTATCGCGTGAGCATAATACCCTACCCACCAACCTTTTTTGAAAAAAAAAACAACACAGATACACTGAAAGAAGGAAAAGCATTAAGAATACTTTTGAAAATCATTATGTTAAGAAGTATTACTTAGAAATATAATATACTAGTCAAAACTTCTAACCGGCCACTTTAAAAACAAAGGTAATTTTTTCTGTGGTGTTTGGATTTTCGTGAAATTTGCTAAGTGATTTTTTAAGCAACTTTCCAGATGATTTTGGCGACAAGTTACCGTTATTTCATCGAATTTTAAGCGCAACATGAGAAAAGCTCAAAAAGCTCTAAATTCACACAGAGCTCAAAATATTTTCAATGTAGCGATTTTTGTCTCATGGGTCGTTGGCTGCAACATAGACTAGGAAAAAAAACAGAAAATGTTCGACAATCGTGCGCGGCACATGGCCTTAGAAGAAAGTGATAGAGCTTATGTTTGCAGAAAACGGTTCCTAGAAACAGCACCGAAAACACGTTTTTCTTCAAAAATGCATAAAATATAGACAGATAATTCCCGTTGAGCTACAAAATGTAGATATGTGAAAAAAAATCAGTTTGATACATCGTTTCTTTCACACCAGACCATATTTGAGCATATTCGCTAGATAAAATGGTTTGCCGGTTGAATTTAAACACCGTTTTACCATGCCTCCTATTCTTTCTGTTTCTCCTGTAGTCAAAGGTCACACAAAATTGACAATGTTTTCCAATTTTTTGCTTGGTCTGGGTTGAAGCTAACGATTTGCGGACTTTGATTTGTTGAAAGTGTAATATCGCGAGCTCTATTAAGAATTAGAGCTTTTTGAACTTTTCCTTTATTACACATCCTAATTTGATAACTATTGGTAAATCATAATGAAAATCCAGGTACATTATGCTTAAAAATTCACACATCAAATTTCATTAAAATGTTATAACTTTTAAAAAAGTTATCGTCATTTTTAAAGTGGCCGGTTAGGACTTTTGGCCAGTATACATAATTGTTAATACATCCATGTGTATGAGAATTGCATTTGTTAAGTATTGCTTTGAAACAATATAAATAATTATTAATACATCCATATGTATATATATCAGAAATAAATATAAAAAACAAAAAATGACTTCTTCTACTTTATTGAGCTCTATTACACATTGCCGTGACTGAAGGCTACTGGAGATATTATCATGGCACTTTGTCACTGTGTAGATAGCTTCTGTCCTGAGTTTTTTAGCTCACCTGAGGTTTTGCAGACGAAAATTAAAAGTACTTTTTAATTGGAAAAATAACCATTCAGTAGGGTAGAAAATATTGTGGAAAAAGAAGAAATTGCTTGTCAGAAGCAATTTCTTCTTTTGTCACAATGTTTCCTCAATCATAAAATCACAGGCACGTAAAAAGCAGGGATTAAACAGGAAAGGGTTAAACAACATCTCCTCCTAAACTTTTGAGTCAAAATCAACCAAACTTGGCAGAAATATTCCCTGGGTGGTCCCTTGGGTTCATGCCATATCATAGGAAATGGAGTCTTAATGATAATTTACTTGAAATATCAGGTGAGCGATTTAGGGCCCTCGGTGTCCTCTTGTTTCGGGACCTCAGCAAATCAAGGGGTTAGTGAACTCATTTGTGAGTGTCTATGAATATATAGGCACTTACGAAGGTATTGCACTGACCCCTCAAATCATTCTTGCTTCAATTTATGGATGTCCTTAATATGAGAGCCATAAACATGTTATGAAATAGTGGAAAATATCATGTAATGAATCATATTACTGGCTGTTTTGGTACAAAAAATCAAGGATTTGTCATCCCCTTGGTGCCGTTGGCATTGGTGTTGCATTGGCGTGACAAATGACCTGAATATGAGAGCCATTAACATGTTATGAAATTGTGAAATATATTATTATATTATGTTATCAATCATATGTAACGCGGCTGTTTTGGTACAAAACATCAAGAATTTGTCATCCCCTTGGTGCCGTTTGCATTGGTGTTGGCGTGACAAACTTTAACCCTGGACATATCTCTGTTGTTATTGAAGATATTACTTCAAACTTAGCATGCATGTTTTACATCATAAAAGCTACCAAGACTGAAATAGGATAACCCTGGATGCATTTTTGTAAGAGTTATGCCCCTCTTCCTGCTTGGATTATTTGAATTATTCAGCTCCTGTTGTCGAACATTGGCACCCATATGTTGCTCTTATTTTACTCTTGTCATGCTTAACCCAGAATATTCATGCTTTTGAAACAGGTATTGACATACAACAGTTTGCACAAATGTGCAGTTTCATCCAAGTCTATGTCACTTGAATTTCCTTCCTAACCCAGAAAAAATTAGAAATGTGACCCATCATGCAAAGAGGAACCATCTTGGTAGTGTGTAAAGTGTTGACCCTAGTCAGACTAGCCAGTCTGGATAGGGTTGAAACTTCTTGTTTTGTAAATTACTGAATCTAGAATGACCAATATACCTTTCTGTGAAAGAGCTTTTAAAATGTGGCCTCTGGTTAGCCTACACTAGAACCAATCTCCTATTCAAATATTTATTTTACAGAATTCCCAGATGGCCAATTTTCATGTGATGTGTCACAAATATTTTTTCAAAATAAAAAGTGACTCATAATGCATCCATTGCTTTCTGTACTTTTAATTTTAATTTAATTTTTCTTGTGTATTTAGTAAACATTTAAAAAACAGTTAAAACTTTTAGGGCCAGAGTGGTAGTGCAGTTAGTAGCGAGGTGGTCTGCAAATCCTGAAGTCCAAGGGGTCTGAGGGTTGACCCCCCCTCCCCCCCTTCTTCCTACAGCCAACATTCTTTCTGACACTTGTCTTTGTCATTTGAGGCAGTGTGTGACATTTGCAACAAGCAAAGACTCTGACCAGGGTCTTTTCTTTGCGTTTTGTAGAAAGATAAGGGCCCAAGGGGTCTTTAGATAGTCAGGCAAAATTTTAATTGTACAGCATGGCAGTCAATGCTACTTTATGTTTGCCTCAGACATTCTCAGTATTAGACTACTCTAGATATTTTATAGATATGTGCCTTTTAAGATAAACCTCAGAAAAGAATTAAAGACTATTTGAAACAGTTTTCAATTCTTTTCTGGTGATGATCTTGAACGGGTCCTAGGGACTCTCATCAGAGAAATTTGAGAGTCTTGGCTACTTATTTAAGAGTCTCAGATGCACAAACCCTGGGGCCTGTTTCATCAAAAATTTAAGACATATTTTTGTCTTACCCATGACTTTCCATATATTTAGCTCAAAAATCATGTATCACCAATCTATCAGTATCAATGTAAAGTGATTGATGTTTTTACTGTTTCGAAAAACATCAGTAAAACAAAAATATGTCCTAAATGTTTTGATGAAACTGGCCCCTGCATCTCTTAAACCTTCATGGCGAGGGATGGCCATGTCCGACCTGGCTCTTGTTCAAGCATTTTCTGGTTTCATATTCCCCAAAATCAAATGATTGGGGGGGGGGGGGGGGGGGGGGCATATTTTCCTACCATGTCCCAGCTTCTGTCTGTCTTTATGTCCACCTATCTGCAAAACTTAATAAAAAAAACCCTATCATTACCAATTACTCTGAGCCTATTCAAAATTATATTATATTCAAATTTGGCATGAGGATAGAAATTAATGATTTACATCTGATACCAAGGTCAAGGCCATAAGATAAGGTCAAGGACATCTGTTTGTAAATTTAACCTTAAAATCTACTCCAAGTATATTCAAGATACAATGTTCATATTTCGATGGCTCAGCGTGAAACAGTTGTTACTGCCTATATGTTTATAGGCAGTTACTACTGTTTTGCACTGAGCCATTGATTTTGGCATATACGTAGATGTCATTCATACACTGCTGCAGTAGTCAAGGTCATGTGACAAAGCCTGAAAGTTCATCAGTCAAGATTTCTATTCTGAAAATACTAATCGGAATTCAACCAAACTGCACAGGAATGATGCTTGGGACATGCTCTTTTAGATTTCATTGTTAATTTCTAATCAGATGAATAACATGGCTTTCTTCTATGGGATTTGAGATAACCGAAAATGGTCACGTATGATAGAAATGAGAAAATCTTCATCTCTGAAACTACTTGTCAGAATTCAACCAAACTTTACAGGAATGATGCTTAGGACATGCTCTTACAAAATTGACTGTACAATAGATCTATAAAAAAGATCCTCCAAGAACTTTAGAGACACCATTTTTTGTTTATCAGGAAACCATTTTTGTTCTGACAAAAGAAAAATAAACACATGAAAATGCAATGACTTATTAAATCTTACACCCCCCCCCCTTTCAGAACCTTACAATGGTGTTTTTCACGATAAGCATGTTCACACGCGTCACCGGTCATGGACGAAGGTGGAGGAAGAAAAGAAGGTCTCCCTAAATTACGAGAGATTCTGAGGCGCCAACGCGATGAAACAGACATATCTGTGAGGAGAATTTGATTATCTATACATATTCTTACATCCTTTTTATTCCTTCTGGCGAAGATACCTCTTTTTTATTACATTAATTTTACAAAATACTAACATCCGGATATGGTGTATTTTCGGATACTGTCATTTTGATAAATATATCGATTATGTGGAATTATCTGACGATTTGTATCAGTGTAAGTCCAGCAGCTAAGAAAATGTTGATGGCTAATGCACTCTTTACTTGTACAAAGCTTCAGTATCATCATCAAAATAAAGAACTTGTGAACCCTTTTTTTGCGTTAAGTTGTTCTTCTGAAGTCTTTAGTCTTGAACTTGATTCTTTAAAGATGTAAATAAATGCAAGAAATATTTTTGTAGTGATTGACAGTGGGTAGACTCATGTCCAGATACCTGGCTAGTTGGTATAGCGCTGTGCTAGTGTCCATGGGGTGTGGTTTTGAGTCCAATGTTGGGCACAACTTTTCTGCCCTAATATAAATGCCTGTTAAGATAAAGTTTCATGGCCCTGAATAGGTTTATGACGTCTTCAAAGAATAAATCAAGCCAAATTGTTTATGGTGTCACTGTTGTTCCTTAACCCTTTGATGTTAAATCCCTGCTTTGTAGGTGCCTGTGATTTTTATGATTGAGAAAACATCGTGAAAAAAGAAGAAATTGCTTCTGACAAGCAATTTCTTCTTTTTCCACACTATTTTCTACCCTACTGAATGGTTATTTTTCAAATTAAATCTACTTAAAATTTTCGTCTGCAAAACCTTTGAATTTGGACAGGTCCAAAATTTTGTGAAACAGGAAAGGGTTAAAAATTAATTAAATTTCATAGTCACTGGTAAAGTAAATACACATTTGAGGCCAACCAATGTAATGAAAACTTCTCGTCGATTTTGCATTTTATTTTAATGATTATTTTCTGAAGATGATCCACATTTCTATTGTAAATTTATATCAACAAAATAAATATACATGAATCAAACATAACATATTGATGACAAACTCTCTATCGAAAGAACACTTGTTTAAATCTTTCAAAAAATTCTCAGTTGATAATAGTAATATACGAATCAAATCACATAATGTAACCAGTCTGATAAGCTGGACAGATCCCAAAAGGCTAACCAATCAACAGAAAAATGGATTCGTTAAATTGTGCTGGCTTATTTTTAGTGTTGTTGTTGTCGTCGTCGTGCGAAAAGTTTGACATTTTGTTATATCTCTGGTTCTACTGCAGGTATTCACTTGAAACTTGGCACACATGTTCACCATCAAAAGAGCCAACCTATACTATCAAGGGGGATAACTCTAGATGCATTTTGTGCAAATTATGCCCCTTTTTCGACTTAGATTTTTTCCCACCATCCAGCACTCAACAGCCTAGCGTAGGCACCCGTAGGTGGTGCTTTTGTTGTTGATGATGTAATTGTCCAGGACTCCAGATTAATCTGTTGCTTTCCAATTGAATCCTTCGTTGTGCTGCATTTTCCCCTTCTTTGACTGGTATTTTGAAAAGGGCATTGGCGAAAAATGACATTTTACCCCCAAATCATAAAAAAATCCTAAGTTACCAAAGTCGAGGATCTTTAAAAAAAGTTTAAAGTAAAAATCTAAGAGTTAGATGTGTTGTTTCTCAAAATAGTTTTAATTTGAATGTTGTAAGAGGTAAGTAAAACTTAATTCTGGTACACATAGTTAATAGTGCACACTATTAAAGCTTTTGTCCAAAACCATTATAACAACATTTTTCCCCAATTTTGGTGGAAATGGCACATTTTTCCCAATATGCCTGGATTCAGACATGTTCCCAAATCCCAAGAACAAACACCGTAATGTGGAAACTTATCGGTAGCATCTGTGTCAGAAAGGATTCCATTGAGTACCAGCAACATAGGGTTTGATTGACAGATTATGAAAATTCTTCATTTTGATATTAACCCTTTCCTGTTTTAAAAAATTTTGGACCTGTCCAAATTCAAAGGTTTTGCAGACGTAAATTAAAAGTGGATTTAATTTGAAAAATAACCATTCAGTAGGGTAGATAATAGTGTGGAAAAAGAAGAAATTGCTTGTCAGAAGCAATTTCTTCTTTTTTCACAATGTTTTCTCAATCGTAAAATCACAGGCACGTAAAAAGCAGGGATTAAACAGCAAAGGGTTAAATCACTTCCTCTATCTTGAGCTCTGGTTGTTTACATATGTTTTCTTACGCCTGTATGAATTAATTACTAGTTCACTTTTTTACAGAATGGCAGTGATGAGAGTGACATAGATTTTGACTATGATGATACAGATTCTCCTGTTGCTGAAATAGCTGGTAAATATTTGATAATCCTCACACCTAGAGCACATTAGACCAGTAAAAGAGATACTATTCAAAGGTTTAGAGCTTCATTTAGGAAATAATTTTTTTCATGTTGATGTGCCCATGAATAAAGTGTGATTGGTAAGGAGTAATACGCAAAAGGCAAAATACTTGGAATGAACCCTAAAAATGATAATAAAAATCAATTTTAATTACTTCCTCTTATCTGGAGCTGTGGATAATAATATGTCATGTCAATGAGCAACCAAAACTTTGTCAGGATTGAATACTAAGTGGAGTCATACTATCATACTTGTCATCAAGACAATTCCAATTGGTACTCAAAACATTGAGTGTAGATAAAGATTAGCATCCTTCTCTTTCACCATGTGTTTGACCCTTAAACTAGGGTTTTGACCCTGAAAATTTTGAAAATACATGTGTATCTAATTTTGACTCCTAAATTTTCTATCAGGAGGGGTCGTTTTGATCCCTCAAATTTTTGTTATCTCAAAACTGCTGCAATTTGTAAATTTATTAGAATTAATTGTCTCATATTCATATGAATCTCTTATAAAGATGTGAGGTAGACGATTGAAGACATTCATCAGCAAAATCAAAATAAATGATATTTAAATTTTACCAATTATATCTACTCTTTTGAATGTTTTGACCCCTTTATTAGCAGTTTTGATCCCTAGAAATTATAGTTCAGAGGTCAATGACCCCTGAATGTCAAAAGCTAGCACAAGCTGTGCTCTATCTTGAGCCCTGAAATTTGCTGAAACTTTATTGAACACTATTTTTTCGTATTTTTTGTGTTATTATCCTTTGTTGATTGACAATGAATACTGTAAACGGGGTAATTTTGGCGGTGGTTTTATTTTGGCTATATTGGCGGTCAAGCTAAAATGCGCCAAAATTAATCCACCGCCAACATTTGTCTTTAATATTTGTTAAAGAGAAATTTCTTTATTATGATGGATATGAAATCTATACAATTTAATCAATTTTAAGTAAACTTATATCAAAGATATGCAGACCATATTTATTCAACTTGGGAGGAGAAAATCTGCTGACAACGTTGACAATTCGATGGGTCAGCGCAATACGATTGTAAGTGCCTATTAATTATGGGGACTTACAAAAGTATTGCACTGAACCTTCAATTTCGAGATTCCAGAACAAAGTTAGTTGATACATTGCGATGAAATCACAGAGAAAAGTGTGAAAAACTTATACACGCATTATAACTATAAACAAAAGGTGTGAAAACAAACTATTGTTAAGTATGTAGAAAGCTGACATTACTCTAGAAATTGCCTGTCTTTTTCTTACGTTGTTTTGAACGACGAAAAAATGAAATATAGCCATAGCGTTTAATTTTGGCGTTAAAGTAAGATGCGCCAAAATTAATCAGCGCCAATAAATCGTAATCGAAAAACCGCCAAATGTGGACACCGCCAATATAAAGCCGTTTACAGTAGGCCATTTACCTTTTCTTATGGGGGGGCATAAATGTTTTACAAACATCTCTTGTTTTTCAGAGCTTTACAGCTATACAGAAGAAGATGAAATTCAACAGAACAGACTTTGTTTTGAACATGAATTTAAATCACAAGGTTTGACTTCCTGGCTATCTCAATTTCTGTTTACAATTTTTCCTTTTCATGCAGTAATATAGGGTAGACGAGTTCAAACTTTCTCAATTTCTGTTTCCAATTAACCCTTTTTCATAAAGTTACATATAGCTTAGATTTCTCAAATATGAACCCCAAATGGAGGAGTGAAAGAAATACCAGATTTAGAAAATGTCAGTTTATTTACTTTTAGCTAGTGTTGAAAGATGTAATAGTGCAGTAGTAAATATTTAAAAGAGGTAATCATAGTCAATACTGTGGGGCTTGAGAAGAAAGTAACTGGGGAAAAAAATTGAAGAAGAAACTTGAGGGGTGTGGACTTGTCCGACTTGGGCTTTTGTACTTTGTACAAGTTCATCTTTCGAGGCTTCTTGTCCATGGACAAGTAAATACCAGGGCTAATCTTGGAATGTTACTAGAAAGAATTAAGAGAGAAAACATCCTAATGTTTATATCATAGGGTAGAAAACATTGTTTTTAATGAAGAAAATGCTGCATACCAGCATTTTCTTCATCAGAAAGCAATGTTTTTAGCTCACCTGAGCACAACGTGCTCAAGTGAGCTATTGTGATCACCTTTTGTCCGGCGTCCGTGCGTCGTCCGTCAACAATTTCTTTAAATGACATCTCCTCCAAAACTACTTGGTCAATTTTAACCAAACTTGGCAGAAATGTTCCTTATGTGATCCCCTTTAAGAATTGCTAAAAGAATTGAAATCGGTGAAAAACTCTGGTTGCTATGGCAACCAAAGTTAAAGATTTAAGAAAATCTTTAAAATTCTTCTTCTACTGAACTATCAGCCTTACAGTCTTGAAATTTGGCATGGATGATCAGCTCATAGAAATAAAAATAATAAAAATAGCTAAAATCATATCTGTTGGGTCACCAGGTGCAGAGCAGCAGGGGGGAGGGGGTAGTACTTTGGGTAAATTGTGTAATCTTTAACCTTTTTCTTCTTCTGAACATGAAGCCCTACTGCCTTAAAATTTTGCATGGATGATCAGCTCATAGACCTTAATAAAAATAGCTAAAATCTTATCTGTAGGGCCACCAGGTGCGGAGCACCAGGGGGGAGGGGGTAGTACTTTTGTAAAATTTTGTAATCTTTAACCTTCTTCTTCTTCTGAACCAGGTGCCCGACAGATTTCAATATTGGCATGGATGATCAGCATATGGACCTTTATAAAAATAGCTAAAATCATGACTGTAGATTCACCAGGTGCAGAGCACCAGGGGGGAGAGGGTAGTACTTTTGTGAAAATTTTGTAATCTTTAACATTCTTCTTCTAATGAACCAGGAGCCCTACAGACTTCAATATTGGCATGGATGATAAGCATATGGATCTTAAATGAAATAGCTAAAATCACGAATGTAGGGCCACCAGATGCGGAGCATTAGGGGGGAGGGGGTAGTACTTTGGATCAATTTTGAAATCTTTAACCTTATTCTTCTCCTGAATCAGGAACCCTACAGATATGAAAATTGTCATGGGTGATCAATATATTGACAGTAATAAAAATAGCTAAAATCATGACTGTAGGGTCACCAGGTGCTGAGTGTCTTGGGAAGGGGGTAGTACTTTGGATAATTTTTGAAATCTTAAAACTTCGTCTAATTAACCAGGAGTCCTACAGACTTGATAATTGGTATGGATGATCAGCATATTGACATTAATTGAATTAGCTAAAATCATGACTGTAGATTCACCAGGTGCAGAGCATCTTGGGGGGGGGGTACTTTGTTGAGAATTTTGAATCCCTACAGCCCATACATTTGACATGGATTGATCAACTCATTAAAGAAAACTTTAAAAGTCTCAGGCTCAGCCTGTATATCTGGCATACATTAGCTGATCACAGACCTTTTATGAAAAAAGCTTAAATAAATAATGACCAGGGGAGGAGCAGAGGGAGGGGGAAGGATTATTTCAAATGTTATCTGATTGAATAAGTGAAAATCTCTTTTTCTGTGGTTGCATGGACATACCTAGGTAATGAAGCTTTTTTCTCAGATGAGCAACCCAGGGCCAACGGCCCTCTTGTTTCTCAAATTTATCTGTTCACCCTTTTGAGAACCAGTTCATTATGATCCTTGATGAGGAGAAAATCTGCTTTTACTTATCCAGGGACAAGTGGAGAAAACTTGTATTTCCACACCCCTGAGGACATTGCCTTCTCTGATCTAGATATCATACTGATGGCAAATTCCATTGTAAATTGTGTTATTTGATGATTTCATTCTAAATTAACAGGTTATCAAAAATGGACATCCCTAAATGACAGTGCTAGAAGAAAGTACATCGTATTTCTTCAAAATGAGTTGGAAATTGCAGACCGAGAAAGGAGGATGAGAGCTGTCAAATCTTTTCTATATCTGGTCCAAGGTAAGCAAGTATTGTATAAAGATTTAAATGATTAAGGTAGTGAACCTGTAATTGTTCCCAAACATTTAAAAAGTAATGAACTTTAGCAGTGTTCAGGGGATTCCTTATGATTTCATTTGGAAACCTCAGTCAACATAGTGAAAGATTATGAGTTCCAAAATGTTGCTTGACTATTACACTTCCATTACCTTAAATGGGATAGCAAATTTATGGATTCAAAATGAATAAGAGATCACAAACAGAGAAAGAAGGATGAGAGCTGTCAAATTTTTCCTATAGACTTGTCCAAGGTAAGCAAGTATTGTATGAAAAATTAAATCATAAATTGAGGATATTGAATGGGTGGTCATGAAATACCAAATAAATTTAGTATTCTATTAACCCTTGTCATGCTGAATAAATTTTGGATTAAAATTTTAATCAAAATCAAAGGGCAAAAAGCACTGAAAGTACTAACTGTAGGTCAATTTTTATTTGAAAAACTAAATCTATTGACAATTCTGGTTTGAAAGTGAGAAATAGGTGGTGTAGGCTAACATCAGACTGCACATATGTGCAGGTTGATATTGGTCTATAGCTCCTGCCAAAGCAGGAATATTCCGGGTTCAGCATGACTAGGGTTAACACAAATTTGATATCCTATTTATAATATGATACAAATTTTTGTGATAAATCCACTATATTCTTTAAATTTGTTGAATAAAATTTTTTGCTCAACATACAACACTTTGTGTAAAACAGACATTCATTATGAGGCTATTTGCACCACAACAAAATAGCGCTATGAGCTCATTTGCATCGTTATTCCACTAGTGTAATAACACCCACCTTATACAAAAAATATTGGACAAGTTATTTCAATCCGACAACGTATGTTTTAATTTAAAAAGTGAAACCCAATTTGTGGATTAAACAGTAAAAGTATTGTTGCAAGCCTTATACTCCCAACCTACAAAGTCAAGCTGAATATATTCGTTGAAACAGGCCTGTCTGCAGTGGTTGACCCTAACTGTTTTTCAATGGGCTTGATTCTACAGGAGTCCCCCTTTTCTAATAAAAGGGTTCCCTCCAGAATATCAGGGATTCCTTGCTTCATTAAACAGTTGAGATTTGAAAGAAATAGTAAGAAAAAACATAGGTTTAATTTATTTGTATATTTTCTAAGCCAAGGTTCCATAACTCCAATTTTTTCCTTACATTTGTAAGGAACAAAGTGGAGTTATAGGACCTTAGCTTGGAAATAATGGAACCCTGATCAGATGAACCTTTAGTTTCTGAAAAAAAGAAGAAAAGGTATCTCTTGCTTGAAGGATTCTGGATCCTTCCCAAGATTTTGGGATCCTCAAGATCCCTGGCACTGTTCATGTTGAACCCTAGTATGTATGTTCATCCATGTGTCTGTAGGATTCTTGTTTCAGTGCACTTAATCTAGAACAAAATTAGGACCTATTATCATTGAGCTTTATTCTATTATTTCCAATGATCAAAGAAAGTGTCCTTGTGTTTATGAATAAGAAGGTCAAAGGTCAAGGTCAAAATTGAACTGTTTGAATGCAAATGACCCAAGGAAGTGTCATGTTGTATTTGTGTCACAGGTAGAAGGGCAAGGTCACAATTTACGTAAGTTTGAATACTGTTTCAGTGCTCTTTAAATACATAGACATCTTATATATAATGTAACCCATCACACTAAAGGGGACCATCTTGGAATTCTGTTGAAAATATATTTTAAAAAAAAGATTGATTCTATTACAGGTCAACCAGAGTTTGAATTTCAAAAATTCTTTCAAAGGAAGATAGATAGATTCAGAAAACTATTGCAAATGCAAAATGTTTAGACCCTAGTCAGTCTGCACGGACTGTGCAGACTGACTAAGGTAGACACCTTACGTCAAATATTCTAATTTGGCTTTCCGTTATTAATTGAATTCCCATTAGATGTATGAAAATAGACAGTACATTTATGGAAGTCATTGCATTAATCATGTTGTTGTTTGTTTCAGGTGTGTTTTCAGAATGTGACAGTGTGGAGGATCAGAGAGAATGGTCCCGTGTAAATGCCCACATGATGTATGAAGAGGGACTTTACTTTACTTTTGTAGAACTGCTTTGTATGGAAGTGGAGTAAGTAGTCTACAAAACAGCACTCTTCAAAAGGGGTGTGGAAATATAGAAATTTTCCACTTGTCCCTGGACAAATATAATCATAATGATTTCTCGCTTGTCCAGGATCAAAATGAACTTGTCCACACAAAAGTGGGCAGACAAATATTGAGAAAATATTGTTTTAATTAAGAAAATGCTGTAACCCACCATTTTCTTCATTAAAACGATGGTTTCTACCCTTTGATACAATCATAAAGATAACTTTTCTCCTAGAACTATATACTGCCGGTCAAAAATTTGCTCCGATATTTATTTGTCTATGGACAAGTGGCCTAGAAAACTGTAGTTGTACTTGCCTGCAAGTTGAAAAGCATGTGTTGGGCAAGTAGGGCTTAGGAATTCCACTCCCCTGCTCTTCAACCCTTTTCTGCTTTTGAACTAGACTGAATTGAAAGAGGTTTAAGATTATGATGAAAAGTGGTTGTAATTTGAAATGAAATTATCCTTTGCTGTAGAGAAAAATTGTAGAAAAAGGAGAAATGGCATGTTAAAAAATTGGTAACTTAATGTAATTTGAATGGTGAATCGTTAGTGTTGACCCTATATAAGACTGCATCAGATTGATGGCTTAGTGAACAACAGTTGAAACTGCCTATGTTTAAAGGCAGTTACAACTGTTTTCTGCTGAGTCATACTGGTAAGAGATCTATTCTCACCGAGTAGCAGTTCTTGCCAACTTACCAGGTCCCCAGTAATGACGGAAAGGAAACCCTTCTAAATTACAAGTAATATTGACAACAACTTTTTTTAAAAAAAAAAAAAAATAACTTGTTTTCAATGCATATTACATATTTATTGTGAAAATGGTTAGGTGGTGAGAACTGGTACACAGTAGAATTGGTTTCCAACTAGTAGAAATATATTACAGGGATAATAGGGATCATCAGAGATTTATTATCATATACAGTTTAACCTGTCTTAGGCAAGCAGTCAAGGGATATGCCAAAATCACTTGCTTAAGACAGGTGCTTGCTTAATAGAGGTTGACCTGATATCAGGGGCAGGAGGGGGAGGGTAAACATCATCATTGTTTTGATCAAGGAAAAGGCACAGAGAAGGAAAAACAACTTTTGATTATATATTCATAAAAGATTTTACATCTTATTTCTCCAATAAACAGTGACATTAATCTTAAGACTGTGAAAAAATGTCTTCTTTTTTTCTAAATCTCCAGTGACCAATTAAAACAATAGCCAAAATAATATTATGAATCTATTCAATCATCGGAAAGCAATTCAACAAATTTATCACCAATTACATTCAAAAGCAAAAGCCCTTTCTGAAACAAAATCTATAATCGCCAATCAAAAAATTGGAAAGAATCAGTCCTCATCAAGCAGTCAAGTTTCTTTACCCATTACAGACCTCAAAAACTGCATTTTTTTCCAAAATATTTTTGGCTGAATTTAATACGAAAGCCAACCTTTGAATTAAGTATTAGCAGAACTTTCGATCTCTACTCGACTTAAAAATAAATCAATAAAAATCTGAACCAAATTTCCTGAAATGATTTGTGTAGAATGTCAATTTTATCAATATTAATTGTTTTCAAAGAAACTTCGATGTTTGTCACCACCTCTTAACCGTTAACGCGTGTCTTTGTGTATGTATAATCAATTAATGACACTTGAATAGATAACTCGAAAAACAAAAGTTGACTGTAAGAATCACAAATCCGTGAAAATCACTATAGTCTTTCGAATGGCGAAAACCTTTGATTGGTCGCGGGTATAACAGCGATAATTGCCCTTTATTCTTTGAGTGGCCGCAAATCTCAGGTTTTATGAATGATGGGACATGAAATTAGGGGCCGCTGTGTGCATTTCACAGGTGCTTGTTAAATACAGGTAAAATTAAGAGTATATCAGTTCGGGGGGACATTAAAGTGCACGTTAAAGACAGGTGCATGCTGAATAGAGGTGGCCGGAAGACCAGGTTTGACTGTATGTATCTTACATGTATTTCAGAAATCAAGAGGCTATCTCTGTAGCCATGAGAAAACCATCAGTTTCTATAATGGACAGTGTAGATTTAAGGTCAGTATGAAGTTAAGCATTATGTATTCCTCCCTCCTCTCACAAAAAAATCCTGTCACTGCCTTGATGACTAATTTATAAAGAAGCTTGACAGGTGATTTGTAGGTCACAATTTATTGAAGGTCATATCAGTGACAAATTTAGTAGAAAAATATGCAAAATGTATTTTAAAAAAACAAAATTCTAATGTAAGTACTACCTTTTGGAAATTTCTCTGCCATCAATGAGAAAAAATGAACTTTTTCTTCAATGAGATGGAACCTTTTCAGGCCTCTTTTAAGGAAGGAAAAAATGCCTAGTGGATATGATGATTACGTCAAGGTTAAGTCAGGTCATCTAACAAGGTCATATTTTCAACGTCACTTATTTTCAAACACATTACATCAGCCATAGTCCATTGAATATCAGTACTATTGTATCAAAGAAAATGGGTCATAGTGCAGTTGGGAGCGTGCCGGACTGTCAATTGCGGCAGCACTCATTTGTTCCAACTATTTGTCTCTCACCAATGGGTTGATAATCATAGACCTATGTGAGATAGCAGCTGGAGGCTAGAAAAGGATGTGGTGGTTGTACTGGTGAGAGAATTACCAGGAAACCATTGTTAGGTACTCAAGCTTCTGCGATATGACTGAAAAAATGTTGAAAGCAGCGTTTAACTCCATTCAATCAATCAATCAAAGAAAATGTATCATTTATTTTAATTCATAGGTACATTTTGAGTACACTATACACCATGGTAGAGATGTTGAGGATAGAGACAGACAATGAGACAGAAGAACAGTGTAAAAATAGACAGAGTTTTGCTGAGGCGCTTGGTGAGTCTAGTCTGCAGGGAAACACATAAAAGGGGATAAAATCAGCCTTAAACCTTTATTTCTCACTGAAACCCAATGCTTTTGGTACTCATTATACTCCCAACCTATGAAGTAGAGGGTTGTATATTGAATTCAGCATGTCAGTCCATCTGTCCGTCCGTTTATCTGTCCGTAGACCTTTTCGTCTCAAGACTCTAACTCAAAGACCATGTGACCTAGAATCATAAAACTTTATACAAATATTGTTAATGACCTAAGGAAGTCCCTTATAGCTTTTGAGTCACGTAGGTCAAAGGTCAACATCACAGTCAGTCTGTTCATATTTCGTTTCGGACTTTAACTCTGGAACCAAGAGACCAACAATCATGAAACCTTATGCAAATTGTGCCTATTACCCAAGGAAATGCCCTATCGTTTTTGGGTCTCAAAGGTCAAGGTCACAGTCAATTTCTGTTTCCGTACTCTATCCCGAGAACTAAACGACCTACAATCATGAAACTTAATGCAAATGTTGCTTACGACTCAATGAAGTGCCCTATTGTTTTTGGGTCACAAAGGTCAAGGTCACAGTCAATTTTTGTTCAATTTTTGTTTCTGGACTCTAATTCACGAAACCAAGCAACCTAGAATCATGAAACTTCATGTAAATGCTGCATATGACCACAATATTTGTTACAAACATGTCCTGCAGTTAAAGCACTTACATTTTGACAAAGTGCTGGTGGGGAGTATAAGTCCACTTTGCAACAGTTCTAGTTTGAATTGTCTTGACAAGATGATTCAAATGAGTACAAACAATTCAAGGTTTGTACTAATGAAATATGTTTATCTAATATCCAAAATACTCCTCTATTTGTTGCTCTGGATTCTGTTTGAACCCTTTCCAATTGTCCAAATTTTAATTTGGTCCCAAATTTACAGACATCAACTTTAGTGTATCTAGAAGTTTATTAAAGATAATTTGCTTTGAAAAACTGGATCCAGCAGAGGAAGAGATGTTGCATTGAATACAAAAAATGGTAAAATGGCTTTTTTAGATGCAAAAAGTATTCCACAAGCCAAGAGCTTTAACACTGGGCAGCTAGTAAAACCAGAGTTTACATTTTTTGGCTCATGGCGCATACCAAAACTAGATGGAATATCATCTTATATCCCTATGTATATAATATTCATATTTCAGTTGAGCCTACATTTGGCCAGGAGTTATTGCCAGTAACACTGTTTGGAATGGTGACAAAGTTTTGCAGTGGAGCAGCACCTCATTTTCCTATGAAGAAAGTCTTACTCCTTCTGTGGAAGGTTGTCTTAGTAAGTTTTCAGAAAGTTTACTTTTATTCATAGGCTATGAGATTCTTAGAGCCAGTGTAAAACTAGTTTAAGCCTTTATCAGAATGGTTAATTTGAATCTTTCTTTGTGGAATGTCATACAGTATTTCTACTAATAAACACTCCTGGGAGCTATACATGACATGGTCAGGGAGCTTTTATTTAGTATGCATTTTCTGATTAAAAGAATAATATTAAGTGATTTATTTTAGACCCTTTCCCCTTTAACTTGAGTTGAATTTCCTCTAAACAATCATATAAGTGGAAAATTCATTTCATATTTGAGAAGAAGTCTCAAAAAGTTCCTAAAATTTAGACTTTTGAAGTGGGTTTTCAAAGTAAAAAATGTAGGGATGCTACTGTTAGGGAGGGCGCTACTATTAGAGGAAATACAATAAGTGGAATCCATCTCTGGTAGTACAAGCATGAAATGAAGTGTGTCACAAGTTTTGCAAGTCTGAAAAAGAGATTAGCAGCTGGTGGCTCAGATGAAATGTTTTGGATGAACTCGTGTGGAAAAAGGCAAGAATCCTTGGATGGGTGCACCAGGCTCTGTGACTTAACCAATATACTGTTTAAAGTTGTGTTGAACCCCATATTTTATAAATAGAAAAAAACACACACTTTTTAGAACACCATCTAAACACTGAACAAATAATTTATCTAGATAATTTTAAAAGAGATTTCAGAGCTTCAGTTTCTTGTTATAATGGACTTTTTTTTCAGGGTAGGCATCCTAGGGTCTTAAACTTTATTTTTATGCCATCACATTCATAGATCAGGGGCATATTGTTTTTGTCTTGTCTGTTTGTCCCCAAAAAAGCATTGACATTGACAATAGCTTTTGATTGGTAAGAGATGAAGGAACAATTTGTTGATTTCATGAGGTATGAATCTAAAAATTTTATCACACTATATGAATAAGTGAAGCGATTTCATACATGAGTGTGATAAGTTTTAAGTTACATACCTCTATGAAATCAACAAATAGTATTTTACATATCGTATAATTTAATATCATCAAGCAAAAATGTAAAGAATTTTCAGTCAAGAAACAGATTTCTTACAGGACTACTTTATTTTGGAAGCCTATTCAAAATTGTTTTCATTGGAGAATAAAACCAACTCTTCAGCCTATCAGAACGAATTGAATTGAATTTATAATATCATGGGATAAACTCTTCATATCTCACATGAGTATTACTTATGCCAATAACTATCTGTTGGTACCACATTCAAGCTCATCAGCAAAGGTCAATATCATTTTTCAAGTTCAAACATTCTATTCTAAGGAATGGCAGTGACAATGATGTTGAACAAACTCACCTCATTTGCTAACAGAAAGCAATTTGATGACTTGGCACAAAACATTTGTAACTGCCTATATGTTTATAGGCAGTTACAACTGAATTGTGCTGAGCCATAAAATTGTAACTTTTCAAAAAGAGTGAATAGTTTGAAAAAGGTAAGATTATAAAAGAAAATAAATTCAATTGGTGTTGTGTAATATGACTATTTCTATGCCATACAGGTATCTCTAGGTGGCCTTCAGAAGCAACAGGCCATGAAAAATGAGGCTCGCAGTAACAATGGGTTACCTCCCTTACATGAAGATCCTGTTGAGGTGTGTCGGCAGATGAGAGCGTCGTCTCCGCCAGCATCTGCGGCAGACTTGATAGAACAACAACAAATTCCTCGTAGAGGACTTAAACCAGGGGGACCAAAAAGGGTATGTTTTGTTAAAGAGTAGAAACCCCTTGATACATAATCCTGGTATTGTGTTGAAACTTTGTGTCCCATCCAAGGTCATAGACTTGCATTGTGAGTGGTTTTAATGCAATCTTTTCAATGTCATTCTAAATATCATTGGCATTTTTTTTTATCTATTATTATCATAAAGTAATTATTTTCATTTTACGTAGAGATTTAATTGTTTTCTATCAATACTGGTAGCTGCACACATCTTTTCAAACAATTGTCTCCTACCTATGGGTGGCTAGAAAATTGTTAACCTATGTGAGATTAGCATTGTTAGGTGCTCCAGACGCCGCAATATAACTGAAAAGAAATGTTGAAAGCAGCGTAAAACTTCATTCAATCAATCTATGTATTAGAACTACTCACATCAGCTTTAATATACAATTCAGTATTGGCTGTTGAATCAGAGCCCATGTAAAATGAAAACCTGCATATTTTGGGCTTCAAGTAAATTTGCTTTAAAATGAAAGTTTACTTAGCCTACTGCTTTAAGGTAGTGGAATCTTAATAGTTCTGCAACATTTCAGTTCTCATGAAAATCATTAGGAAACCTCAGTTAACACTGTTAAAGTTCATTACTTCCAAAACGTTGCGTAACTATTACGGGTCCACTATCTTAAAATCAAAGATTGTTTTTCCTACTTCTTTAGGCTCCTTTGTTTTGCAGTAAAAAACTTAGTTGAAGTTTAAAGTTTAAATTACTAACTTAATTCTTTGATTCAATGATAGTTCTAGAAAAAAGTTGATTTATTTGCGTTTTTTACGTGAAAACTGGAACTTAATGTTTACTTTTTAAGCATCCAAATTCCAACTTGACTCAAAGTCATTGGGTCAATGCAAAACCATTGTAAGTGTAAAACCAATAAATATTTTTGCACTTACAAAGGTTTTGTGCAGACCCCCACTGAGCTCTCAAAATTAATTGTATGCCCATAATCAACATAGTGCTATCAAACTGTAATTTTCTATCAATGATTGAGACATAACTCTGAAAATGATGCCTAATGTAAGGCTGTCCATTGGCTCAAATCTTTTTCTCTTTGTGCCATAAGCATTACTGTACATTTTTTGGCAACATATTTAGTATCATTTTTGTAATAACAATGGACAATAAACAGGTAGTGTAGACTTAGACAAGACCGTTCATATGTGCAGGATGATCTTAGTCTATGCCCCTTGGTAGGATTAATATTTTGTCATTCACAAGCTGATTATCACATTGATAAGGCATCTTTTCCATAAATGTACAGTTAGATATCAGGCCAAATATAAATACTAGCTGAAAATTAAAGTCAATTAAGTGCTCTTAATTTGAACAAAGAAAAAAAAACTGTGTAAGATTTTAGCTTAAAGTTTCGCTTCAAGATTTCCATAATTTAAGCACATAGTTTTGTTGAAGCATGTTGTTTTGGGCAGATTTGTTTTATCCTTTGTGTATCTGTAATGAATTAAGATTCTCTATACTCTAATATAAAGCAGTTTTAATCAAGTTTTGATTTGTTTATTTCAAATATGTTTGACTTTCTATTTTAAATAAAGTAGCCAACATTGATTTTCAGCGTCAGGTCTGTATGACCAAAATTTGTTTGATATATGAGCATGTGTGTGACATTTCCAATAATTTGACACGTCCTGAGTTGCAAACATTGAACGTTCTTGACAGCCAGACAGTGTCTAAATATGCTTTTAGACCTTATCTATCTATAGAGTGCAAAGTGAAGACTCTATATAGACTATGTCGGAGCACAGGCTAGCCAGAGTCCTTTCTTTGCGCACATTTGAAATTGTTTGAAATGTCACACACAGGCTCAAATATCTTGCATCATCATAGTCTTAGACATCTACTTGAATTTATCACCCATGTGCAGTTATAATATAAAACCTTTTTCTATGTGTTTGGGAAGCATTTAGAATGGTTAGAACTTTGTAAGTCATAAAGAAAATACAACATCAAAATTTCTCCTAGGGAATTTACAGCTTTAAAGAAATACAAGTAAGTTAATGTATGGATTTACAAAATATTCATTAATGCCAATCAGATACACCAAGGATAATTAGCTTAATGTGTTTTTGTGTTTATATGCTATTACAATATCTATTTTATGTTTCATGTGTTAGTATCAGGGACCTTTGTTTTGTATTTCTTCAGTTTCTGTCTATCAGTGACTTTCAGGTAAAATAGAATCATTTAGTTGAATCCCTCCCTCAAAGCTGTCCAGTAGGTTGTGAAGTGATCAGTAGAGAACCTAAATTTAGCAAATGTGACACATCATGCAAAGGTATCATCGGGAAACACTGAAAAATAGAGTTTGAAAAAGTGATTGGTTCCAGTAGAGGAAGGATTTGATGAATTAGGAAGGTTGAATGATTTTTCTAAATTCAAAAAATCAGTAAGGTCGAAAATGTTTTGACCTGTGTCAGCTTGCAAAGTCTGCAGACTGACTAGGATTAATGCTTTATGTGCAACCCAAATGGGCTGTCTTCATCTTACTTGTAAAATATTAAAAAAAAAAACTATGCTATTGACCCAAATAATACTACATCTGTGCTGGCTTATCTTAGTCTTTAAAGACTCTGCCTCAGTGGCCTAGTGGTAAATGCATTCGACTCGTGACCTGGAGGTCCGTGGTTTGAGCCCCACTGTTGCAGGGGTGTGTTTATGTTCACCCAGCTATAAAAATGGGTAGCAGTGGATTTAAACCACTGCCTCTCTCTCGGGGACGTGAAAACATCAGGATTGAGTATTCGAGAGCGATTCTATAAGATTAAGCTTTCGTCGCAATCAAACTAAAATAAATTAGTATAAACTAAAGACTCTGTATACAGCCGAAAATGCTGTGATTAGTAGGAAAAGTATAAATTAACCCATGTCATGCTGAATAAATCTTGGCTAAAATTTTTTATCAAAATCAAAGGGTGAAAAGCGCTGAACGTACCGACTATAGGTCAATTTTTATTTGAAAAACTAAATCTATTGGCAATTCTGGTTTGAAAGTGAGAAACAGGTGGTGTAGACTAACATCAGACTGCACATATGTGCATGCTGATGTTTGTCTATAGCTCCTGCCAAAGCAGGAATATTCAGGGTTCAGCATGACAAGGGTTAACATTGCAAACAAACTGGTTATTGAAAAAGATAATGAGTCGAAAGATAATGAATATGTGACCCTCAAACGAAAAGGGACCATCTGGGAACTCTTTTAAATGACTATTTGAAAAAGAGTTTGGGTCCAGCATTGGTCAACCAGAGGTTGCATTTCAATAGTTCTTTCACTGGAAGGCAGATTGAACATTCTTGATTCAGAAAATAAGCACATTGCAAAAAGTTTCGAGCCTACTCAGTCTGCCCAAACGGCGCAGTCTGACTAGGGTCGATACTTTACGCACTACCCAGATGGTCCCTTTTCACCTGACGGATCACATATATGTTCAATCACTTTGTTCCCAGGTACAACCATGCTAAGAAACTTTTATACCTTCTTATGTTTATAGATTTGTTCTCTACTGAGTATTTCACAATTTCTGGACTACCTATAGGCTAGATTTCCTCCTAGATACATGCCAAAACACAGCATTTATAACATCATTAGCTTGATCTTTGTTCAGTCATTTTGATTTTGAAAATTTGAGTGAGTTTGTTCATGGACCTATTTGCTCTGCCAGTTGTATCAATATGTCTACTTAAACGATTTTTCTTCACTGGCCAGTCACTTATACTAGTGATACCCATGAAATAATGGCAAATGAGCCTGTGTGTGACATTTCCAACAATTTCAAAGGTGCGCAAAGCCTCCGGTCTGTCTGTGCATCCGCACAGTCTGACCAGAGTCTTCACTTTGCAATTTGTAGATAGATAATGTCTAAAAGTGTCTGTAGACAGTTAGACAATCCTCTACATACACTAAGTAACTGTCCGGGCTTCTAAATATTTGCACCTTGCGCAGATGTCAAATTGTTGGAAATGTCATGCACAGGCTCAGATTTGTGTTTGATATGTAGAGGATAATAGTTTATTTCGGTGTTAGATCTATTGATTTATATTTCATTTCATGAACAACTATAGCTATATTATTACATGAGTGAAAATATAGCTTTGTTGTTCAAGAAATGAAATATGAATCAGCCTTACTAAAAAACAAAAACAAACAATTATTCTTTTTCTTTAATTCAAAAATGAGACAAAATATTAAAATTCTTGGATAAATTTTCTTAAAGCGCGTCATTTTACATTTGATTGCTATGCAACGTTCATGATGACATCACTTATTTGGCTCCACTTAGATAACAGCAGATAGGGTGAAATCAACAAAAGTAGGGTGGTCAGATTATCAAATGACAAACAAGAAGTTACAACCTTTATGAATAGATGTAGAAAATAAAGATATCCTTAATTTAACCAGTTTATAAAAAATAAATTAAGGATTTGAAGAGTTAAGAGGACAAGAAGCCACAAAAGAATCATTTCCAATTAAGCATTGTAATCACTGCATCTGTGTTTTGGCATTAGCTTATGTAAAGCTTTCCTATGTATGCCTGTTTAAGTTTCTCTGAGCAGAGCTTCAGATTTGGATTTCAATCAAATATTGTATCAAGAGATCAGATTAAAGCTGTTGTAAGTGCCTATAAATATATATAGTAACTAAATATGGAATTCTGCCATGCATCACCTCATTGGAATAATCTTCTTAAGACTATTGCAATGAGACATTGCAAGGCAGAATCTAAATACGAATGAAAAGACCAGGTACGATTTAATATTTTTACTTATGATTAATTTTTTCCGTAGGACGTTTAGTAAAAAAGGCTCAAGGTATTTCTGACGACAGCCTCCTATTATGGGGATTGTTCACAAATCGGGAGGAGACAATTAGCTTCATAAATGCAGAAAGGAATGCTGGGCAAATGCATAAACCTTTATCCTGCTGAATGTAATTTGAGCTAGTTCTTGACATTTCCAACAAATTCACATTTTTGCAAATTAAAATAAAAGCATGAAATTGTCTTCTGTCAATCAGCAAACATTTTAAATACAATGTGTCACAGTCCAGACTCCACATTTTATACACATCATGAACAAATGAAATTGTTGAAAATGTCATGCACAGGCTTATTTTTGTTTCGAACACATTGACAAATTTAAGGGCATGATTTTCTCATTTCAAACCAGTCTGGCTGAAATTTTCCCACGTGATATAAGTAGAAAGTAGGAGATATTGGTTAAGTCCAGGCTACACATCTGTGCAAACTGGTCTTAGACTATGCTGTCTGCCAAAAGTTTGCATATAGCAGGAATATACTGCAAATAGCAGGAGAAAGGTTAAATCATTAGTTTAATGTAAGAGCGAGTGTGTGACATTTCCAACAATTTCTTATGGGCATGTTGCACAACCATTGACCGGCGTAGACCACCACACAATGTGATGAGATTATTCCCTGACTGTCTGAAAAGAAGTTAGGAACTTATCTATCTGCAGAGTGCATAGTGAAGTCTCTGGCCAAACTGTGCCAATGCACAGGCTGGCCAGAGACTTTACTTTGCACACATTTGAAATTGTTGGAAATGTCATGCACACACTAAAAAGAACCTAATGTACATTCATTTATTTTCATTTATTATTTACACTTAGACAAATTCATTTAATAATTTGAATTAGTACAAATAACATAGGATGGAATTGAACTGATCAAAATTGTGAATTTTAAATGCTCTTGTCAGTAATTCCATTTCTAAAGCTCTCTCATAGCCTTGATCATGATGTATGCTCCTTAATTTAGAATGTTCTAGATTTCCGCCTAGAAAAATATGGAATGCAATAAAAAAGATATTTTGGTATTTGATGTTCTCTTTCTAAAACTGTGTTTATGTATGTATGTATACAATGTGTAGTTTTATTTAAATTCCTATTCTGATAGTGTCTTGAATTATAACAAGATAAATTTAAACTATTGAATACAGGATGTTGGCTAGCTTTTCAAATTGACTCATTGAATGTGAATTTCTAGGAGTCAAGACTTCTATTGAATTGATTAAAACATTTAATTGTGTATATAATGATGATTTATTTAAATAGTTATCTACTTAATATCTTTATAAAAGATTCATATGAAATATGAGCCTGTGCATGGCATTTCCAACAATTTCAAATATGCAAGCAAAGACTTCTGCCAGCCAGTGCATCCACACAGTCTGACCAGATTCTTCACTATGCCTTCTGTAAATTGATAAGGTCTCAATGTGTCTTTAGACAGTGAAACAACCAATAATTGCATTATTTGGCTGTCATGGGTGCTCTGTGTTTGCCTGTCACGCAATTATGAAATAGTATGAAATATCATGCACAGGCTCATATACATGTAATTCTCTTATGAAATATGAAGGAGACAACTGATTCTAATACATCTATAAATTAAAGCGGTATCAATTTGAAAATCTTAAAGAGTCAAATTGACTCAATGAAAGAAATTTTGGGGTCTTAATAGAAAAGTTTTGAATTTTTGAGGTCAAAACCCTGTTTTGATATGATTTATATATTTATATTAGTATTAAAAGCTTGCTAGAAATTTACAAACCAAGAGAAATACTCTTTAATAGGTTCAAATGCAAAGCCATGGCTGCAGGGCTTGAAAATTCTTGAAATTTCTACTTGTCTTGCCTCCTTGATAAGAAATTATAGTGATACCATAGTTCTCCTTATAAACGCTCCTGGGATCTTTACATAATATGGTCAGGAAGCACTCATAAAGTATGCTTTTTTTTGTATTATGCTCCCCGAAGGGAGAGCATATAGCCGCCGCTTTGCCTGTCTGTACGTCCGTAATTCTGTCCGTCCGTCCCCACCTATTTTTCCATAACCCCTGGGCCAAATTGAATGAAACTTACCATGTGAACTCCCCATGATATAGTGATGATGCATCTGTGACGGTTTTTGGATTTGAGGCCTCGTCACGGGAAAAGGGGACTTAGGGTCAAAAACAGTTTTTTCCCAAATTTCTCCAAGTCTAACAGTCAGAATTTAGTGAAATTTCATATTTGAGTAGCTAATCAGATGCCCTTTACTATAAACAATTTGAAATTAAAATAAAAAAAAAAATATCATGGAAAAAGGGGGCTTAATGTTTGTTACCTTTATGTAAGCGTGTAAATTACAGTTATTCTTTCATTTCTCCTAGTCTTATGCTCAGAATTTGATGAAATTTCACATTTGAGTAGCAAATCAGATGCTCTTTACCCTAAACTATTTGAAATTTGTGTCTTAAAATATGTCATGCAAAAAGGGGGTTTAATGTTTGTTACCTTTATGTTAGCTGTATAAGATAACAGCTTATTTGAGGCTTTGAAATCTGACCACAGAGCATATTTCCTAAAAGATAATAGCTATCAACTTGAAACTTTATGGGTGGATAGACCTTATGGAGGAGCAGTGCACAAGAACTACAACTCTTGCTTGCATAATTTTGGAGTTATTGCCCTTCCTAATCTTGATACTTAGATTATGTCTGGAGCATATCTCCTTAAGTATGATAGCTATCAACTTGAAACATTTTGGGTGGATAGATCTCGTGGAGGAGAAGTGCTATGCACAAGGGCTACAACTCTTGCTTGCATAATTTTGGAGTTACTGCCTTTTGTTATTTTTGATACTTAGATTATATCTGGAGCATATCTCCTAAAGTATAATAGCTATCAACTTGAAACTTTATGGGTGGATAGATCTCATGGAGGAGAAGTGCAGTGCAGTGCACAATAACTACAACTCTTAGTTGCATAATTTTGCAGTTACTGCCCTTTGTTATTTTTGATACTTAGATTTTGTCTGGAGCATATCTCCTTAAGTATGATAGCTATCAACTTGAAACATTTTGGGTGGATAGATCTCGCGGAGGAGAAGTGCAATACACCAGAACTATAACTCTTGCTTGCATAATTTTGGAGTTATTGCCCTTCGTTACTTATAAAACATTTAATAGGAGGTAAATCTCTGACAGTCTGAAAGAATCTTTAATCTATTAGGCTTCAGTTTACTATCAAGCTTTTGTGGCGGGGGATGTCCATGTCCAACATGGCTCTTGTTTTTGTGACAATGCCTTATTCGGGGAGCATAATCCGTCTCTGACGGCTCTTGTTTGAAAAATCATTAAGATTTATGACTTTTAGGTCTTTTCCCTTTAATTTGAGGTGAGTTTCTTCTAAACAATCATAAAGGAAATTCATCTCAAATATAAGAAGAAGTCTTAAAAAGTTCCTAAAATTTAAGCATTTGAAGTCAGGTTTCTCAGTAAAAAATGTAGGGGTGCTATTATTAGGAAGGGTGCTATTATTAGAGGAAATACGGTACATGAATTTTATAAGTAAAATTTTGTAAATTCCACTCATCCTACTTATTAAGACAAAGAAGGAAAAAATCATGCAGGATGAGCAGACAAGAAGAATTTTCAAGCCCTGGACTGTATGTGTATTTTCTTCTATCAAGAGATATTTAGTGATACCGGTATTCAATGTTTATAAGCAACAGAGTTTCCAGAAGCTGACTATTTCCTAAATTTTCTTTTATATGAAACTTTGATAATTCTTTGAGACTTTTGTGGAATAAAATGATCTAGTGTGTGACATTTCCAACAATTTTGCTTGTACACAAAGTGTAGCCTTTGGTCAGTCTATACATTGGCTCAGTCTTCTGAAACTCTATAATTCTTTAAGAATTTTGTGGAATAAAATAATCCAGTGTGTGACATTTTCACTTGTGCACAAAGTATAGCCTTTGGCCAGCCTGTGCATTGGCTCAGTCTTCTGAAACTTTATAATTCTTTGAGAATTTTGTGGAATAAAATGATTCAGTGCGTGACATTTCCAACAATTTCACTTGTGCGCAAAGTATAGCCTCTGGCCAGCCAGTGCATCGGCACAGTCTGAACAGAGTCATCACCATGCATTATGTAGATATATAAGGACTTCATTTCTCCTCAGCGGGTCAAGAAACATTTTTAGCTCACCTGAGCACAGAGTGCTCAAGGAGAGCTATTGTGATCACTCACTGTCCGTCTGTCTGTCTGTCCATCTGTCAACAATTTCTTTAAACATCTTCTCCTCCTAAACCACTGGGCCAATCTAGCTGAAACTTGGCAGGGATGTTCCTTGGGTGAAGCTCTTTCAAAGTTGTTAAAAGAATTCAATTTCATCAAAAACCCTGGTTGCTATGGTTACATAAAGGGCCTAAATGGTCGAAAATCTTAGAAAAAATACTTCTCCTCCTAAACCACAAAGTCAATCAAGATGGAACTTTGCAGGGATGTTTCTGGGGTGAAGCTCTTCAAAAGTTGTTTAAAGAATTTAATTTCATCAAAAACTCTTGTTTCCATGGTAACAGACTGTATGAAGAATGACTGAAAATGGCCAAAAATATTAGAAAAAATTCTTCTTCGCCTAAACTACTAGGCCAATCAAGCTAAAACTTGGCAGAGTGATCCTTGGGTGAAGCTCTTCAAAAGTTGTTAAAATAATTTAATTTCATTCAAAACTGATTGCCATGGTAACAGAATGTCTGAAAAATTGCTGAAAATGGCTTATAATATTAGAAAAAATTCTTCTCCTCCCAAACCACTTGGCCAATCAAGCTGAAAATTTGCAGGGATGGTCCTTGGGTTTAGCTTTTTAAAAGTTGTTAAAGGAATTTAATTTCATCAAAAACTCTGGTTGCTTTGGAAACAGAATGTCTGGAAAATGGCTGAAAATCTTATAAAAAAAATCTTCTCCTCCCAAACCATTAGGCCAATCAAGCTGAAACTTGGCAGGGATGAAGCTCTTCAAAAGTTGTTAAAAGAAATTCATTTCTTTAAAGACTCTTGTTTCCATGGTAACGGAAAGGCTGAAAAATGGCACAAACTGCCAAAAATCTTAGAATAAATTCTTTTCCTCCTTAACCATAATCAATTTTAAACGTAGCAAGGATGTTCTTAACATGTAGGTCTACTAAAGTTGTTAAAAGAATTTGATAAGAGAAAAGTTGAAAATTTATGAAAATTAAAAAAAAACAAAAAAACAAATTGCAGTAGGAGGAAATCAAACCACCCTAAATGTACATCAAACAAATTCTGGTATTCATAACATGGTTGACAAGTTTTGAGTGACTTACTCAGGTGAGCGATATAGGACCATCAAGGTCCTCTTGTTATTTATTGAATAGTAGCCTTTCCTAGGCTACTCAATGTTAGTGCCATACCCACATGTGATGTACTTCAAAATGTCACACATATGCTCAAATAAAAGACATGTACTGATAGCTTATGTATAATTAGAAAAGTTTGACATTAAGAAGAGGACCTTTATCACAATTTCAGTAATCTTGTACATGTATGCAATAGAAAGGACACAATGATATTTCCATTTCATTCCTGATTACTGAAATTACTGCTAAGTCCTTGTAAATATAGTGAGCAGCAGTCATAGCACATACCCTTCCAATCAGGTTACAGGTTTGATCCCCGATGGCAGCACTCATCCTTTGTGACAATTTGTTTCTCTCTCATCTTAGACCTATGTGGGATATCAGCTGGAGGCTAGAAAAGGTTGTAATGGTAGTATTGGTGCTAGAAATACCAGGAATCCATTGTTAGGTGCTGTAACAGTGGAAATATAACTGAAAGATTGTTGAAAGCGGTATTAAACCCCTTTGTTGTGTAGTAATAATAGAATTGATCTATAGTGCTTTGTGGAAAGAGAAAAAATTGGTTAACAGTCTTTATTTAGTCTCTCACAACTTGAATGAATTGCAATCTCAAATTTTATGTTAAACATGTACCAAATGGTAAAAATTTTAGACTGGTAAAAATTTAAAGAAATTCATTTTGACACTTTTAAGTTCATGAAATTTGGGAACTCCATCTAGAAAGAAAATATTGTTGAAAGTAAAGAAATGGCTTGATATCAGAACTTTTCCATTTTCAAAAATGAATTGTCTTGAGAGGAGTAAAAAATCTTGTTTGTGAGGGAATGGGTAAAGGCTGTTTTTGAAACAGTAAAGAATAGTGTTCACTTTGGTAAAAATAAGTTAGACTTTCTAAATTCATCTTTGGTGCCTTTTGAAAGATTTATGTCAGTTAAAAAAATGTTATGATTATTTTATATTTTGTATGTATTGTGCCTGCTTTCTAATTTTCAATATGATTATGCTTTATTTACTAACAAGCTTGCCTTTTTCTAACATCTTTTTTTCTGCTGCACACTTCTGCTACTACTCTCACTGTGACCTTGACATTTGATCTGGTGTCATGGCAACGCTTAATTCAAGAGTTTGATCAAACAGAGTAGCCTTGAAGAAAATCCTTTTGATAATGGGAACGGTGACAATGGAAATGGGGAACCGACTGACGACGATCTTTTGAAGGAATTGGATTCAGCTAAGGCGTCAAGTGATGATGAACTTCCTCCAACCCCACCTCGACCTTCAACCCCTAGAGCTGTTCCTCAAAGGACATTACCATGGAAACCAAAAGTGAGGTATGTAAATATTAACTTTGATTGAATCTCTTTTATTCTATTTTCATAAAAAATAACATTCTCTTACTTCCTCGGCCGGAGGTTAAAAAACTTTTCTCTGGCTCAACTGAGAAATTTCTCAAATTTTAAATTAAATGTATGAATATAAAAGATAGAATTAATAAGTTGTTATTTATAACAACTTATTATTGTGATCTTTTATGTTAATACATTGAAATGAGTATCAAAACAGAATTACGGTTTAATCTCAAATTGGAATTTGAGAAAATTTTGAATTGAGATTGGGAAAAGTTTTATAACCTCTGGCCCAGATGTCATTCCTTAAAGAACTCTAATGACTGGAATCTGTGAGGTAAAAATCAAGAATGGTTTAACATAGAAAGAAAATGGGTCAAATATCATTTCAATTTTGGGACTGTCAATCTAGAGGTCCCAGGTTCGATTCCTGATGGCGGCACTCATTCTTTGCCACCCTTTATCTCTCAGCAATGGGTTGATAATCGTAGACCTATATGAGATTGCAGCTGGAGGCTAGGAAAGGATGTGGTGGTTGGACTGGTGTGAGAAATACCAGGAAACCATTGTGAGGTGCTTCAGTCACCGCAATATAACTGGAAAAATGTTGAAAGCGACGTTAAACTCAATTCAATTAATCAGTCGTTTCAATTTTTGATAAAAGCCAAGTGACATGAGTCATTTGTATCTCATCAATTGGTGAATGATAAGCACAACACCTTAGTGGGATAGGCAGCTTCTGGTTTTAATGAAATGTCATGCCCGCACAGGTGTGAAAAATGACTGGAAACCATGTCTAGGTGCACCAGTCACCCTGATATAACTACAATACTTTTGAAACTGGCATTGAATTGCATACCTTAGATCCCTGAAAGTGGCACTCATTCTTTTTGACTATTTGTCTTTCACCAATGTGTCAATAAATTGTATAACTATGTGGGATAGCAGCTTGAGGCTAGGAAAGGATATAATGGTAGTACTGGTGTGAGAAATACGAGGAATCCATTTTTAGGTTCTCCAGCCGCCACGATATAGCTGAAAGATTGTTGAAAGCAGCGTAAAACCCCATTTCAGAGAAAACAAATAGGAAATTCCATACAATCAACTTTAAAGGAGTTCATGGAAGCTAAAGAAATTGAAGTTAGTGATAAAATTTGGTATGCACAATTATGCTAAGTTGAGGTTTAAATGCATGCATTTAAATTTACACAAAATATGTTAAACTCATTTGTGTCATTCAGGACCAAAGACCTGGAGATGTTTTTGGACCATACAAGAGGAAAGTTTGTTGGATTTCAAGTAAAGAATGACAAAGAATCTCTAGCAGGTCTACCACAGCCAATACATGAAGGTGTCAAAGTTCTCAAACAGGTATTGAAATTCTCTATCCCATACAGGGTTTAACTCTCAGGGGAGTCTGTGAGTCCTAGACCCTTGGTTTACCAGTTGGGACTCGTTTATTTTGTAAGTAAGCAGTCAGATGGACTCCTAGGATCACATGAAAATTTTTTGAGAAAAATATTTATGAAAATATTTTGAGAAAAATATTTTTACTACAAAAATTGCTAAAGATAAGATTTGCTTGTATCTAGTAGTATTTTGAATAAAAACCATCCACTTAGGGAGAAGAGACTTGTGACAAGCAATTACTGTTTTTCCACAATATTCTCCCAATATGAAAATTTGGACTCCTTACTTGGAGCATGGACTCCTTAATTATGCTCTCCTTCCAGGAAGAGGGGATAAATTGCTTTGCTTTTGTCAATCGGTAGGTCAGTCCCTCCATAGACCATTTTTTGTCCGAATCATAACTCAAAAGCATGTAAGCTAGAATCATGAAACTGCAGTTAGATAGATTTCATTAAGGAGAAGTGCAGTGCACAAGAACCTTAAAGTTATTGCCTCATGTTGATTGACAAAGAGAAATCCATTGTCCTGTCCTATGTTCAGGATAATAAAACAGTGCAAACAGTTTGCCAATTATACCCTGCTTTGCACTTGCACTTGCGTGCAAAGGGCAATATAATTGTCAACCTATCCTGGAAGATCAATCAAAATACAGAATTTATTTCAGCAAAAGGGATATAATAAGTCAGCGTCTATCCTTCCAGCCTGCTGTCCCAAACTTGTCTGGTGCATATCTCTGAAAGTATAAAAGCTATCTACAAGAAACATCAAGGGTGGATAGTTCTCTTTGAAGAGAAGTGCGGTTCATAAAAAACATGACTTTTGCATGCATAATTTCATTGATGTTTCTGTTGCAGCACTTGTATGTGTCCCTAGCTGAGCTACAAATCAAACGTGAGGAGGAGATTGCTAAAAATCCCCTGTCACTTCCTGAAGGGGAAGTCCCTAGTACAGCACCAGAATTGCTGTTTCAAGCCATCCTGCCAAATCTACCGCAATATATGGTGAGTCATTTAAGAGATGAAGATTGTATTTATTGATAAAGAGATTATTTGTTTATTTCATGGAGGAACAAAAATAAAAACATAATCACGCTATGAATACACAAAATCAAGAAGCAAAAATGTGAAGATTTGTTGAAATAGAGACAGATTTGTTATGAGACTATTTTCTGAGGACGCTTACAAAATAGAAGTGTACTCAAAATTGTTTGCATTGATAAATTAAACCTTTTTTCATCCAATCAGAGTATCCAAATTTTGATGGTCCTAACTAAAATCAAATTATTGACTATGATGAAATCAAAAGTATTTGTGAATTAAATTAGAAGAGGTATTGAGAAAATGAGCATCCTTTGACCTACATAATGATACATAGCCTCAGATATAAAAACGTCATGGTTCTCTAAAATATATTGTCATGGACATGAAAGTGAAAAACAAACCGCTGTTGGGTGCTTCAGCCGGTGCAATATAACTGAAAAATGTTGAAAGCGGTGTTAAACTCCATTCAATTAATCAAAGTGTGTTAAACCTCATAATGAAAGCTTGAATAACCTGAAGTTAAGCCATTTAGGTTTTCCAGCCATGAAAATAATGGATCATGGGGGTGATAGTCAAGTCAGTCATCTGATTATAAAAGAGTACTGGTATTTTGACTTTTCAATAGATTGATAAGTGATCTTAGAATTTTCAATGGGAGAGATTTATAATATGACCTATGTTGCAGAAGTGAAATAACCCCGTTGAATATTTTCAATATTACACCACTTCAATACGCTAGTGGAATAAGATACGGAAATCAGCTAAAAAAGTATAGCAATGTTATATTTTGTTGTGAAAATTGGAAAAAGCGTAATTAATTTAGCAGAATAACTTGAATCAATAATTTCTTGAATTTCCTCAATTTATCCCAAAATCATTTTGTTCAATAGAATTTCAAATTTGTGCTCCTTAAAACTCTAATTTATTTAACTCGTCATCTAAAACAAATAAAAACTCTGCAAAGCCTCGTTTTCATCTGTTTAAAGATGACATGTTTGATAAATTTGGTATTCAATCACGACTCACTCAATATCCTCTATATAATGACTTTTTATACGCCCGTCGAAGACGGGACGTATTATGGGATCACCTGGGCGTCCGGGCGTCCGGCGGCGTCCACTTCTTTGTAGGGAGCATAACTCTGTCACTTGAAGTCCGATGGACTTCAAACTGGGCAATTGTATTCTTCTCATCATTGCGGAGTGCAGTGCGCAAGAACCATAACTCTACCTGGTCTATTTTTTGAGTTATTGCCCTTTGTTGTTTTTCAAACTAGAATCTTGTCCGGAGTATATCTCTTAAAGTATTATAGCTTAATTCATGAAACATCATGGGTGTATAGATCTTACCTAGGGGGAGTGCAGTGCACAAGAACCACAACTCTACCTGGCCTATTTTTTGAGTTATTGCCCTTTGTTGTTTATCATACTAGAATCTTGTCCTGATTATATCTCTAAAAGTATAATAGCTAGGATCATGAAACTTCATGGGTGTATAGATCTCACCAAGGGGGAGTGCAGTGCACAAGAACCACAAGTCTACCTGGCCTATTTTTTGAGTTATTGCCCTTTGTTGTTTTTCAGACTTGAATCTTTCCCGGAGTATATCTCTTAAAGTATAATAGCTAGGATCATGAAACTTCATGGGTGTATAGATCTCACCAAGGGGGAGTGCAGTGCACAAGAACCATAACTCTACCTGGGCTATTTTTTGAGTTATTGCCCTTTGTTGTTTTTCAGACTTGAATCTTGTCTGGAATATATCTGTAAAAGTATAATAGCTAGGATCATGAAACTTCATGGGTGTATAGATGTCATCAAGGGGGAATGCAGTGTACAAGAACCATAATTCTACCTGGCCTATTTTTTCAGTTATTGCCCATTGTTGTTTTTCATACTAGAATCTTGTCCGGAGTATATCTCTTAAAGTATTATAGCTTAATTCATGAAACATCATGGGTGTATAGATCTTACCTAGGGGGAGTGCAGTGCACAAGAACCACAACTCTACCTGGCCTATTTTTTGAGTTATTGCCCTTTGTTGTTTATCATACTAGAATCTTGTCCTGATTATATCTCTAAAAGTATAATAGCTAGGATCATGAAACTTCATGGGTGTATAGATCTCACCAAGGGGGAGTGCAGTGCACAAGAACCACAAGTCTACCTGGCCTATTTTTTGAGTTATTGCCCTTTGTTGTTTTTCAGACTTGAATCTTGTCTGGAATATATCTGTAAAAGTATAATAGCTAGGATCATGAAACTTCATGGGTGTATAGATGTCATCAAGGGGGAATGCAGTGTACAAGAACCATAATTCTACCTGGCCTATTTTTTCAGTTATTGCCCATTGTTGTTTTTCATACTAGAATCTTGTCCGGAGTATATCTCTAAAAGTATAATAGCTAGGATCATGAAACTTAATGGGTGCAAAAAATATTCATTCAAAATAACCTCAGTTCTATTCAAACCCCCAGTTAAAACTAAGCAGTGTGACGGGCGTATCTTGTGACAATTTGGCACCTTGTTGAACATTTGTTTCAGATTGCTTTATTGAAGATACTTCTGGCTGCAGCCCCAACATCCAAGACAAAGACAGACTCAATCAATATTTTATCTGATCTCCTACCTGAGGAAATGCCGTAAGTCATGATTTACATGAGGATATTTTCACTGAAAATAGTACAAATAAGTAAGAAACTTGATTGCAGGTTTTCTTTGATGTTGTAATTTTGATCTCTGTTTCTTAAAAAAGAAAATTGACATGCAGTTAAAGTTGTTTTTTTTCAAAAACATGTATGTAGGCTTACCCAAATCAATTAGTTTTAACCTTTTAGTGCCTTTCAAAACAAACTGGCCTTCACTCTTGCTCTCAAGTAAAGTGCAAAGTTGCTTTGAATATACATGTACCAGTAATGTCCTCAATTTCTTGCAACATAGAGTTTTCATTAAACAGCAACACCCCCCCACACACACACACCCACCCCACCCCCCAAGTGATCAGATTGGTGACATATTCACATATTATTCTACAATATTTTTAGCCCAAGTATTCATAGATTTAGGGGTTATTCTGGTCACCCAGGCGTCCTTGTAATGCTTTGGTTAAATTTTACATGCTAGTGTTTTTAATCTCTGTTTCTACTAAAGCTATTGCTTTGAAACTTTGCACATACTTCTGTGACCATAATATCAGCCTCTAGACAAATTCATTACTCTGATATTGAATTTAGTGGAATTTTAACCCTTTTCGGACTTAAAAATCGTGGTTATGTTTTTATGTGCAACAGTTGTATATCAGTGATATGTCTGTTTCTACTTTAGATTTTGCTTGGAAACTTGTCACATGCTGTTTTGACCATAACATCAACCCTTAGACAAAGATTCATAACTCTGATATATCTTATTTCATGGAATTTTAACCCATTTCGGACTTTAAAAATTCTGGGTTAGATTTTTACGTGCAACTGATGTATATTTGTAATATCTGTTACTACTAAGGGTATTGCTTGGAAGCTTTGCACATGCCTCTATGATCATAATATTGTCCTGTAGGCAAAGATTAATCACTCTGATATTGAATTTAGTGCACTCTTTTTGGACTTCATTACTCTTGACTTTCATTTAATGGATTTTCCAATGTCGATATTGATTTGCTTTTACTATCCAGCACTAGGAATTGCCAAGCTCCACTGTAGCTCCACTGTCCTCTGGCAGCTCTTCTCTTTCTAACTGAATATATGTTTGTATGTTGAAAATATAACTGTCAATTAACCCTGTGTAAATCAAAATTTTTAATATGCAAAGGTCATGCTGACAGGTAGATGCAAATTTCTGTAAATTCTTATATCCTTACAGGAATTTACAATAGCTTTACATCACAAGGGCGTAACTCCCATTATGCAATTTATGTAAGTGCGTAAAAGAAATAATCATCTGTTGAAAAAAAATCGTTGATAAATGATCATAACATCGAAACTACAGCTTATTTAAGCTGCAGTTACCATGCTTTGATTATTCACCAAAGCTCAAATCATGTGAAGGGAGTGGACCGAGGACATTCATATTTTGTCACACTCCACATATTGCCTTTATGCCATATATTCTTTGGTTGTCCTTCTGAGTGTGTATAAATTTCAGTCTTAGATATGCCTATGCATCAAACCATCGAATTTGGTTGTTATACATCTCTTGTAACTTTAATATATTCATTTTGAGATCAAGGTCATCTGACATAGTCAAGATTAATATTCAAGGTCATTTTTCCAAAAATTAGCCATTACAGGTGTATTTAGTATTTAACTTTATTTATCTTGTTGTGCATTTTCAGAACCACAGTATTTCAGTCTATGAAGCTAGGAATAGATGTAAACAGACATAAAGAAGTGATAGTGAAAGCTATCTCAGGCCTTATTTTACTATTATTGAAACATTTCAAACTAAACCATATATATCAGGTATGTCACATTGTCACTGCTGTAATTCTTTTCAATGTAATGTGTTGATAAAAATCTCTTTATAAAAATCACCATATACATGGCATTCAACCCATGTCATGATGAATTAAAATTCTCTCTCAGAATTGTAATCATATCAAAGAACTGAAAATCTTACTCTTAGAATCCAAGAGTGAAGGTTCAATCTTACTTTTGACAATAAATTTTATCAACAATTCTGCCTTGAAAGGGGACAAACAGGTGTTGTAGACTAAGATCAGACTTCACAAAGGTGCAGACTGATCTTTGTCAATACCTCCTGCCAAAGCAGAAATGTTATTGGTTCAAGATGACAAGGGTTAAAAGAAATCATTTGAGACATATTGGGAAGCCATGATATACTATTGAAACTTAACAAATATTTGAAGGATATTTCCCATATACTGTTGTCAGTCTTCTGAAAAGCTTATTATATAGACTACCAAAATTCACAATCATTCTTTGTTCATTTTAAGCTTGTGCTTATCATGGAAATATCAGCATGATTCATGTAATTAAATATTTTCTTTTCTTTTCCCAAAGTAATGTCTATCTAAATGCATTTACTGAAGGTCTTCTAAACAGGGCCATTAGTTTTCAAATCTAAAGTTCTCTCATCAAATATATTTTCCAGTTTGAGTTTATGTCACAGCACCTTGTCTTTGCCAATTGTATACCACTAGTTCTTAAGTTCTTCAATCAGAACATTGTCTCCTATGTCACAGCTAAAAACAGGTAAGAAAAATGGTCATTTCATTGAAATGTTTCTGTTTTTATACGCCCCCGGAGGCGGACATATATTGGCGCCATCTTCTCTGTGTTACGTGCCAATGTAACACGAACAAAGAAGCCAGCAACAAACTTTACAATTAACAATATTTATTGACAATAATACCAGAATTATTGACAATATGAAATTAATACAAAAACAATTTACAATACCTTGAATGTTTAATCCTAAAGTTTTAATTTTAGATCCAATTCAATTAAGTTCCTGGTCCACAAATAATAAGTCCAATAATATCCGAATTTAAAATTAAACACGCTTTCAAACACACTTTTAAGATAACGAGAAATCCCCTTTTAGTTTAACACAGTACTACTAAATGAAACCATAAGTCTAAATCAAGTGAACCAAGAATGCTGTAGGAACCCCTTTATATAATACTATAGAACAATCTGGAATAGTATAGAACATAAGAATACTCTAGAGTCTGAATCACCTTCCAAAAGGCCTTTCTAGAAAGATCTAAAATCTTCTACATATCTATTACCTTAAAGTGTCAAGAGATATTGGAAAATCCCCAGACTAATTCTAAAAATAGACATGGTAAATACCATTAGGTTTATTTATAGCTTATACATAACACTTTCCCCTTTGAAAGAAAAAAGAAAGGTTTATGAAATAAATCTTTCTTTTTGTATTATCTTTAGCATATACAATGATTATATACTTTACATAATTGATAATATCATGATTTGTTGAAACATTTCAGCACATCTAGCATGAAAATACAAACAATTTTCATCAAAAGAATTGAAAAAGATATATATATATATATATATATACAAACATATATACATATAAACAAAAAATATAGTGAAATATAATGAAATGGTACTGTTAAATTCAATTTTATATTAAAGATAAGACAATTCAAAATTTTAGACTTGACAGAGCATCTGGTATAATATTGTCTTTTCCTTTAATGTGTCTTACATCAAGATCAAATTCTTGAAGTGACAAACTCCACCTCAATAATCTTTGGTTCTTACTCTTAAGTTTGTGAAGAAAACTTAAGGGATTGTGGTCACTGAAAACAACTATAGGAGAAGTTGCAGATGTTAAATAAACTTCAAAATGTTGGATTGCCAAAATCAGAGCAAGACATTCCTTTTCAATGGTGGAGTAGTTTTTCTGATGTTTGTTTAATTTTTAGCTCCACTGGCTGAAAGCCACTGGGGCTATTGTCATGGCGTTGTGTCCGTCGTGCGTCCGTCCGTCCGTCCGTCCGTCCGTGCGTGCGTCCGGTCGTAAACTTTTCTTTAAAAATCTTCTCCTCAGAAACTACTGGATGGATTTCAACCAAACTTCACAGGAATGATCCTTGGGTGACCCTCTTTCAAAGTTGTTCAAGAAATTTTGATCCAATGAAAAACATGGATTTAATGGGCGTGGCTAATTTCCAAATATGGTAAAAAGTGAATTTTCTCAAATTCTAATCAATAGATACCTATTAAATTTTCCATGAATGATCCTTGGGTGACCCTTTATCAGTGTACAAAAAATCATTGTGATTGGATAGAAAATATGCATTTTATGGGCAGAGGTCATTTCTCTATATGTTATATAGTGGAAATTTTGAAAATCATTTTCTCAGAATCTAACTGATGGATATCAACCAAATTTCACTGGAATGATCCTTGGGTGACCCTTTATCAGTCTACAAAAAATTATTGTGATCTGATGGAAAAATATGCATTTTATGGGCGGAGGTCATTTCTCTATATGTTATTTAGTGGAAACTTTGCAAATCATTTTCTCAGAATCTATTTTTTGGATATCAACCAAATTTCACAGGTATGATCCTTGAGTGACCCTTTATCAGTGTACCAATTAATTATACTTATTGGATGAAAAATATGCATTTTATGGGTGGAGGTCATTCCTCAATATGTTAAATAGTGGAAACTATGAAAATCATTTTCTTAGAATGTAACTGATGGATATCAATTAAACTTTTTTGGTATGATCTTTGGGTGACCCATTATCATGCAGCCAAAAATTATTTTGATTTGATGAAAAATATGTCTTTTAAGAGTTGAGGTCATTTCTCTATCTGTTATATAGTTGAAACTTTGAAAATCATTTTCAACATCAGTAGAACCCAAAATATCTAAAAATCTAGTCAAAACATTTATTTGCTTTTACAAGAATTTCAAGCCTGTGGAGCGACTCAAGCCATTCATGGCTTTCTAGTTTAGAATAATAACAAACTGGATGATCTATACCATCATCGTCTTCTTGCAAAAGAACAGCACCAATACCCACATCACTTGCATCAACAGCTAATTTGAAACATTTGTCAAAATCAGGTGCTAAAAGAACTGGTGTGCTCTTTAGTATGGCTTTCAAGCGATCAAAGGCAACTTGACAGTTATCATTCCATTTGAACTTAACATTTTTCTTTAATAAATTTGTTAAAGGTTCAGCTATTATAGAAAAATTCTTACAAAACTTTCTATAGTAGCCAGCCATACCAAGAAATCGCATCAGTTGCTTTTTAGTAGCAGGCACAGGAAACTCAGAGATAGCATTGACCTTAGATTCTAAAGGTTTAACTTGACCCTGTCCCACAAGATGTCCTAAGAAAGTAACAGTAGCATGACAAAATTCTGTTTTTCCAAGATTAATAGTCAATTTTGCATCACTGAGACGGTCGAAGAATTGTTTGATTCTTTGAAGGTGGTCACTCCATGTATCTGTATAGATAATGACATCATCGATGTATGCGTCACAGCCATCTAAGCCAGCTATAACCATATTTACAAGCCGCTGAAACGTCGCAGGAGAATTTTTCATCCCAAACGGCATAACTTTGTACTGGTACAGACCAGTTGGAGTAGCAAATGCTGATACTTCTTTAGCCCTATCAGTGAGCGGAACTTGCCAGAATCCTTTCAGAAGGTCAAATTTGGTGACATATTTAGAATTACCGACTTTGTCAATACAGTCATCAATTCTTGGTATTGGAAAAGAGTCAGTTTTTGTCACAGAGTTCACTTTTCGATAGTCAGTACACATTCTGTATGTTCCATTTGGCTTTGGAACTAATATACATGGTGAACTGTAATTACTTTGGCTGGGTTCAATAAAATCATTCTCCAATAAGTAATTCACTTCATCTTGAAGGGCTTTTTGTTTCACTGGATTCATTCTATAAGGATGTTGTTTTATTGGTTGAGAACCTTCCACAATGACATCATGATATATTTTATCAGTTCTTGTGGGGATGTCAGGAAACAAATGTTTATATTCATTAATCAACTGTTTCAGCTCTTCTCGTTGAGATGGCTCCAAATGTGAAAGTTTGTCGTCAAGATTCTTTAGTATTTCAGAGTTCTCAAGTTTAGGTGGACCAGGAACAGATTTTTCACTAAAGTCTGAATTAACTTCTGATTCAATCACATTTGATTCTTGTGGGACAGTGTTTACAACTGTAACCGGTTCTGAAATAGAGCTATCGCTGTCAAAATACTTTTTTAACATATTCACATGACACATTTGTTTATTTTTACGCCTTCCAGGAGTATTGATAATATAATTCAAATCACTTGTTTTCTTATCAATAGTATACGGGCCATAATATCTTGCCTGTAAGGGTCGGCCAGGTATTGGCAAAAGAGCAAGGACTTTATCACCTGGTTCGAATTTCCTATCAACACTATGCTTGTCATATCTTGCCTTCATTTTGCTCTGAGATGATTTAAGATTTGACCTAGCAACCTCACATGCCCTAGACAGTTTATTTCTGAAGTCAGAAACATACTGTAACAAGTTCAAGGGTGTTTCATCATCAGCAAGAAATTTCTCTTTTAAGAGTGTTAATGGCCCACGAACAGAATGACCAAAAACTAACTCAAAGGGGCTAAAGCCAAGAGATTCTTGAACAGATTCTCTGACTGCAAATAATAGCAAATGAATACCTTCATCCCAATTTTTATCAGTATCAAAACAATGTGACCTTATCATATTCTTTAGGGTCTGATGAAATCTTTCTAAAGCACCTTGACTTTCAGGGTGATAAGCAGATGACCGATATTGCTTGATACCTAATTCATGCATAACCTGTTGGAATATGCCTGACATGAAGTTTGATCCTTGATCAGACTGAACTGATTTTGGAAGGCCAACAAAAGTAAAGAACTTGACAAGAGCCTTAATAATTGACTTTGCCTTAATGTTTCTTAAAGGAATTGCTTCTGGGAAGCGGGTAGAAGCACACATAATTGTCAACAAATATTCAGAACCTGACTTGGTTTTTGGTAAAGGACCAACGCAGTCTATTATTATTCGACTGAAAGGTTCATTAAAAGCTGGAATGGGTTGTAACCTTGCTTTTGGAATAACTTGGTTAGGTTTCCCTACCATTTGACAAGTGTGGCAACTTTTACAATATTTGGAAACGTCCGATTTAAGTCCAGGCCAAAAGTAATGAGTCATAATCTTGTGATAAGTCTTGTTTACACCTAAATGACCAGACATTGGACTTTCATGTGCTATACTAAGTATTTCATGGCGATATGACTTTGGAACAACAATTTGGTGATAAACAGCCCAATCGTCATCAGCTCGGACATCAAATGGTCGCCATTTTCTCATCAGAATACCATTCTTTTTATAGTAACAAACAAGATTCTGAGACATTTCTTTTTCGGGTAATGCCCTATCAATTAACTTTGAAATCTCAGGATCATTTTGCTGTTCCTGGATTAACTTTGACTTTGAATGCGTTTCATGACCTTGGTCATTTGACCTTGGAGATGACTGACAAAATTTTGACGAGTCTGTCTGAGTATCAGGCAGACTAAGATTGAAAGACTTTTTAATCTCGTCATTGAAATATTGACCAACAAAAGTATCAGTTAAGTCAATATCAATTGAATTTTTCAAGGAAGCTTTTTTAGCCATACCCCGAGTTACTGCACATGAAGGGTACAAATCAGGTATTTCCTGCAAAATAGGATCATCTGTTTGACCTACATTAGGTGTGTCAGTTACAAGAGGATTAACAACAACCTTATCTCCAGCTAAGTCATTGCCTAGCAATAAATGTACACCTTTAAATGGTAAAGAATGTTTAACACCAACAACCACAGAACCAGTAACCAAATCTGAGGACAAATTAACCTTATGAAGAGGAACATTAATAACACCACACTCTACACCCTGAATAAGGACACTAGTACCAGACGAAGTCTTCTCAGAAAAAGGCAGAACATCTGCTAAAATAAGAGATTGAGAAGCTCCTGTGTCTCTTAAAATTTTAATAGGGGTAGGTGGGCACATATCACCTGAAAGTGATACAAAACCATCCAACATGAACGGTTCAAAAATCTCCATACAGGAATCAGAATTTGGTTCTGCCTTAACAATTGAATTTAACTCAAAAGAAGGCTGTGATTTAGGCTTAAGGCTGGTGAGCCCTGTAGGTTTGGCTGCACTCAGTTCCTTCTTCCTTTTTAATCTAAAACATTCTGAAATAAGGTGACCTGGTTTTTTACAAAAAGTACAATGTACTCGAGATAAGGGATTTTGAACATTGGTTTCACCAGTAGACTCTGGTTTAGGTGAATTCGATTGACTAGATATGCTAGATGAATCACCAGACATAGATTTATTTTGGGGATGTGAGGAAGCAGGTTTTGCTTTATTAACAAAGGAATTTTTGTGTGTAAGGTAGTAATCATCAGCTAAGCGAGCTGCTTCATGTATAGTTTCAACATTTTTTTCATCTAAATGTGACTTAATGTCAGATTGAATGCAATTTTTGAATTGTTCAATTAATATAAGTTGTCTAAGATTATCATAATTTTGGTCTATTTTCTTAGAATAGCACCACCTGTCAAATAATTTTTCTTCGTTTCTTGCAAATTCAACGTGAGTCTGGCCAGATTCTTTTCTACAACTTCTAAATTGTTGTCTGTATGCTTCTGGAACCAGCTCATAACCTTTGAGAATGAGTTCTTTTACAGTATTATAATCATTACTTTGTTCTGTTCTAAGTTGCGAATAAATATTGCGAGCTTTTCCTACTAAGACACTTTGGAGAAGTAAGGTCCATTGCTCCTTTGGCCATTTCAAGTTATTTGCAACTTTTTCAAAATGTTCGAAATATGTATCAACTTCATTTTCTTGAAATTGAGGGACAAGCCTAAAATGTTTTGTTACATCAAAGTGGTCATTATACATATATCTGGGCTGATTTGCTCTATCTTGAATTTCTAATTCTTTTAATCGTAATTGAAATTCTCGTTCTTTTTCTCGTTCTCTCTCTGCTCTTTCTTCTCTTTCCCTCTCTCTTTCTATTTCTTGTTCTCTCTCTTCTCTTTCTCGTTCTTCCTTTTCTCTTTGAAATTGCCTTTCTCTTTCTTTTTCTTCAATTTCTAATTGTTTTTCTTGTAATTTTCTCTCTTCTCTCTCTCTTTCTATTTCCAATTCCTTCTTCCTTTGTTGAAGTTTTAACAGTTCAAGCTCTCTTGAGCTTGAAACTGATGGAACATCAACAATGAGAGACAGAGCCTTTTCATCAAAAATGTCCTCATCAACAAAATATTGAACCAAAATATTCTTAATTTCATGCTTTCGCAATGAGGACTTGACTTCTTTTAATTCATAATGCTTGGCAAGATTGAGCAAATCAGGCTTTTTACCCAAATTCAATAACTCCACAGAAGGTTCGTGCGTAAATTTTTCTAAGTCAAAAGACATGATAGCTTGTTGCTGTATTCAAGTAAGATTTCGATAAATAATAGTAAAGGTGCACTCTAGATTTATCAAAATTGAAATATGAAATTAATTTCTTAAATAATTTTGAACAGCAGATTTAAATGAAGAATTTGTTTGATTTGTTTTGTTTTGTATGTTTGTCTGATATTCGTATCCCGGACGAGCCCCCAAATTGTTACGTGCCAATGTAACACGAACAAAGAAGCCAGCAACAAACTTTACAATTAACAATATTTATTGACAATAATACCAGAATTATTGACAATATGAAATTAATACAAAAACAATTTACAATACCTTGAATGTTTAATCCTAAAGTTTTAATTTTAGATCCAATTCAATTAAGTTCCTGGTCCACAAATAATAAGTCCAATAATATCCGAATTTAAAATTAAACACGCTTTCAAACACACTTTTAAGATAACGAGAAATCCCCTTTTAGTTTAACACAGTACTACTAAATGAAACCATAAGTCTAAATCAAGTGAACCAAGAATGCTGTAGGAACCCCTTTATATAATACTATAGAACAATCTGGAATAGTATAGAACATAAGAATACTCTAGAGTCTGAATCACCTTCCAAAAGGCCTTTCTAGAAAGATCTAAAATCTTCTACATATCTATTACCTTAAAGTGTCAAGAGATATTGGAAAATCCCCAGACTAATTCTAAAAATAGACATGGTAAATACCATTAGGTTTATTTATAGCTTATACATAACACTTTCCCCTTTGAAAGAAAAAAGAAAGGTTTATGAAATAAATCTTTCTTTTTGTATTATCTTTAGCATATACAATGATTATATACTTTACATAATTGATAATATCATGATTTGTTGAAACATTTCAGCACATCTAGCATGAAAATACAAACAATTTTCATCAAAAGAATTGAAAAAGATATATATATATATATATATATATACAAACATATATACATATAAACAAAAAATATAGTGAAATATAATGAAATGGTACTGTTAAATTCAATTTTATATTAAAGATAAGACAATTCAAAATTTTAGACTTGACAGAGCATCTGGTATAATATTGTCTTTTCCTTTAATGTGTCTTACATCAAGATCAAATTCTTGAAGTGACAAACTCCACCTCAATAATCTTTGGTTCTTACTCTTAAGTTTGTGAAGAAAACTTAAGGGATTGTGGTCACTGAAAACAACTATAGGAGAAGTTGCAGATGTTAAATAAACTTCAAAATGTTGGATTGCCAAAATCAGAGCAAGACATTCCTTTTCAATGGTGGAGTAGTTTTTCTGATGTTTGTTTAATTTTTAGCTCCACTGGCTGAAAGCCACTGGGGCTATTGTCATGGCGTTGTGTCCGTCGTGCGTCCGTCCGTCCGTCCGTCCGTGCGTGCGTCCGGTCGTAAACTTTTCTTTAAAAATCTTCTCCTCAGAAACTACTGGATGGATTTCAACCAAACTTCACAGGAATGATCCTTGGGTGACCCTCTTTCAAAGTTGTTCAAGAAATTTTGATCCAATGAAAAACATGGATTTAATGGGTGTGGCTAATTTCCAAATATGGTAAAAAGTGAATTTTCTCAAATTCTAATCAATAGATACCTATTAAATTTTCCATGAATGATCCTTGGGTGACCCTTTATCAGTGTACAAAAAATCATTGTGATTGGATAGAAAATATGCATTTTATGGGCAGAGGTCATTTCTCTATATGTTATATAGTGGAAATTTTGAAAATCATTTTCTCAGAATCTAACTGATGGATATCAACCAAATTTCACTGGAATGATCCTTGGGTGACCCTTTATCAGTCTACAAAAAATTATTGTGATCTGATGGAAAAATATGCATTTTATGGGCGGAGGTCATTTCTCTATATGTTATTTAGTGGAAACTTTGCAAATCATTTTCTCAGAATCTATTTTTTGGATATCAACCAAATTTCACAGGTATGATCCTTGAGTGACCCTTTATCAGTGTACCAATTAATTATACTTATTGGATGAAAAATATGCATTTTATGGGTGGAGGTCATTCCTCAATATGTTAAATAGTGGAAACTATGAAAATCATTTTCTTAGAATGTAACTGATGGATATCAATTAAACTTTTTTGGTATGATCTTTGGGTGACCCATTATCATGCAGCCAAAAATTATTTTGATTTGATGAAAAATATGTCTTTTAAGAGTTGAGGTCATTTCTCTATCTGTTATATAGTTGAAACTTTGAAAATCATTTTCAACATCAGTAGAACCCAAAATATCTAAAAATCTAGTCAAAACATTTATTTGCTTTTACAAGAATTTCAAGCCTGTGGAGCGACTCAAGCCATTCATGGCTTTCTAGTTTAGAATAATAACAAACTGGATGATCTATACCATCATCGTCTTCTTGCAAAAGAACAGCACCAATACCCACATCACTTGCATCAACAGCTAATTTGAAACATTTGTCAAAATCAGGTGCTAAAAGAACTGGTGTGCTCTTTAGTATGGCTTTCAAGCGATCAAAGGCAACTTGACAGTTATCATTCCATTTGAACTTAACATTTTTCTTTAATAAATTTGTTAAAGGTTCAGCTATTATAGAAAAATTCTTACAAAACTTTCTATAGTAGCCAGCCATACCAAGAAATCGCATCAGTTGCTTTTTAGTAGCAGGCACAGGAAACTCACAGATAGCATTGACCTTAGATTCTAAAGGTTTAACTTGACCCTGTCCCACAAGATGTCCTAAGAAAGTAACAGTAGCATGACAAAATTCTGTTTTTCCAAGATTAATAGTCAATTTTGCATCACTGAGACGGTCGAAGAATTGTTTGATTCTTTGAAGGTGGTCACTCCATGTATCTGTATAGATAATGACATCATCGATGTATGCGTCACAGCCATCTAAGCCAGCTATAACCATATTTACAAGCCGCTGAAACGTCGCAGGAGAATTTTTCATCCCAAACGGCATAACTTTGTACTGGTACAGACCAGTTGGAGTAGCAAATGCTGATACTTCTTTAGCCCTATCAGTGAGCGGAACTTGCCAGAATCCTTTCAGAAGGTCAAATTTGGTGACATATTTAGAATTACCGACTTTGTCAATACAGTCATCAATTCTTGGTATTGGAAAAGAGTCAGTTTTTGTCACAGAGTTCACTTTTCGATAGTCAGTACACATTCTGTATGTTCCATTTGGCTTTGGAACTAATATACATGGTGAACTGTAATTACTTTGGCTGGGTTCAATAAAATCATTCTCCAATAAGTAATTCACTTCATCTTGAAGGGCTTTTTGTTTCACTGGATTCATTCTATAAGGATGTTGTTTTATTGGTTGAGAACCTTCCACAATGACATCATGATATATTTTATCAGTTCTTGTGGGGATGTCAGGAAACAAATGTTTATATTCATTAATCAACTGTTTCAGCTCTTCTCGTTGAGATGGCTCCAAATGTGAAAGTTTGTCGTCAAGATTCTTTAGTATTTCAGAGTTCTCAAGTTTAGGTGGACCAGGAACAGATTTTTCACTAAAGTCTGAATTAACTTCTGATTCAATCACATTTGATTCTTGTGGGACAGTGTTTACAACTGTAACCGGTTCTGAAATAGAGCTATCGCTGTCAAAATACTTTTTTAACATATTCACATGACACATTTGTTTATTTTTACGCCTTCCAGGAGTATTGATAATATAATTCAAATCACTTGTTTTCTTATCAATAGTATACGGGCCATAATATCTTGCCTGTAAGGGTCGGCCAGGTATTGGCAAAAGAGCAAGGACTTTATCACCTGGTTCGAATTTCCTATCAACACTATGCTTGTCATATCTTGCCTTCATTTTGCTCTGAGATGATTTAAGATTTGACCTAGCAACCTCACATGCCCTAGACAGTTTATTTCTGAAGTCAGAAACATACTGTAACAAGTTCAAGGGTGTTTCATCATCAGCAAGAAATTTCTCTTTTAAGAGTGTTAATGGCCCACGAACAGAATGACCAAAAACTAACTCAAAGGGGCTAAAGCCAAGAGATTCTTGAACAGATTCTCTGACTGCAAATAATAGCAAATGAATACCTTCATCCCAATTTTTATCAGTATCAAAACAATGTGACCTTATCATATTCTTTAGGGTCTGATGAAATCTTTCTAAAGCACCTTGACTTTCAGGGTGATAAGCAGATGACCGATATTGCTTGATACCTAATTCATGCATAACCTGTTGGAATATGCCTGACATGAAGTTTGATCCTTGATCAGACTGAACTGATTTTGGAAGGCCAACAAAAGTAAAGAACTTGACAAGAGCCTTAATAATTGACTTTGCCTTAATGTTTCTTAAAGGAATTGCTTCTGGGAAGCGGGTAGAAGCACACATAATTGTCAACAAATATTCAGAACCTGACTTGGTTTTTGGTAAAGGACCAACGCAGTCTATTATTATTCGACTGAAAGGTTCATTAAAAGCTGGAATGGGTTGTAACCTTGCTTTTGGAATAACTTGGTTAGGTTTCCCTACCATTTGACAAGTGTGGCAACTTTTACAATATTTGGAAACGTCCGATTTAAGTCCAGGCCAAAAGTAATGAGTCATAATCTTGTGATAAGTCTTGTTTACACCTAAATGACCAAACATTGGACTTTCATGTGCTATACTAAGTATTTCATGGCGATATGACTTTGGAACAACAATTTGGTGATAAACAGCCCAATCGTCATCAGCGCGGACATCAAATGGTCGCCATTTTCTCATCAGAATACCATTCTTTTTATAGTAACAAACAAGATTCTGAGACATTTCTTTTTCGGGTAATGCCCTATCAATTAACTTTGAAATCTCAGGATCATTTTGCTGTTCCTGGATTAACTTTGACTTTGAATGCGTTTCATGACCTTGGTCATTTGACCTTGGAGATGACTGACAAAATTTTGACGAGTCTGTCTGAGTATCAGGCAGACTAAGATTGAAAGACTTTTTAATCTCGTCATTGAAATATTGACCAACAAAAGTATCAGTTAAGTCAATATCAATTGAATTTTTCAAGGAAGCTTTTTTAGCCATACCCCGAGTTACTGCACATGAAGGGTACAAATCAGGTATTTCCTGCAAAATAGGATCATCTGTTTGACCTACATTAGGTGTGTCAGTTACAAGAGGATTAACAACAACCTTATCTCCAGCTAAGTCATTGCCTAGCAATAAATGTACACCTTTAAATGGTAAAGAATGTTTAACACCAACAACCACAGAACCAGTAACCAAATCTGAGGACAAATTAACCTTATGAAGAGGAACATTAATAACACCACACTCTACACCCTGAATAAGGACACTAGTACCAGACGAAGTCTTCTCAGAAAAAGGCAGAACATCTGCTAAAATAAGAGATTGAGAAGCTCCTGTGTCTCTTAAAATTTTAATAGGGGTAGGTGGGCACATATCACCTGAAAGTGATACAAAACCATCCAACATGAACGGTTCAAAAATCTCCATACAGGAATCAGAATTTGGTTCTGCCTTTACAATTGAATTTAACTCAAAAGAAGGCTGTGATTTAGGCTTAAGGCTGGTGAGCCCTGTAGGTTTGGCTGCACTCAGTTCCTTCTTCCTTTTTAATCTAAAACATTCTGAAATAAGGTGACCTGGTTTTTTACAAAAAGTACAATGTACTCGAGATAAGGGATTTTGAACATTGGTTTCACCAGTAGACTCTGGTTTAGGTGAATTCGATTGACTAGATATGCTAGATGAATCACCAGACATAGATTTATTTTGGGGATGTGAGGAAGCAGGTTTTGCTTTATTAACAAAGGAATTTTTGTGTGTAAGGTAGTAATCATCAGCTAAGCGAGCTGCTTCATGTATAGTTTCAACATTTTTTTCATCTAAATGTGACTTAATGTCAGATTGAATGCAATTTTTGAATTGTTCAATTAATATAAGTTGTCTAAGATTATCATAATTTTGGTCTATTTTCTTAGAATAGCACCACCTGTCAAATAATTTTTCTTCGTTTCTTGCAAATTCAACGTGAGTCTGGCCAGATTCTTTTCTACAACTTCTAAATTGTTGTCTGTATGCTTCTGGAACCAGCTCATAACCTTTGAGAATGAGTTCTTTTACAGTATTATAATCATTACTTTGTTCTGTTCTAAGTTGCGAATAAATATTGCGAGCTTTTCCTACTAAGACACTTTGGAGAAGTAAGGTCCATTGCTCCTTTGGCCATTTCAAGTTATTTGCCACTTTTTCAAAATGTTCGAAATATGTATCAACTTCATTTTCTTGAAATTGAGGGACAAGCCTAAAATGTTTTGTTACATCAAAGTGGTCATTATACATATATCTGGGCTGATTTGCTCTATCTTGAATTTCTAATTCTTTTAATCGTAATTGAAATTCTCGTTCTTTTTCTCGTTCTCTCTCTGCTCTTTCTTCTCTTTCCCTCTCTCTTTCTATTTCTTGTTCTCTCTCTTCTCTTTCTCGTTCTTCCTTTTCTCTTTGAAATTGCCTTTCTCTTTCTTTTTCTTCAATTTCTAATTGTTTTTCTTGTAATTTTCTCTCTTCTCTCTCTCTTTCTATTTCCAATTCCTTCTTCCTTTGTTGAAGTTTTAACAGTTCAAGCTCTCTTGAGCTTGAAACTGATGGAACATCAACAATGAGAGACAGAGCCTTTTCATCAAAAATGTCCTCATCAACAAAATATTGAACCAAAATATTCTTAATTTCATGCTTTCGCAATGAGGACTTGACTTCTTTTAATTCATAATGCTTGGCAAGATTGAGCAAATCAGGCTTTTTACCCAAATTCAATAACTCCACGGAAGGTTCGTGCGTAAATTTTTCTAAGTCAAAAGACATGATAGCTTGTTGCTGTATTCAAGTAAGATTTCGATAAATAATAGTAAAGGTGCACTCTAGATTTATCAAAATTGAAATATGAAATTAATTTCTTAAATAATTTTGAACAGCAGATTTAAATGAAGAATTTGTTTGATTTGTTTTGTTTTGTATGTTTGTCTGATATTCGTATCCCGGACGAGCCCCCAAATTGTTACGTGCCAATGTAACACGAACAAAGAAGCCAGCAACAAACTTTACAATTAACAATATTTATTGACAATAATACCAGAATTATTGACAATATGAAATTAATACAAAAACAATTTACAATACCTTGAATGTTTAATCCTAAAGTTTTAATTTTAGATCCAATTCAATTAAGTTCCTGGTCCACAAATAATAAGTCCAATAATATCCGAATTTAAAATTAAACACGCTTTCAAACACACTTTTAAGATAACGAGAAATCCCCTTTTAGTTTAACACAGTACTACTAAATGAAACCATAAGTCTAAATCAAGTGAACCAAGAATGCTGTAGGAACCCCTTTATATAATACTATAGAACAATCTGGAATAGTATAGAACATAAGAATACTCTAGAGTCTGAATCACCTTCCAAAAGGCCTTTCTAGAAAGATCTAAAATCTTCTACATATCTATTACCTTAAAGTGTCAAGAGATATTGGAAAATCCCCAGACTAATTCTAAAAATAGACATGGTAAATACCATTAGGTTTATTTATAGCTTATACATAACATCTGTCTGTCCGTCCGTCCGTCCGTACGTCTGTCCGATTTTCTTGTCAACCCAACTCCTCCTAAGTTTCTGGCTGGATCTTCTTGAAACTTGGTCAATGTTATCACCTCAATTGGTAGATGTGCATGAAGGAAGGATTTTATGGTTCGTTGATTTTTGCCTGAGTTATGCCCCTTAAAAACTTAGTCTCAGGGTCCACTTTTCTTGTCAACGCAACTCCTCCTAAATTTCTGGCTGGATCTTCTTGAAACTTGGTCAATGTTATCACCTCAATTGGTAGATGTGCATGAAGGAAGGATTTTATGGTTCGTTGATTTTTGCCTGAGTTATGCCCCTTAAGAACTTAGTCTCTGGGTCCACTTTTCTTGTCAACGCAACTCCTCCTAAGTTTCTGGCTGGATCTTCTTGAAACTTGGTCAATGTTATCACCTTAATTGGTAGATGTGCATGAAGGAAGGATTTTATGGTTCATTGATTTTTGCCTGAGTTATGCCCCTTAAAAACTTAGTCTCTGGGGCTTATTCCCTCAGTTATGCCCCCTTAAAATTTAATCTCTGGGGCTTATTGAAATTGCAGCCTTGTGAATGCAACTCTTCCTAAGTTTCTGGCTGGATCTAAATGAAACTTGGTGGATGTTAAAACCGAAATTGGTAGATGAGCATGAAATAAGGATTTTATGGTTCATTAATTTTACCCTAAATTATGCCCCCTTAAAACTTAGTATCTAGGGCTTATTGAAATTGCAGCCTTTTGAACGCAACTCCTCCTTACTTTTTGTCTTTATTTAAATGAAACTTGGTCAATGTCATCACCATAATTTGTAGATGTACATGGATCAAGGATTTTATGGCTCATTTATTTCCCTGAATTATGCCCCCTTAAAACTTAGTGTCTGGGGCTTATTGAAATTGCAGCCTTGTGAAGGCAACTCCTCCTAACTTTTTGTCTTGATTTAAATGAAACTTGGTCATTTTGAATTTGGTTCTGTCAAAATAAGTAGTGTCTACAATTATTTGCGTGAAACAGTAGCAAAGTGGTGGCGTTTTTTGTGACGATGGCACTCGTGTTGTCTTTCTGTAAACAACTAAAGATGAACAAGTTTACGTGGATGATCAAAGTTTGGTTTTGTCTTCACTGGTATGGACAAAATTCACCTTAGATCACTCTTTTAACTTTGTGCATCTATATCCCTTAAGTTTTGCATCAAAACAGTCTCCTATTGTCACAGCCAAAAACAGGTTAAAGAAATGGAATATTACTACAGTTTTTAGCTCCACTAGCTGAAAGCCACTGGGGCTATTGTCATGGCGTTGTCTGTTCGTCCGTGCGTCCTTCATAAACTTTTCTTTAAAAATCTTCTCCTCAGAAACTACTAGATGAATTTCAACCAAACTTCACAGGAATGATCCTCTTTCAAAGTTGTTCACGAAATTTTGATCCAATGAAAAACATGGATTTAATTGGCGTGGCTAATTTCCAAATATGGTAAAAAGTGACTTTTCTCAGATTCTAATTGATGGATACCAATGAAATTTTACTTGAATGATCCTTGTGTGACCTTTATCAGTCTACAAAAGATTATTGAAATCGGATGAAAAATATGCATTTTATGGGCAGAGGTCATTTCTCTATATGTTAAATAGTGGAAACTTTGGAAATTATTTTTTCAGAATCTAAATGATGGATATCAACCAAATTTCACTGGAATAATTCTTGAGTGACCCTCTATCAGTCCACAAAAAATTATTGCATTCGGATGAAAAATATGTATTTTATGGGCGGAGGTCATTTCTATATATGTTATGTAGTGGAAACTTTGGAATTCAATTTTTCAGAGTCTAAATGATGGATACCAATGAAATTTTATATGAATGATCCTTGAGTGACCCTCTTTCAGTCTACCAAAAATTATTGTGATCGGGTGAAAAATATGCATTTTATGAGCGGAGGTCATTTCTCTATGTGTTATATAGTGGAAACTTTGAAAATCATTTTCTCAGAATCTAAATAATGGATACCAATGAAATTTTATATGAATGATCCTTGAGTGACACTCTTTCAGTCTACCACAAATTATCGTGATCGGATGAAAATATGCATTTTATGGGCAGATGTCATTTTCTATATGTTATTCAGTTGAAACTTTGAAAATCATTTTCAACATCAGTAGAATCCAAAATATTTAAAAATCTAGTCAAAACTATTATTGCTTTACAAGAATTTCAAGCCTGTGGAGCGACTCAAGCCATCATGGCTTTCTAGTTCTTTCTTACAAGCCTTATCTATCAAGTAATTATTGAGTAGGTTGTCAAGAACTAAATTTAACCAGGCAGAATGTTGAGTTAATTGATATTCTATGCAAAATACAAATTTATATTCGTTTATTGGTTTAAAAAATCCAGTTACAGGATTGTCACCAAGAACATACATACAATAAACATACAAGAAAGATAAGACAAGACAAGATATGGCCAGTTAGAAGGAAGATTGTTTTGTGATCTTTTTATTAAATTTCTGGAAAAAAAACTTATCTTATCAAAAGTCCTTTTACAAATTTTGCCTATAACCCAAAGATGTATAGTTAACTTTTTTGGGGTACACAAATTGAATGTCAAAGTAATTTGGTGTTTGAAAACACTTTGTCTATCTTAAATGATTTGCCTCTACTGGGACAAATCCAGAATGAGGAATCTGTTTGTCCAGGTTATGAAAGTTTTCATGAAAATCTGTTCAATGTATACATTATGATGTAATTTCAGCATACCTGTGTTGGATTTCCCAAATTGTGTAGTAGGAGAACAGAATGAGCTCACTGCAGAAGCTTTGGTAAGTGTAAATATACTTGAAACATCATGCCAATTCTTCATTTTCAACAAAGATTAAGATTTATAAAAAACTAAGAATACTTGATACATTTGCAGTTACTTTAAATATCAACCAATCTGAAATGTCTTTTGATCACAGGTAAAGTTCTAAAGTCTCAAAGGTTGGCGGCCAACATGCCAAAAAAGCAGCTTGTTGGATGACCGACCAAATTGTCATAGCTACAGCTTAACCAAGGCTGTATTTATGACATTTTCGTCTCTCAATTATAATACAATGTATAGTGAAAAAATGACATGAAGTTATATGTGATATTAAATTACTTTTTCCAGGAAAAGGGAGACAATCAGCCATATTGTTGGAGAAATATATTCTCATGTATAAATCTGTTAAGAATTCTCAACAAACTTACAAAATGGAAACACTCTAGAACAATGGTTAGTATGCATTATGTCATTCAGGCCCTGTGTTTAAGATTATATCATTTGTAAAATGTTACCCCACCTTGTATGCATTCTTGCATGCAAAAGGGGCTACAATTTCTTATTGCAAACATTTTGGCATTCTGAATGTAGGGCAGATGAGAGAAATTTTATAAATGATTCTAAGTTCCCTGTAACTGTAGATTTTACCTACTTTGTATGATATTTTATGTTTCGAACATTATTCTATTTTTGCAGAACAAAAGTCCCTGATAATATAATTTTGAAGTTGCAGGTTTTAGAAATTTTGGATTATTAGATGAATTAATAACATAATTGCACATAGAAAAAAAACCCATCTCACTTAAAACTTAAAAAATGTGTAACAAACCGAGCGCAATGACAGACATGATCCACCATCGAGGGAAAAGGAACCTTGACCCTAATTTTGTTGACTCTGTCTCTCAGAAATATCTATAGCCATTTAGCTCAGGGCAGGTCTCTCAAGTTTGCAAATTCACAGCAAATTTTAGTCCCCTTTGTGTAGTTACAAATGCATTAACCAACAATATTATTAACGGTTTTGAAAAAGAAAAATCGCATATTTTCTTGTGGTTGTACTAAATTAGTATGTTTTATTGCAGATGTTAGTAGTGTTCAAATCAGCACCAATCCTGAAGCGTGCCCTCAAGGTCCGTCATGCCATGATGCAGCTGTACATTCTGAAGCTTCTCAAAATGCAGACGAAATATCTTGGACGGCAGTGGAGGAAATCCAACATGAAAACCATGTCAGCCATCTATCAGAAAGTTCGACATCGACTCAATGATGACTGGGCATATGGCAATGGTAGGTCATAAATAAGCCTCATTTTGCTGATTATGATTTATTAGTCCCCCACCGGTTACCAGTTGGGGGACTGAAGGTTTGCTCGATTCCGTCTGTCTGTCCGTCCATTCGTCCGTCAGTCTGTCTGTCAGTCACACTTTTGTCTTGGCTATATCTTCTAAACCATATGTACTTGGTACACATATAGATCTCATTGAGGAAAAGTGTCATGTTCAAGAACCGTTACTTTGTCACGCCCACTTTTTGAGTTATTGCCCTTTGTTGTTTTTAGCCTTACATTCTTGTCCGGATCATATCTCCTAGACTATAAGAGCTAGCAGCATCAAGCTTTGCACACTTATAGATCTCATTGAGGAGAAGTGACATGTTTAAGATCCATAACTCTGCCACACCCACTTTTTGAGTTATTACCCTTTGTTGTTTTTAGCCTTACATTCTTGTCCGGATCATATCTCCTAGACTATAAGTGCTAGCAACTTTGTACACTGATAGATCTTATTGAGGACAAGTGTCATGTACAAGAACTGTCACTCTGCCATATCCACTTTTTGAGTTATTGCCCTTTGTTGTTTTTTATCCTGACATTTTTGTCCCGTACTTATCTCCTAAACCATAAGCCCAGCAACTTCAAACTTTGTACACTGGTAGATCTCATTGAGAAGAAGTGTAATGCACAAGAACTGTTACTCTGCCACATCCACTTTTTTAGTTATTGTCCGTTGTTGTTTTTTATCCTGACATTTTTTTCCGGACCATATCTCCTGAGCCATCAGTGCTAGCAACTTCAAACTTGGTACACTTATAGATCTCATTGAGGACAAGTGGCATGTACAAGAATCATTCTTCTCTGCCCACTTTTGGAGTTTTTGCCATTGGTTGTTTTTACTCTTATATTTTTGTTTGGGACATTTTGTTCAAAACCTAATGTGCTAGCAACTTCAAATTTTGTATACAGTTATAGATCTAGTAAGTAGGAGATATATTATAAGAAAGGATTTTTTGTTATCTGGTAGGGGACTCCTGTATTGCATCGCAATACGACATGCACTTGTTTCAGCTTAATGCCAAATCAGAAAATGTATTTATCTATCTTACTTTGAAAACTGAATATTTGTCTATTTTGGCTTAATACAATCACTGAAAATATGTTTATTTTGGCTTAGTGCATAAACTGGATATGTGTGTGTTTTCGCTGAATGCAAAAACTGACTATGTGCCTATACTTTTGCAATTTGTGATTCCATGTGGAAGAAATGCCAATGGCAGGAGCAAAGAGGAATTAAAGAATCTTTGCATTGGTAAATATATTATTAACCTGAGTTTTTTTCTTGCTCTTTCTTAAAACTTGTTACTGTTCAATGGTTATAAGGGTCTCTGATTATCTGGAGGGATCCCTGCTATAGCAATGGGGGATTCCTGTGAAACCCCATCGAAATTCAGTAAGTTTCGACCACTGCTGAGTACGCTCAATAGGCACAACCAAGACGGTCCCTTTTTGCCTGATATGTCTCAAACTATGTAAATTACAATTTTGATGGGTTAGTTCAAAAATTGTTTAAGTATCTTAAAATACAAACAATACATAAAATTGTGTCATATAACAGATCTTTTATCTAAAAAGGTGATTATTTTTTTTCTTTCTACAAGCACAATCTTCTTTTATCATAATACTTTCTACATAAAAAGATTACATGCTTTAACATCAATTTACATTTACTTAAAAGTATTTTTGATACCCTATTTATACAACCTGTCATAAATTGTGTCATAAAGTAAAGAATAAATGTACAATTCGTTGGCTCAGCGCGAAACAGTTATAACTCCCTATATGTTTATAGGGAGTTTCAACTGTTTTGTGCTGAGCCATCAAATTCTGATATGTCATTATTTCACCCTTCTTTATTAAAAAGGTCATTGTTATCCGTCAAGGTAACATAAGAACTTGCCAGGGGTGAATGTGTTTGAGTTACACATCATATTTCACAAATTAGATTTTTTTCTCCCTAAGTAAACATAAAATGAATCTTTATATTGAAATATTAAGGAAATATATCAATATATATAAATTCTACCTAGTTGTTCCCTGAAACATGTTTTTGGCATAGAAAGTATCTGTATGTTAAACCAATTAACCCTTAAGCAAGTAAAAAAAAATACACCTTTTAACACATTCCCATACAATCCATCTTCTTGATGGACTTCAAGAAAAGTGAGTTAAGGTTGTGGACCCGTAACAGTGCTGCAACATTTTGGACCTCATGAATTATCGTAATGTTGACTGAGGTTTCCAAATAAAAAACATTAGGAGATCTTGGTTTTAACTGTTAAAGTTCATTACTTCCAAAATATTGCGGATTTATTACGAGTCTACTACCTTATTCAAACATTGTGGAAAAAGTTATTTGTAGTTTCCCATAATGTTTTCACCCAAAAAGACAACAAAAAACAATAAAAGTGAATACAGCAACTAATGTGGAGAAATAAGAAATTGCTTCTTCTAAGCAATTTCTGCATCTTCCACAATGTTTCCCTAAAAGACCAAAAAGAAATCATCAACTTTAATAGTCTTCTGCAACTTCTTTCAATTTGGACAGGGCTAAAATTTTGTTGTGTTGTAATGGGTTAACCACTTATCTCCATATTATCCCACTATTAAAAACACTGCAGGAAATAGCTTTTAGATATCATGTGGGTAAAGAAGTGATCAATTGAAAAAAATAATCATGGGAGAAAAAAAGCAAATCAAAGAATATGAATTTAGCAAAATGCTATCTTTTGGTTAAATGCCGGTTAAACCTGCAATTTAACTTTCTTAGGAAATAGCTCTTTAGAAATTATAAGTATAAAAGAAATCTGGGAAATAATATCGTGGAAAAAGAAGCAGATTATAGGAAGAAGTTTTTAATCAAAATGCAATATTTTTTTTTTGTTTTCAACAGTGACATGTGGTTGTGTGAAGATTTTATCAACATCCCAAATCAATTAATATTGACTGGTATGCAGGAAATATGTCCTGCCCCTTTAATGTTTGCACATGCGTGATAAGTAGGTAGTCTTTGTTCTTGTAGATTGTCATCAGAGATAGGATACATACTGTATTAATGATGACATTCTCTTCACCTTATTGCAAAATCCCCCCCCCCCAAAAAAAATGACATTCTCTTCACCTGATTGCAAAATCAAAAAAAAAAAAAAAAGATGACATTCTCTTCACCTTATTGCAAAATCCCCCCCCCCCCCAAAAAAAAAAAGATGACATTCTCTTCACCTTATTGCAAAATCCCCCCCCCCAAAAAAAGATGACATTCTCTTCACCTTATTGCAAAATCCCCCCCCCCCCCAAAAAAAAAGATGACATTCTCTTCACCTTATTGCAAAATCCCCCCCCCCCCAAAAAAAAGATGACATTCTCTTCACCTTATTGCAAAATCCCCCCCCCCCCAAAAAAAAAAAGATGACATTCTCTTCACCTTATTGCAAAATCCCCCCCCCCCCCCCCAAAAAAAAAAAGTTGACATTCTCTTCACCTTATTGCAAAATCCCCCCCCCCCAAAAAAAAAGATGACATTCTCTTCACCTGATTGCAAAATCCCCCTAAAAAGATGACATTCTTTACACCTTATTGCAAAATCCCAAAAAGTGTCTATACTTTGTATAGACACTTACTGAGATTTTGCATTAAGGGGACAAGCTCTGCACTTTTTGCTTCATAAGTATGCAAATCTAAATAGTTATTTTCAAAAACTCTGAGTTGATTGTTTGCAACAATCACAGATCTAAAAGATGTGGTTGTGTGAAGAATTTACCAACATCCTAAATCAATTAATATTATTGACTGGTATGCAGGAAATATGTCCTGCCCCTTTAATGTTTGCACATGCGTGATAAGTAGGTAGCCTTTCTTCTTGTAGATTGTCATCAGAGATAATAAAACTGTATTATTGATAACAATCTGTGCACATTTAACCCCATTTATTTTTGCATTGATCTTGAAGTTAAAAACTCCTATAAATTCTTACAGATTATCATGTTCATAACTGAAGGAAAAGAAGTCATATTTAAAGGGTTCTAAATTAAAAATACATATTTACAATTAAAGCTCTAATAGAACCCAAGGGTTCTATTAGAATCATCATATTTCCATTAGAAAGGGATGTGTTTTTATGAGATGCTATGCAACATATAGATGGCTCAAAGAGAAACAGTTGTAACTGCCTATAAACAAACACGCAGTTACAACTGTTTCACGCTGAACCATCTATATTTGTTAAGCTGGTGAAGAAAATGGCCAAATATAAATATAATCTGCGCAAATTATTAATATTTGATTTTGGAAAAGGTGCATAAAACCTCTCTCAAGTTTTTAGTGACCTTAATTTTGTGGGTATTGGCCTTTATTAGGGGCTCAACAATTATGTAAAATCACATCAAAAATGGTTGATTTTTATCCCTGAAAAGGGGGGTGGGGTTTAATAAGAGCATGGGGCTCTATTAGAATTATAACGGTACTTAAAGTATAGGAAGTTTGTCTGTCCATCTGTCTGTCTTTAAGAACTAGGCCTGTGAACTTAATATGTTGTCATAACATCAACACTATTCAAGTTACAGTGGTCTCATTTAGTGTAAAGGTCCTCCTATGAACCATATCTTTGAAGCTCAAGATCATCTATCAAGGTCAAACTTTCTAAAAAAAAAAATGAATGATAGGGTGTATTAGTGTTTTACAAACACATCTTGTTCAATCTAAAGTCCAAAATAACCCACTATCTTTAGCTCTGTTTTAAATCTGGCTTGTTGGCTCAGTCAGTAGTGTGCTTGACTCATAAACAGGATAGAAGTGGGTTTTAGCACAACCAATGGCAGGTGGTGTAATTTTGCATGCCACTAGATGGGTAGTGTATTTTAGGGGGATACTCAACAGACAGAGTCCCAATCCACGCAGCTAAAATAAATGGGTAGGAGTGGTTATGATCCATTGCCTCTCTCTCTAGTAGGCATGGTAATATCTGGAATGAGAACTAAAAATACAAAGTAAATGTAACCCATCATGTTAAAAGGCACCATCTTGGAACTCTGTAAAATAAATATTCCAAAAAGGATAACATCCAGTATAGATCAACCAGAAGGTGAATTTCAGAAAACACATAGAAAGGTATAATTTTTTCTAAAGATTCTGAAATTTTTTTATCTTTTGAAAAGTTTTGACCATGGTCAGTCTATGCAGATTGTGCAGTCTAACACTTTGCACACTTTTTTGCATCCCTTTACGTGTGATGGGTCACAAATAAGAATTTCTCCACGCTTTATTGTATTGTATACTCAGTGATAAAAAGAATCTTGTAGTTAATCATTGCAAGACCTGACGGAAAAAAGGTGAGCTATAAATGTAAAGGTAGAATGGTAAATTAATTAGGGCTGAGGTCATGGTTCATATCTAAGGATGACAGGTTTTACATCATGCAAGACATGTTTTAGTTTTTAGATAGGACAAAATGTCACCTCAGGGACATGTAAACTTGGTATTTGAAAAAGTTCACGTTTACATTTCATATGCCAGAAGACAGTTGAAATGCATCAAACCCTTTCAAGTTTAATGATTGACTACCTACTTAGCATTAATTTCCTACCATTAACATTTTAAATGTGTCCTTAATGAGCTCATTTACCTATGACAAATTCTACACCTATTCTCAGGATATTGTATTCATTTACATGTAAAATTATAGTTGGGTTTATAGTTTGTATTTAGACTTTCAAACTTGAGGTCCTTTTACGATTCCTTTCCACAGCATATAACTCAGAGGTACAGATTAGAGGAGGGAAAGCAAGTCTAAAATCTTTATTTCTTATTGGAACCCTATGTTGTGGGTACTCTTCTGAATCGTCTCAATGAGACGATTCCAATGAGCAACCACAATTTAGGATTTGTGCAAGTATTATCAAAATAACTTGATCTAAAATCCAAAATACCCCCTCTATCTGTAGCTCTAAAATCCTTCCTATTTCACTCACAAATTTGTTAATAATCATAAATCTATAAGAGATGAGCAGCTTTAGGCTTGGTAAGGCTGTAGTATCATACTTTTGTGATAGATATGCGGAATTTATGGTTAGGTGCTCCAGTCAAAGCTTTACCGCTTTAAGTTTGATAAATCATTTAAAGAAAATGCATGACATTTTACAAATACTTGTCTAATTTCAGACATGGATGCCAGACCATGGGACTTTCAAGCTGAAGAATGTGCTCTGCGAGCCTGTGTGGACAGATTCAACAACCGACGATATGGGTCCAACGGTGCGGATCCAGACTTTAAACCTGTAGATAACTGTATTCTCAGTGTGCTAGGACAGCAGTTTGATCTGAGTGAGGAGTTTAAAGAAAATTATGACAGGTGGTTAGATATGGAAGTGTTTTCAAATCAAATAGACTGGGATCATGTTATTAGGCTCTGATATTTAGACTGGAACCTTTTACTTTTGGAATCATGCAGTCATAAATTCAGGCAAACATAAATAGCTATTGTAAGTTCAAAAACATGTTCATTGTTTAGTTACTGTCAATAGTTTGAAGAAACATTGAAACAAATTAAAGTTAAAGTGCTTTGTGTAAATAAATTGTAATTACAACTTGCATTTTTTTTACACTCACTGGCTAAAGCCTGTGCATGTATTAAGCATGGACATCAAAGCTATGACACGGGTCCATCATTTTTGAGGGCTGTGGCCTATAGACATACCTGAAGTCGACATTGCACTGAATCAAACAACTCCTCAGTTAATTGCAAATAGACAAACTAGTGCAATTTATTTTCAGCTCCAAGCTATTGTCATGACAGTGTGTCTTTAGTGTGTGCATGTGCCTGTGTGTATGTAAACTTTTCTTTAAACATCATCTTTTCCTAAACCGATGAGCCGTATCTGAGTTTCACTTTGATAGATATTGAAAGCCAGTGGAGCAATATAGGCCCTTTTGGGCCTCTTGTTCATCTCCATTGCAGGCAGTTCTTATTCAAAGTGGATTGGTTATGTCAACTCAATGAAAATGGCAAGTGAAGTGCAATTCGTATTAGTATTATGTATGTGAGCTTCGTTTACAAGTATATGTATATGAGCATGAGAACTATACAATTTTAAAATCATCCTTCATGCTTTTGTTAAAGATATACAGTAAATCTTGCTTAAGCGACCATGTCTATTAAGTGACCATTTCATTGAACAACTGTTTTCAAAATCCCCTTCTTTTAATCTAAATATCTTAAAAAAGTAGGAATTGTGTTCTAGAAGTTATATTGAAAATGAATCCAATTTAGTTCAACCTCACCAGAATCATCTCGGTGAGATGATTCTATTGAGTTTTAACAACATAGGATTAATGAGAATTTCGCAATAATATGTGTATTCAATCAAAAAAATATGTTTCTTATTAGATAACAATAGTAATATATTAAGCGGCCTTTTTCTTTAACAACCACTTTTTGTGGTCCTGTTAGTGGTTGCTTAAAATAAGTTTTACTGTACTTTATGCTCCTTGCTAAGTCCTTGATAAAGTTGCACATAAGATAGTAATATTTATGCTCCCCCCTATCGATAGATCTGGTTATATTGCTTTACCATCAGTCTGCCTGTTGGTCTGTCTGGGTAAACTTAATTTGGAAATAAGTCTTACTTGACTCCTCTCATTAATCTTCATTGTTGAAGGTCAAGGTCATATAATTAGGTAAAGGTTAATTATAAAACTCAATTTTCTTTAAAAGAAAAATGCCGATTTTCAGGCATTGGTGTTGACATACACATCATGTATTAGTTTTAATCCGATTTATGAGATATATTTCCTAGAAGCTTTGTATGATGCCCTTTTAATTTATATTATTATACATGTATGTATTTATTGTAATAAAATTTAATGATGAAATATTTCTTTTTTGCATTTTAATTTTGTTGAATCAATAAGTTTGTCACAGAATTATTACAAAGGAATACCTTATACATATTGTAAAAACACTCGGTATTTCAATATTTCAGCAAATTTGCCTTCTCATACAGTAAATTGCAGCTATAACAATACACATTGATCAGAAGAAAATACGTTGATATATCATTATATGCAATTCTCTAATGCTCTTTGGTGGATTTTTGAGGAATAAGTATAAATTATCACTTGATAAACCAGTGAAATTATCAAAAACTTACACCCTGTTTTTGTTCATTTCACCCTGTCAGACATTATTTGAGTATAGAACAAAAAGTGACATCATCTAGCATTTTGATTGGCAATCACATGCAAAATGCACGCCTCAAGAAAATTTGTTCTAAAATTGCATATTTTGTCTCATTTTTGCATTAAAGAAATAGAATAATTATTAGTATTTTTAGTAAGATTCTTTGATATTTTATTTTGTGAACAACAAATGCTATATTTTCACTTGTGGCTTGCCACTTGTTAAAATATAGCTTTTGTTATTCACTCAATGAAATAAAAATAAAAAATCACCCTGAAACAAATGGTTATCCTCTATTTGACATTCTTACATGAAATACTTTGCCAAGGCACTGAAATCAAATTATTTATAGGAGATATATTGTAAATTTGTATATACCCATTACCAGACAATAGAATTTCAAAAAAGTTACAGATAAAAATGAAATACAAGAATGGATGTCAAGGTCCTGATCGGTTTTGATGTTTAGATACATTTCTTGGTCCCCTTTGTTCAGTGTGTATTGTTAGTCCCCTACCAGTGTTCACACCGGAGGGGACTATAGGTTTGCCCTCCGTCTGTCCGTCCTTCTGTCTGTCTGTCTGTCCGTCCGTCTGTCCGCTCAAATCTGGATCCCGCGATAACTTAATAACTAAGCAAGCGTTTTTGATGAAAGTTGGTATATGACTAGATGGCAATGTGTAGTTTATGCACATCATTTTATTTTTGTTTTTCGACTTAAATTGAGGTTGCTATGGTTACAGAAATAGTGAAAATATGGCCAAAAATGGGATCCTGCGATAAGATAATAACTAAGCAAGCTAGTTTGATGAGACTTGGTATATGGCAATGTGTAGATTATGCACATCATTTTATTTTTGTTTTTAGACTAAAATTGTTGTTGCTATGGTTACGGAAATAGTGAAAATATGGCAAAAAATATTGGATCCTGCGATAAGTTAATAACTAAGCAAGCTAATTTGATGAGACTTGGTATATGACTAGATGGCAATGTGTAGATTATGCACATTATTTTATCTTTGTTCTTTGACAAAAAGTGTGGTTGCTATGGTAACGGAAATAGTGAAAATATGGCAAAAAATGGATCCTGCAATAACTTAATAACTAAGCAAGCTAACTTGATGAAACCTGTTTTAAAATGTAAAAAAATTTATAAGCCATGTTAGTCAGGGTGGTGATGCAGCAGTATTAATCACCTCCAGTGAAAGTTCTCATTTCTTACCAACAAGACTGAAGAAAAACATCTTGGATCAGACAAGGTAACTGTTATTGATACTATTTCTTGCATCTGTCTATTGCTTGCATGAATTGTATAGTGGGCACAGCAGAGACAAAAACTCATGTAAGTCTTGTTTAACCCTTTCCAAAACAAGACCTGGTTTTGACGTCCCTGATAGAATTGGCGTGGGAAAACATTGAGACAAACGAAGCCGGTAGGGGACTTTATGTGTTGCATACAACACCAGATACTTGTTATATCTAGATTTTATTGTAATATTCTCAAATGAGTCAACAAGGAGAAAGCTGAAACTATGTGGCAGTAATCATCAAGTCCCAAAAAGTGGCAAGGGCGATTGTCGCCAATTCAAGAACATCTGATATGTTTCACACATTTTTAAGGCCAGATCTCATTGAGATCTTGACTTGTAATTCTTTTAGTGCAGATTTATAGCATTACAACAGCAATATGAGAATGTCATACCAGACTTTTTTAGGGATGAAAACAAAGGTCCTCAATAGCCCTGCTTGATGCCCTGTTGTCATAAATTGCCTTCTCTGTGTATTGCTTAATATATTATGGACACTGTCTACAGAAGCACTGATGGATAGATGGAAGTATGCCATATTTCCGGTCATAAGCAAGGGCGTAACTACCATTACCAAGAAATAATCACCTGTTGAAGAATGTCGTTGATGAATGATCATAACATCGAAAGTACAGCTTATTGACCAACACTCAAATTATAAAAAGGGAGCAGATGGAGAGCATTAATCTTTAAGCAACGGTCCACATATCGTCTTTATCCTATATATTCTTTGTTTGTTGCCTTTTAAGTGCGTATAAATTTTAAAGTCCTAGCTTCCATATGATAAGAGGGGCTTTACAATATCTAATAAGAAAATTCTTTTATAACTGAATAAAATTACCAAAATATTAAGATTTTTATGCCCCCGCATCGATAGATCGGGGGCATATTGTTTTACTCATGTCCGTCTGTCTGTCTGTCTGTCCGTCCGTCCGTCTGTCCGTCCGTCTGTCCGAAAACTTAACCTTGCCAATATCTTCAAGCCTATTCAAGATACAAAGCTAATATTTGGCATGATGATAGATCTCAATGATCCGCATCCACTGGTACCAAAGTCAAGGTCATGCGACAAGGTCAAGGTCATCTGTCAAGGTCAAACTTTGAAAAAAAAAAATGCCGTTACGGGGGCATTCGTGTTTCACAAACACATCTTGTTTTTTCCTCATTTGAGGTTTATTAACTCTAAATAATCATTCAAATGATTATATAGAGGAAAATTAACCTCAAATAAAAGGAAAATGATCTAAGGTAGTGGACCCGTAATGGTTCCGTAAAGTTTGTGAAGTAATGATCTTTAACTGTGTTAACCAAGGTTTCCTAATGATTTTCATTAGGGAAACCTCGGTCAACGTTGTGAAAGATCATGAGTTCCGAAATGTTGCAGAACTATTACGGTTCCACTACCTAAAGTAAAAGATTATCAATTTGATTGATATTTTGCTTCAGAAAATGAGAACTTATTTAAAGCTCCCTTTCCATGATTTGTTTAGCTGCAGGGAGAGTTTATTAGGAAAAAAATGGTATCAACATGTACAATGTACATTGTGTTGTACTGGTTATTGTATAATTGGACTCAAATGGGTAATGACATATAAGATTTCATTTACTGAAACACCCAATGATTAAGGTACATCCATGATATAGCACAGAAGTATATTAAGTGCCTATAAACATATAGGCACTAACAATAGTTTTGCACTTAACCCTTGACATACTATATCCGCCCTGTTGATTCTGATTTGTGATCACACCCACAAATTTTTGTCCATACAAATTTTGATCTAGGAGTATGGACATTGTGAGAGGCTTACTGCAGCTGATCCAGCTGTGAGTTCAGGATGAAAACGTTAGCGAAGCACTTTCGAAATGATACCTTGCTTTGCATGTATATGCACATGCAAAGCTGGGTATCATCTCAAAGTGCTCGCAAAACGTTTTTACATCCTGAACACAGGGCTGGATTACTGTATAGAGGGTTTGACTATAAAAAGAGGGAGGTCGCTCTCCTAGTATTACACAATTTTGACGTGATGTCTGCATGAAAATGAAACTATAAGGCTACAGAAGAGGGTTCATTTGAACTGCCTGAAACCCCCACCCCTGGATCTGCCAATTATTCTAATTTGTGATCACACCAATATACAGGTTCGAATTTTTTGCCAGTACAAATCTTGGAGCATAAGGGGATTAACAATATCAGTTTTAGTAAGGCTTCTTTGATGTTTATTGGTTTTCTTTCCTTTGAATGCAGGATTGAACAATGGTGTAGACATGAAAGAGATTTAAGAATTCACAGTTTACATTACTTCTTTGAATGTCACTATGTCACTATTGCTCCGAAAGGGAGCCTTAATTTGCTTACAGTGAAGCCTTAAATTGGCTTAGTTAGACATTATGATTCATCCCATGTTTCGCCCAAGTTGTTAGAATACAGTTAATATTGCTTGATGAACCAATTTCTTTTAAATGACCACTTTTATTAAGTGACCATTCATAAAAAAAATCAATATGTTTGTAAAGAGTAGGCAAAATCTCTGTAAAAGTGGACATTCTTCTTCAAATTCTTCTTCTAAAAATACTGTAGATTATATTTGAATCCTATTATATTTTTAACCCATCAGAATTGTCTCAATGAGAGGATTCTAATGGGTCAGATCATGGTAAAATTCAGTAAGACTAATGCGACAATCTATGTACTGTATTTCTCACAATAAACGCCCCCGGAACTATACATAACATGGTCAGGGAGCTTTTGTTTTTTATGCATATTTTTATTTTAAAAAAATTATCAAACTTTATGTCTTTTATGCCCTTTTCCTTTAATTTTAGGCGAATTTCTCCTAAACAATCATATAAATGATTATTTAGAGGAAATTAATCTCAAATTAAAGAAGAAGTCTCAAAAAGATCCTAAAATTTTGGCATTTGAAGTTGGTTGTCTTAGTAAATAAATGTAGGTGTGCTTCTATTAGGGAGGGCTAGAGGAAATACAGTATGCTATCAAAATGACTAGACTTATTAGTCCCCTACCGGTGTTCACACCGGAGGGGACTATAGGTTTGCCCTCCGTCTGTCCGTCCGTCCATCCGTCTGTCTGTCCGTCCGTCTGTCCGTCCGTCCGTCTGTCCGCTCAAATCTTGATCCCGCGATAACTTAATAACTAAGCAAGCGTTTTTGATGAAAATTGGTATATGACTAGATGGCAATGTGTAGATTATGCACATCATTTTATTTTTGTTTTTCGACTTAAATTGAGGTTGCTATGGTTACAGAAATAGTGAAAATATGGCCAAAAATGGGATCCTGCGATAAGATAATAACTAAGCATGCTAGTTTGATGAGACTTGGTATATGACTATATGGCAATGTGTAGATTATGCACATCATTTTATTTTTGTTTTTAGGCTAAAATTGTTGTTGCTATGGTTACGGAAATAGTGAAAATATGGCAAAAAATATTGGATCCTGCGATAAGTTAATAAGTAAGCAAGCTAATTTGATGAGACTTGGTATATGACTAGATGGCAATGTGTAGATTATGCACATCATTTTATCTTTGTTCTTTGACAAAAAGTGCGGTTGCTATGGTAACAGAAATAGTGAAAATATGGCAAAAAATGGATCCTGCAATGATTTAATAACTAAGCAAGCTAACTTGATGAAACCTGTTTTAAAATGTAAAAAAAATTATAAGCCATGTTAGTCAGGGTGGTGATGCAGCAGTATTAATCACCTCCAGTGAAAGTTCTCATTTCTTACCAACAAGACTGAAGAAAAACATCTTGGATCAGACAAGGTAACTGTTATTGAGACTTTTTCTTGCATCTGTCTATTGCTTGCATGAATTGTATAGTGGGCACAGCAGAGACAACAACTCATGTCTTGTTTAACCCTTTAACAAGACCTGGTTTTGACGTCCCTGATAGAATTGGCGTGGGAAAACATTGAGACAAACAAAGCCGGTAGGGGACTTATGCCCATGTCCAACATGGCTCTTGTTTATCATGAAATGTTGTATTAAGCAACCATTAGTGACCACTTTTTGGTCTTCTCCTAAGTGGCCGCTTAACTCAGTTTACTCATCTCCAAACTTCAAAATCACAGGTTTGAGATACACAGGCTGACCAATTAACAAACTTGTTTTCTTTTTGTTCAGGCTTCAGGTCGATTTTGGTTTAGTTTTTCCACAATCCCTTATGGCTACTACTTGGGCAAACTTTAACATTACGGATAGTACATAAACAAAAATACACACAAAGCATGTCACTCATTGGCTAGGGGGAAATGGGAGTTTGCTTGTCAGTCTTTAGGAGAGTTGTTCTGTTCCATTGAAATCTGAGCTATTCCTTTGAAAATATTGGGCCTACATGTATCCTAAGATTGAAAGAAAGCCTTCATTTCTAGATGTGCATATTATCCAAAAATGATTCATATTGAACAATTTGTCACTGTTTTTTAACTTGACTGGTCGTAGAATAGGGTGGACTTTTCTGATCACCCAGGCGTCTGCATCAGCGTAATGTTTTGGTTAAGTTTTCACTTAAGTGTTTGAAATCTCTGTTTCTACTAGAGCTATTGCTTTGAAACTTTGCACATGCTTCTGTGACCATAATATCAGCCCTTAGACAAAGATTCGTAACTCTAATATCTTATTTAGTGGAATTTTAACCATTTTCAGACTTATTAATTCTTAGTTAAGCTTTATGTGCAACTGATTTATATTTGTAATATCCATGTTATACTAAAGCTATTGTATTGAAACTTTGTCCATGCTTCTATGATCAAAATATTGTCCCGTAGAGAAAGATTCATAACTGTTATATTGAATTTAGTGGAATTTTAACCCTAAATTCTTGGTAAAGTTTTTACGTGCAGCTTTTGTATATCAGTTGTAACTTTATTTTTACTTAAGCTATTTGCTTGGAAACTTTGTACATGCCTCTATGACCATCATCCTTTAAACAGAGATTCATTACTCTTGGCTCTCATTTAATAGAATTTTCCAATGTCAATATTAATTTGCTGTTACTATCCAGCGCTAGGAAAAGTCGGGCTTTGCTGTCTTCCACCAGCTCTTGTTTATAATCTTTTTATCTGGACTTGTTCAGCAGAGATAATGACCAAATTTCTTGAAAATCTTTAAATGTGTTTGCTTGGGAGATCATGTGAAAGCATTTGAAATGTCTCATACAGGCACAAATACCATTATTTACCCTTGTTTTGCAAAATAAATTTTGGCTAAAAATTTTCATCAAAATCAAGGGGGAAAAAGCACTGAAAGTACCAACTGAAGGTCAATTTTTATTTGAAAAACTAAATAAATTGACTATTCTGGTTTGCAAGTGATAAACAGGTGGTGTAGACTAACATCAGGCTGCACTTATGTGCAGGCTGATGTTTGTCTAAACATCCTAACAAAGCAGGAATATTCTCGGTTCAGCATGACAAGGGTTAAGGGAATATATTGGACAATTAACAGTTAGGATTGTTTACAACATGTTCTATTGATTGAATCAGGTGTTTACATCACATCTGCATTGACTTGCACAGAATTATGTGATTATTTAACAGTTGCATTGAATTATGTTCTGGGAATTATTGGAGATTGGGAGACATTGTTATGTTTGCTCTAATTATAGATTAATCCTTTTCCCTTAGTTAAGCCTTGTCATGCTGAATAAAAAATCTTAGCAAAATTATATATAAATCAAAGTGTTGAAAGCTCTGTATTTCCTTCTTGTGTGTCAACATTTGATTTTGAAAATATAATTTGCGAAACTTTTCTGGTTTAAAAAGGAAAAAACAGGTGGTATAGACAAAGATCAGACTGCACATATGTACAGGCTGATGTTTGTCTATAATTCCTGCCAAGGCAAGAATATTCCAGGTTCAGCTTGACAAGGGTTATTTTTTGGTAGAAATGTGCAAGTCTTTCTGTTTCACTCTTTATTAGATGTAAGAATGTCAAAAAGTTTTAAATGTCTTTTTCTGTTAAAAAAAAGTTAAAAAGTCAAAAATTGTCCAAAAAATCACAATATAAAGTTTGAAAGAACATGTGCAAATTGGGGTAAAATTGGCAAACAGTTTGCATTGTTTTGTCATCCTTGTTGACGAAATGTGACTGGTGTGCAAATTTAGAGATGAAATGGGATGTTACCAAGTAGCTTCAGTCCTAATTGTGTACTTTTTAGATTTAAATTCTTTAAATTGGCTGTACAGTGGCTGATCTAGAAGGGATCTGGGGAGTTCAAACAAATTCCCATCTTTAGCCCTATTGTATCACTTTAATTTTTTTCTAGTGATTTAATTCATTTCTGTGAACAGCATTTATATTTGTTTACTTATAATCATTTTGATTAAACCCAAAGTCCATTAAATATATATAACCAGTGGTGGATCCAGAGAGGGGGGGGGGCAAACACTCTCTGTAACCAAATTACTTCACTGCAGAGGACAAATTCAATCAAACTTATGCAACACAAGGTAAACTATTCTCTTTTTGTAGTGTTTGATTCAGGAAATTAAAAAATACAAATAAAAAATATCTAATGTACAGAGTTTGAGCAGTTAGTCCCACAGTATCCCTATCTATAAATATAGGGATACTGTGGGACTAATTATTCAAATTCTAGACTGGCATTGAACCCCCTTAATTGAAACCTTCGATCCACCACTGATAACAAGAGGACCATGATGGTCCTATATCATCTGGTAGGTTTCTGCTCTAAGGTTTGAGAGCAGTCCTGCATTAAGGATGTCAAAACAATTCAAACTGTTTGCCAATTATTCCCCTCTGCACATGCAAGTGCACATGCAAAGCAAGGTATATCAGGAAAACAGTTTGCACCATTTTGTCATCCTAAACACAGGGTAGAATGTAATAACTAAATATCACTATACCACAAATTTATTAATTCTGGCTGAAACTATCCTGGTCCTCTCTTTGGACTTGCACATGATAGAAAATTGAGGGAGACTGAAGGGAATTGATAGAGAGATAGATAAAGGGACAAAACCAAAATAATGAAAGAAAAAATAAGTAACTTTTGGCAAAAGTCTAAAATTTTATCTCATGATGACATGTTGAGATATTCTGTATTCAGTAAGGCATGTTATTACATGTGATTCCCCTCGATTAATGACAGACATCATGATAGAACATTGGAGAGATAGAAGGTAATGGACAGAGAGATAAAGATAAAAACCCAGAATGATGAAAGAAGAAACAAAAACATGAAATTTTTGGCATAAGTTTAAAATTTTATCTCATGATGACAAGTTGAGATATTCTGTATTCAGTAAGGCATGTTATTACATGTGAAACCCCGGGTTAATGACAGACATCTATCAAACCTTCAACCTGTCTATTTCACGATCAGCTGTTATAATGGTGTCATTCGAGAAATTTGTCATGATTAAATACTTAATTATGAATTTCTTATGTTTGTATGTAAATATACTTCCTGCATGAGGTGGGTCGTTCTGAACAAAGAAAATAAATTATTTGGACAGTGTCTCAGTGGCGGATAAATGGGGTTCGAGCTTACAAAGGGGGTGCATTTTCCTAGTATTACACAATTTTATTCCTTATTCTGCTGATTTTTTTTTATAATGTTTAAATAATTTTGACATATGAACATAAATTAAGAAGAGGCCGGCAGTATATGCTAAGATCAGACTGCACAACTGTGCAGGCTGATCTTAGTATATACTATCTGTCAAAGCTTTGTCTACAACAGTAACATATTGTAAATAGGGTTTATTCCCACTTTTTCTAATCTCATTTCGTCTACACCATGAAAATATTGGTTTAGACGAGAAATTCCCATTCGGTCTAAAACTTTATGACACCTAAGAAAATTTAAGAAGATATGTAAATATAAATTGAAAACAGCATAATTATGCAGATAAATGAGTAAATGTACCTTTAGACCAAACGGGAATATTTCAAAATATGGTTTGAGACCAAATGGGAATTTGACTTTTAGACCATATGGGATCAGACGAAGTAGGAACAACCCGTAAGTAGCAGTGATGAAATTCTAAAACGATTATGGAATAATTTGGCTTAAGAGGGGGGCGTTTGAAACCCTCACCCCATATAGATCCGCCACTGTGGCTTGATGTAATATCACACAACAGACCTACAGCGACAGTGGATAGATGTATGTGTGATTAAATCTGATAGATTATCAAAACGTCGTATTTACAGCTTATCCACCAACGTTAATATGATGAGAATTTTCTCTGGATTGTCCCTATATAAAAATTGTTAAATTGAATAGGGTATATACGGCGCTTTTAACAATTTACGGTCAGCGGCTGAATCACCTAACTATCGACTCCTACGTTCAGGATGCAAAAGCGTTCACATCCAAGGCGGGGGTACGAACTCCCGTATGGAATTTCGGTTAACCCTTTCCTGTTTTACAAAATTTGTGACCTGTCCAAGTTCAAAGGTTTTGCAGATGAAAATTTAAAGTAGATTTAATTTGAAAAATAACCATTTGGTAGGGTAGAAAATAGTGTGGAAAAAAGAAGAAATTGCTTGTCAGAAGCAATTTCTTCTTTTTTCACATTGTCTTCTCAATCATAAAATCACACACGTAAAAAGCAGGGATTAAACAGCAAAGGTTTAAATTCGGATACTGTTGGTCCCACCTAACTGAAAATGAAAGTACTATACGGTCAGTGGTCAATCAAAAATTCGCAACTACATATTTATTCATGCTGTACCAACGCTATTTTGCTGTCCCGTTATAAATACTGTAGAGAGAGAGAGAGAGAGAGAGAGAGAGAGAGAGAGAGAGAGAGAGAGAGAGAGAGAGAGAGAGAGAGAGAGAGACGGGGTCATAATTTACATCGCTACGGAAAAATTTTCAACAAGGGCCCCTTTTTTCGTGACGTATCATACTCAAACGATATGCGCTTGATTACATGATGGGAAACATTATATATGTGAAAGTTTCGTGCACTCCATCCATAATAATAGGAGTTGCGTTAAGTTCCGCACATGGCTATAGGTCTACTTATTCCATTTGTACTGGTGTCGATGCTGAATAATCATAATATTATTGACTAAACAGTGCTAAGTGTTGACAAATCCATTCTTCACAATCAAATGCCAAAGGCCAAATTCGTGTCATCAAAATATCAATTAACGAGTACATGCTAAAACTTCTGGCATTTAACTGGTGTTTACTGACAAAATTTTATTCCGCGGTCCATTTTCACTTCCAAATGTACTTAAAAGTCTCTTTGCAGTTGGTGCTTAAAAGGCCATCCAGCTATGCTTTCGCTTGGTATGCAAAAATCGTTTTCGAACGTTGAAGAATTTTACCCTGCTTTGCATGTATATTTACGCGACCATATTCATTTTGGAACCTTTGTCTATTCGTGATTTTCTTTCCTTTTTTTTTTTTTTTTTTTTTTTGTTGTTGTTGAATGGGGTTTGGCGCAGCTAGGAAAGTTGGCGAAATGCTGTCTTGCTTTGCGCGTTCAAAATGAAAAACAACTTCTTAACATGCTCACGTTTTTGTATCGTGCCCTGCGTTCAGGATCACCAAACGATGCAAACAGTTTTCCAATAGTATCCCGCTTTGCAAGTGCACTTGCGTGCAAAGCGGGGTATAATTGGAAGACTGTTTGCACCGTTTGGTGATCCTGAACGCAGAGCTAGACAGAGGGCGGCATGTGGTTACTCGATCTATTCTATTTCAATCGCATATTACATGTGACTGTGCATGCGCGGATTCAGTTTTTTTTTTTTTTTTTTTATTTTCTCCGTGCCTGGGTGGGGTAAAGGACAATATTCTTGTCGAATGACATTTGTGTTTAAGGCTTGTTTTAGCGTTAAACTATTGTCAGTTCCTCTTAAAATGTAGTCTTTGCCCACTAGTCGCTCGATATGTTAACAATTTATATGCTCAAAATGAAAGGATGCGACTTTTAAATGGTCCGAATCTAAAAGATTCGGGGACATATTTCATGAACATTGTGTGGTCGTCTTTGCAAAATGTTTTCATGTTATCATTTTATATGATCAAATGAGGGAATGTGTCTTTTAAATGGTCCAAATCTAAAAGATTCGGGAACATATTTCATGAACATTGTGTGGTCGTCTTTGCAAAATGTTTTCAATGCAATAACAGGGTGAAAATAACCAATTTATTTTTATTGTTATTTCAAATAGTGTTCGTGATAACTATAAAGTAGTGGCACATTAATAGATTTGTATGTAGCTGTTAAGACCTAGATATTTGTCAACTAAGTGACAATGCGTCCTACTGTTTATGGCATGTCCCAGAGGCTTAATGTCTGAATCGTATCTAACGACATGTTCATGTTTTGTAGATGTTGTGTCAAAACCTCGTAATTTCAACTTGAGATAAGTTGAACGGTTAAGAGCGTTTGGTCGCCTAAACTTGAATGGTATTATATTGTTTGTTTATTTATCGTCGCTACCGTAGCATTTGCCCATATGATCGACGCCCCCAGAAGACAATTAGTTGTTACGGGGAATAGTGCAAGGGTACATCAAGAAACTACTGCTGAGATTTGCCAAGATTCTTTAACAATCTCGGTGTAAAGTACCTCCTCACGGGGTACGGACAAAATCCGCCCCGGTCATAATCCCTCCCGGACATTATCCCCCGGATAAAAGCTCTCCGGACAAAATCCCCCCTCACGGGACCTCGGTTTAACGTCTCGACCGAGAGACAATTACATTGTACTTGTTTGTTACTGTGCCAGCCCGGGAATCGAACCAACGCGATCAACCTTCAATTGTTTTGAAGTCCGGTGCTATACCAACTGAGCTAATAGAGCTGAGGATGGTATTTTACTTTCGAAAATATAGCGTTTGAGAAAGTTTAAGTTACGATGTTTCGGAGAAAGAAATAGTAAAACTGTAACTGCGAAAATTTTTACCCATTTCCTTCATGTCAATGGTTCTCGGCCTGACTCGGGTCGATACTTCTCGGACTACCCTGATAGCTTTTTTTCACGTGACGAAACACCTAGACCAGCCCTGCGTTCAGTGTGAAAAAATTGTGGATGAAAAATTTTCAAAGAATGCTCCTAGTCACCTTACCTTGCACAAATTGTCGGGATTTGGGTGATAGGCTACTAAGTCGCGCAATCATGAGGCGGCGTATAATTTGACTTTCAGTAGTGGAAATTTAAGGTAACTGCGGACAGATAACATTCTCGAATTTTCGACTTTCTTAAAAACCCACAAATTTTTTTGAGATTTGTATTTGAAGTGCGAGAATTAGCGAACGCGCAATGAAAAGGGTCTGAAGCTCGTTCATTTGACGTCGTGACGTCATTAAGGGGCCAACCCCTTTTTGACCAGCCAAAATCAATATTTGCAAATATTTTCTGAATTAATCGGCCGATTTTCACGAAAAAAGTTTCAATTTGAAAGTCCAAGAACGCCCGAGCTATATGTTTAATTTCTGTGCACATTCAAATAGAAAAATAGGTCCGAAACTCTAACTTTTTCGCGAATTTTAAGATTTGACGTTACTTTTTTCATTTCATTTTTTGTAAATAAGTAGAAATTTCTCAAAATTTCGTCCGGTGACTTATGCTGATTTTTGTTATTTTGTTGCGAAAAGAATATGCTTTGCATTAATCAAATTAAAATGATATGTCTTCGGGTTAGATTTTTTATTAAATTCGATTTTGTGAAGTTGATGGAACGATTTTCGTCGGATTCGACGTCGCACTAAAACCATCTGCTCTATGCTTATTTGGCGCCAATCTCCGTGCAATAACTTATTCTAAAATATTTGAAATTTAGGTTTATCGTAAAATATAGGGTTAAAAGTATTAAATCTTAATGCGATTTTAAGAAATAAAAAAATCACTTAAGTTGTATCCATTTAAAAAGACAGCTTTTGTAAACATTTGACGCGACGTTGAAATATTCTCTGATTTGCGTTATCTTCGAGGAATCGAATTTTACAAAAAATCTAACCCGAAGACACATGTTTTTTATTTCAAAAATCTTCTGCGGAATGGTTTGGCAGCAACATATCTAAATTTCAACATATGTCACCGGACAAATTTTCGAGAAAAAAGACAATCTTTCCAGTGACTGTACTCGTCAACTCTACGCTATGAAATTCCTTTTTATGACCGAAATATGAAAGCGGGTACTTCAAAGTATAGTTTTATCGTATTAGGCATGATTTGCAGACGATTTAAAATTTGGACCTAAAATGGCCCTCTTTGTGTCCGCAGTTACCTTAAATGCAAACCTGCGTGCGCGTGCAAACCGTTTGAAAATTTTTAAACGCTTTGCACGAGCACGGTAAAAAAAATTCTACACGTTCGCCAACATTTTTTTCTGAACGCTGGGCAGAAGGCGACCATGTCATGACCGCGGCCTATCATAAACGTGCCTTTGTCTGTGAAATGTACACGATGATGTCACTCGTTAAAGTTGACATCTACTATCGGTCGACTTGGCAATAAACATATGATATATACATAGAGCGTTATTAATTAAAGTCGCATCTGGAATACGCGTGTCACGATATTTGACTGTTTATAGATTGTCGATCAAAGTCTTTGTTACGGAGAGGTCAGCACGAAAGATTTTGAAGAGCCTGTGTAAATATGAAGTATTAACTTGAAAGGTTTGCCTTGACACCATGAAATATATATGTTTGAGACCCTGTCTGACATTTAAACTTTTTTCCCTCAAATATGTGCGAAGCAAAGACAGTGACCAGGCTGTGCGGCCGCAAAGTCTGTTCAGAGTCTTCACTTTGCCCTTTATCACGTGAGTTAGATATTAAAGAGACTGAGGACAGGCAGCGATCCTTCTATTTTCACTGTGTTATGCCCACAGTCTAGGCAGCCCATCCTGTTTTCGGCCTCACGCAAATTTTGTTTGGTTGGAAATATCACGCACAGGTTCATTTGCATTCTTTATCTTGGATTTGTGCAAGTCCCATTGTAGGAACTCGGAAAAGAAAATCTACTAGAGCACCCGACCCATTCCCCGACCATAAACCGTGCTTGACAGATGATCTCGTGTGATTGATTGAATGGCCATCGTTATTTCTTTGAATGTGGTTGATTGATTGGCCATCGTTCTTTCTATGTACGGGAATTAAAGGCCGCTTTGAACGTTCTTTTTTTTTTTTCTTTTTTTGATAAATCGCGGCGGCAAGAGCATCTAACGTAACCAGTCTTTTAGATTGTTGAGAATAGATTAAGGAGTCTGCTTTTCACCAAAAAACTCAGTAGTAGTTGATCAATATTCAATGAAGAAACTTGAAACGACATTGAGTACTGACGCTTGTGACATTTTACCCTCGACTGTTCTCTCTTTAGTGTTGATTGTCAACATTGAGAAAGAACACTCTAAATGATTGGCCAATCTTAGTCCCCCAAAAAGCCCCTTGGCACCCCTTTTATCCAGCAATGTAAACAAACCGCGACAGATGTCGGTTTGTCAAAAGGGGCCAAAAATCCCTTCACTTAATTAAACAGGCGCGGACAAAGGGCTATTTACGGTCACAAAGGGTTGCCCGTAGCGGTAAATCCATTGTCGGCCTTTGAGCAGGTAGCCATTAAAATATCGAATAGGTCTTATCAGATTGAAAGGTAACCCGTAGGTATTCAATTCAAAACCCTTTCGACCCTTGGTTCACTATCCAGGCATTGATGCTACGAGATAACTTACTGACCTGTCAGGCGAAAAGGGACGAATTTGACAATCATTGCGAAAGATGTAGATCCTGCGCAGACTGCCCAGAATCCAAACATTTTCAGAGTAACAGATAGAGGGCGTAATTTGTTTCAATAATAATTCTGCAAACCAGAGACATAGAATAATCATTGGAATCGTCTAATGAAGACGATTCCAATGAGTACACACACTATGGCTTCATTTAGAAATAAAAGATTTTTGACCGGCTTTACTCCTTCTTATCTGACGGTAACTCTGAAATTTATTCTTTGTGTACAAATAATGACCATTATCTCGCTCCTCAACAGATCTGAATTTTGTAACGTATTGGATAGTCATTGCATGATCCTTGATATGTGGCACTTTCCTTTCACCCTTGTGCTGAATATAATTATATTTCATACAAAACCCTTTTTTTCAACATTTTCACCAAGCTGACCCAATGTTTCCCCCAAATTAATGATTAAGTAGAAGACCGTCAATTGAGACTGATATTAGACTGCTCGTCCTTGAAGGCTAATCTTGTCCATACTGTATCCCAGATATGCGCAGATCCAACTAGGCGGGATTCCTGTAACCCGGACCCCCTACACACACTGTAACTTTTACCACTGTGGTATACAAATACAAATACAAATACAAATATTTTATTGGTCTAAAATCCAATGATAGGACTGTCACCACGAATACAAAACAGATCATACAATAAATACAGATTATCAAATGACATGAATTAAATGTAGTAGAGAGTCGCTGTAAAACAAAAGGAACATCAAGGTCCCATCGGCATTTTCATAAAAACATATTGGTGAGAAAGTAGCATTAAATTCATAAATGTAGCGAATAGCATGGCTAAAATAGTCATAAAGAATCACCTTATACAGCTAAAAAAAGCACTTATTACTAGACAGCATATTGATTTAGCCACGGATCCTAAACTTTGTACATATACATACATAGAGTCCCTGATTTAGCTTTACAGAACCTTTTCAACCACTTGTATCTTTATCGAGGACCCAAAGCAACACTGTCGCAAGTGCCCATACAAATATGGGCACTCACACCAGTGCCGCTCCATAAGTGTGGGATGGTGGGGATTGGGGTTATGGCCATAAAGGCCCAATGACAGAAAGCCCAATTTCCTCCATCCGCAAACTCCCCATGAATTTGGTTTGCAGTTGCGCTAGTCAACAAATGAGCATGTATTTTGCTATTTAGTTGAGATAAATGAAAAAAAAATAGATAAGAAGACAAATAGGTAAACATAAGTAAAGAAAGCTTTGAAAAAAATCTTTGTCATAATATAAAGTGGAACCAAACGATCTATTAATTCGTTCTAGCAAATGCAAGACCGTTCGATATATAATTTAGAAGGTTTACAGCAGTGACGCACTCAATACACAACTTGACCCACAACTTATCGTATTTTTGTTTACAAGTCATAATCTATTTTTAGATTTGCCATATAAGGAATGATTTATGAGTGACGTAGCTGTTTTTCTTCTTTTCCATTGGTTACCGCTTAAACGTCATTCGGCGTGACGTACCTTTATCGTTAAACAGCCCATTCCAGACGCCATTGCCAAGGAAGAAAGGAACAAAGAAGGTTGGGAAAAGAAATTAAATTGAGGAAAGAGCGATACGGAGTTAAAAGCCAGGTTTTAAGACCAGTGAGTGACTTTGTTTCACCGAAAGAAGTACTTTTGAAGAATTTTAAATTTGGAAATTTACGGAAAATCGAGAATATTCGACGCAATCTTGAACTTAGGCAGGCGAGAAGAAAAAACAAATAAGAAAACTGAGAAATAAAATATGAAGGACGAAGTAAATAGTGCTGTAGAGTTCCTTACGAATATATTGAAAAATGGCGACAACATAAACGCAACTCAGTCAAGGCAATTTGGTGCTTCATTGAACAATCTGTTATGCGTTCGCTATCAAGAGCATTGGTTTCCCGAGAACCCCATTAAAGGCAGTGGCTATAGGTGCATTAGGCTGAATCACAAAATTGATCCGATTATCTTACAAGCTGGACATATGTGTGGACTGGATTCAACATTTCTCATGGCTACCTTCCCACCTGAGTTAACAGTGTGGGTAGATCCTAATGATGTTTCGTTTAGAATTGGTGAAAATGGAAGTGTTGGGGTGCTGTACCCTGCTGAGTCGGACAGTGAGTCAGAACCGGAACGATACAGTCCTAGCCAACGATACAGCCCTAGTCCACGATACAGTCCTAGTCCCAGAACACCATCTCCACAACTCATGGACAACTCATATCATGGTAACAACAACTCGCGCAACTTGAACAGTCCCTTCATGTCTTGTAAGGGCCAATACATGAGCTCATATCCATCTTTGTCTCGGGACCATACAGTGAACTATCAACAACTCGCAGGATTTATCTCAAGCTAGAAGGACATGATCACGCCATTATCTCACCATCATTCATTTAACCATTTTTAAATCAATTTTATGATGCATCCAGTGTTCATTCTACTCAAATTTGATCTAAGGATTACGAAGTTGCCAGTTTTTTAATTAGTTGTATTTTTTTCCAATGTGATTGACTTTTAAATGTGGTGTAATAGTCGTAGTGCTGTAAACTTTGTGATAAAATTCCAGCAGGATGTGTGAAATCACGGACATAAACTTACCATTATTCCCGTGATCTTTTTTGTAATCATGTTTTTTTATGTATGTTCGTATGTGTGATTGTTTTTACTGTAATTATGGAATTTGATTCCTACATTAGAGGAATGTTATCATGTACGGCATTGCCGTGGTAGCTCAGGATGGGTTGGGTAGCTACATAGTAGATTATTATCAGCTGGCACGTTTTTGTGTCAATATGAAGTCTTTCATGTTTAATGAACATCCTGATCTCCAAGGTTTTTAAACACAATATGTTGTATATGTATTAACTTTTAACAATTTTTTGCAATATCTTGTATAATATTTGACCAAAGTTTTGAGGATACTTTTAAAGACCTCTTTACAGGTGCAAATAAATTATTTTAAGTATAAAACAGTAAAAGCAAACATGAAAAATATTAAAAATCTTGCATTTTATTTTAGTCTCCTCTTCATTTGTATACTGGGTCTGTCTTATTCAGACTTGTTAGTGAAGAAAATCTTAATACTTGGGCCTAGGTCAACACTGCTTTTCAGCGGAGCCCATAGGAAAAAGTACTCGTTATATTTCTGTCAGGATCCCTCCTGATAATCAAGGATCTCTTTGGACTTCTTTCATTTACATACCGTATTTCTTCTAATAAACCCTCCGCCGCCACCATAGCGCAGTTGGTTAGGCATAAGTCTTCCAATCTGGAAGTCGTGGGTTCGATCCCCGGTGGCAGCAAATATCCTTTGCGACGTTTGTCTCTCACCTATGGGTAGATAATGGTAAACCTATGTGAGATAGCAGTCGGAGGCTAGGAAAGGGTGCAATGGTAGTACAGGTGAAAGAAATACCAGGAATCCATTCTTAGGTGCTCCGGCAGCCGCGATATAACTGCGAAATTGTTGAAAGCGACGTAAAACCCATTCAAACAATCTAATAAACACTCCCATCATTTACCGATATAAAATAAATAATAAATTGATGTCTTTCATGCCATTTTCCTTTTCATTTGTGGTGAATTTCCTCTTAAACAATCATATGAATGATTGTTAAGAGAAAATTCCAATCAAATTAGAGAAGAAGTGTCAAAAAGTTCCTAAAAATAGGCATTTGAAGTGGGTTTTACTTAGTAAAAAATGTAGGGGTGCTACTATTAGGGAGGGCACTATTATAAGGAGAAATATTGTAGGTAGAATTTTAGGAATTTCGTGAATAAGTGATCTGACTGAAAGATTGTTAAAAGCAGCGTTAAATGATAAATCAGGTAAATTCTTAAAGAAAAAGAAAAGAAAAGCATGGCTTGGCAATATTTTTTATATCTGTCCAGTGCAAGACACAGGTACTTACAGGGACTTAATTACTTACAAATGTAAGGAACAGGGTTGGCCGATAAGCTTAGCTTAAAAATCATTGTTACTATGAATATTTAGATTTTGTAGGTAAGAAGCCCCTGCTATAAACTTAGGGAATCCTTCACAATGAATTTTGGAGCTGATGGACATTTACGTCACAAGCCTGTTAATCCAAGGTTTGAATAATTTTATTGGAAACCCAAATTTTATATGTATCTAGTAAAAAATAATCAAGTTGTGGACCTAGATGGCATACTTTATGGCTGAAGTCAACCTGAACTCATTATTCAAAAAAATTATCTACAGTGCACTTCTAAATCTGTCATTTTCCCCTTTTGATTTTAAACACTCCATATAAACAATGTAATGGTACCATCCTCTTTAAGTCGGTCACACATTAAGCTCCACCATTTATGTTTTACCTTTTGTTTTGTGTCCATGAACACAGTTTTCAGAGTGACAGAAGATGTAATTCAGTCTTCACAATGAATTTTATAATATTTGAATTTTAATTTGATTTTATGTTATTAGACTAATTGTAATCACCTCACAAAGTAATTCCAATGAGTACAAACAACATGGTTTTGGTGTCTTGATGAGAAATAACAGATTTAGATTGTCATCTTATCAGGGCCCACTGTTAATATAAACGACAGTGTCAGATTATATGTCCTCCCTTGAGTAAAAGGTCATAATCGGAAATCCATCACTGTCTTTACAAAAACCCTACAAGAACCAAAGGTTTTTCTCATTATTTAGAATTTAAATAGATTAATTATAAAATGTATTAATATTAATAAGTTGTTATAATTATCAACTTATCAATGTTATTATCTTTTTGTTTATAGAATCACTGAAGTATATCAACAGAATTATGGCATTCATCTCAAATCAAAATTGGAGAAAATTTTCAGTTGCGAATGAGAAAAGCTTGATAATCTCAGGCCCTCAAAGCTACTTTTGTCTAGATATCGATGGTTCAGTGCAAGGCTGCACTTAGTGTTTTATGATTATATAATGGTCACTTTGTACCAGGGGTCGACACTAACACAAGTCATCAGGGGTGACCTGTAAATTTCAGGGAGCTCTGTCAAAAGCAAGCTGACATGTTATAGGTCCTTCAGGCACATAGGCCGGTTGTGGTTGCCCAATTTTATTCCTATGCGATTGACTTGTGAAAATAGTTGCTCCTTTTCCATTGTCTGACTTCCATTGCTCTAAGGAAAACAATGTGGTAAAAGAAAAATTTGCTTGTCAAAAGCAAATTCTTCTTTTCCAACACTGTTTTCCTGAATTGCAATTTATTGTTAAACAATGTAGATTTCATGGAGTACCTGAGACTAGGCTGGAGACCCTGAAAGATTAAAGGCCAATAGGTCCTGCAGGCTTGTGAAAAAATTAACAAGTGTCAAAACCCTGTTTACAATCTTGACGCTGAATTCTCAATATGTTTGAGTTTATTGGTTCAACGGGCATGAAACTCTGATCGTAATAATGCGTATTTCCGTATATATTTATCGGCGCTACCGATCCATCAACCAATATGAGCGACGCCCCCAGAAGACGGTTAGTTGTTACGGGGATATTGCAAGGATATCGTACATGATGAAACTACAGCTGAGATCCAACGCCAAGGTTCTTGAACATGCTTGATGTAAAACATCGTCATACAGGGCCTCTGTTTAATGTCTCTTATTTCCTTCTCGATTGAAAAATTGTAGAAAATGAAGAAATTGCTTATTTGAATTACGAGCCTTAGCTTCATTTACCACAATTACTGATATTTCTAATATTCCTTAAAGGCAAAGCCGCCGGCACAGCGCAGCTGGCAGCGCGTCGGACTGTGAATCTAGAGGTCCCGGGTTCGATCCCCGACGGCGGCACCAATTCTTTCCGACCACGGGTAGCCAACACGGGTGGGGATAGTGTAGATTTACAAAATATTAATTTAACCACAAAAAATTATCATACTATTTTTTTATCACAATGTATAATATAGTCTATATAAAACATTGTGATAAAAAAATTAGTATGAATACGAAGTGCTCAAGGTCAGCTATTGGGATCGTAGAATGTCCGTCGTCAGTCGTGCGACGTGCGTCGTCCGTCGTCCACAATTTCTTTAAACATCTTCTCCTCCTAAACCAGTAGGCCAATCTTGATGAAACTTGGCAGGGATGTTCTTGGGTCAAGCTATACCAAAGTTGTTCAAATAAATGAAATCCACCCTTAACTTTCCCTTTACCCTTAACAAAAAGGGTGAAAATATGAAAATCTTTAAAAATCTTTTTATCTGAAACCAGAAGGCAGACAGCTTTCATATTTGGTATGTAGCATCATCTAGTGGACCTCTACGAAGTTTGTTCATATCAAGACCCTTGGGGTCATTTTTGGGCTTTGCCTGGGCTTAACCCTTTTTACATAGAATCAAAGACGAAAATCTTTAAAAATCTTCTTCTCTTTAACCAGATTGCAGACAGCTTTAATATTTGGTATGTAGCATCACCTTGTGGCCCTCTTCCAAGTTTGTTCATATCAAGACCCTGAGGTCATATTTGGGCTTTGCACAGGTGCATCCCTTTATCTCTTATGAGCACGAAGGGTAAAAAAATTAAAATCTTCATAAATCTTCTTCTATGAAACCAGAAGGCAAACAGCTTTCATATTTGGTATGTAGCATAATCTAGTGGACCTCTACCAAGTTTGTTCATATCAAGACCCTAGGATCATATTTGGGGTCCACCCGGGCGCAACCCTTTTTACATAGAATCAAAGAGCGAAAATCTTTTAAAATCTTCTCTAATTGAAACCAAAGAGCACACTGCTTTCATTTGTGGTATGTAGCATCATCTCATAGGCCCCTACCAAGTTTGTTCATATCAAGACCCTTGGGTCATATTTGGGCTCCACTCGGGCGCATCCCTTTCAGCTCATCTGAGCACGATGGGTGAAAATTGGAAAACCTTCAAAAATCTTTTTTTCTCTGAAACCAGAAGGCAGACAGCTTTCATATTTAGTATATAGCATCATCTTATGGACCTCTTTCAAGTTTGTTCATATCAAGACCATGGGGTCACATTTGGAGTCCACCCGGGTGCATCCCTTTTTGCATAGAATCAAAGAGCAAAAAGGCATATCTGTCTTGCTCTTCGCTGAAAACATTCCATAGCATTGATCTTAGGCAATTATCTTCTTTTTGACATCTGCCTATCTAATTAATTTGATGTGCCAGGGGTCAAGGAGACTCAGATGAGCGATCTAGGACCATCTTGGTCCTCTTGTTTGTGGTTAATTTTTGGTAAATTTACACTATCCCCACCTGTGTTGGCTACCTGCGTTTCCGACTGTTTGTCTCTCACCAATGGGTTGATAATCGTAGACCTATGTGAGATAGCAGCTGGAGGCTAGGAAAGGATGTGGTGGTTGTACTGGTGAGAGAAATACCAGAAAACTATTGTTTGGTGCCCCAGCCGCCGCGAAATAACTGAAAAAATGTTAAAAGCGGCGTTTAAGCCATTCAATCAATCATTCATTCAATCCTAATAGGCAAAAAATATGGATTATTATTTTGGATTTGGTTTAAATGCTCATTTGGAACACACCGTTTCATTTGCCTACTGCAACTTTTTGCGACCCACTATTTGTGACCAGTCAGGCGAAAAGGGAACATCCGGGAATTCTGTAAAATGAATCATTGAAACGGAGATTTGATCCAGCATAGGTCAACCAGAAGTCGCATTAAAAAAATTCTTTCACTGAAAGGTAGATGGATCATTCTAGATTCAGAAAATAAGCACAGTGCAAAAAGTTTCGATCCAAGTCAGTCTGCGCAGTCTGACTAGGGTCGACACTTTATGCACTACCAAGATGGTCCCTTTTCGCGTGATGGGTCACATTAATCAAATTCAATTTAAAATCCACGGTATCACATTCTGCGTTGCATTCAACATATACGTTTTAACGTTTTGAAATTATACCCGGCTTTGCACGTCGGTTTACGCATGATAGACAAGGGGTGTGGAATTACGCATTTTCTCTACTTATCCCTGGACAAGTAGAACATGATTCTCTTGTTGTCCAGGATCAACATGAACTTGTCTGCAAAAAATAAGAGAATAGATAAACAATAGAAATAAAAAATGCTGGAACAGCATTTTCTTTATTTGAAAACAATATTTTCTCTTTTTGGATACAAACAACTGGCTAATTAATCTTTTAACTGTATTAAGTACTATTCAAAGATTTGTCCTTGATTAACTTGTCCACGGACAAGTGCAAAGTAAAAATGTACTTCTCCGCAAGAAGAAAAGACCGTGTCGGACAAGTCGGTCATGGGAATTCCACACTACTGAACGATAGGGTCCTGAGTTTGATCTCTTTCGTCGACAAACAGTTTTTGAGACATTTTGCTCCTACCGATTGTTCGAAAAAACTGTGGGTTGAGCTATGAAAGGATGATTTGGTAGTACTGAACTGATGAGAAATATGTGGAATCAATAGCTATGTGCTCTAGTCGCAGGGTTTGAAAAAGTATTAAAGCGGGTTCAAACAAACATCAAAATCGCTGTAATTCAATAAGTCAGTGTAATAAATAAGTCAGATGATATTTCATTTTTTCAGGGGTTCAGATGTGAGGGGATAAACCCAGTCTAAAATATTTATTTCTCATACCCTTTATTGTGGGTATTCATTTGAGTCGTCTCGATCAGGAATTAACATACTTTTCTACCAAATCCATACCAAATCACTCGCTGAGCGCTCCATTCATTCCAAATACTCACTCATACCATTCAAAAACGCTCTAAACTCACTGAAGAGGAGAGAATCAACAACGCCATCCAAATAAGTAAAACTTGAAAAAAAATCGCGATTTCACAGACATTGAAATAATAAGTGTCTGATGGGTTCTTGAAGCAATGGGAAGCTTTTTATAGACCTTGTTTGCATGTTTTTTTAAAGGGGGGTAACAAATTTTGCTTATTTTGTTTAAACTGAACAAAATTAGCGATATTGGATGGCCTTCATTTAAATTCACTAAAAACTCGCTCCACTCATTCAATTTCATCCCAAAATCATTCCAGGATCGTTCACCTGCTCAAAATCACTTCAATCAACCCCCAATGTTTATGTCTTGTACTTTAATAGCTAAACTATATCAGTGCAAAAATACATTTTCGTGCTGAAACAGTGCATATGCACATACATTGCGGGTTCACTACAAATATAATAATGGTCCAGATTATCATTTTCATTTTGGTAAAGATATAACCGGCCATGATTTTAATCTTGTGGTTACGTTATTGGGTTAACGGGGTTAATCCATTGGGATTTTATCCAGTTGTTGACATCGGCTTTCAAGTAGTGGAATGTACTGAAGAAAGGGTTTACACTAATGATTAAATATAATCGCTGTTCAAACACATGCGATTCGAATTTATCGAATGTTCAACAATGTTCACGACAAGAGACAAACATATACATAGGCATAAATAAAGTAGGGTTCACACGACATGTTTAAGCAGATATGAAAAAACAGACATGTTTTGAAACATATATGTTTTTGGGGTTCAGACGGTATGTTTGACATATCTGCTTTGGATGACCCAGGTCAGTTATTTCTGAGGTGAAGTATTGTATTACAATACTGGAATGTGGAGATGGATATCTATTTCTTACCCAGCCGCTTTGCCCTTTTTAATTAACAAGAAATAAAAAGATAGAAAAAGTACCATGCTAGTTATCAAAAGACACACAAAAAACAGCACAAAAGAGTATTAAAATACACTTCTCAAACAAACAATAATGATAAACACGATAATAATGATAATAAAAAACTTTCAATTGGTGTTCAAATAAAAGTGTTTCTTTTTCAAAATTCAAAGTTTCCCCCATATACATTTTCTTCTTATCAATAATATGGATATTACGAAATAAAATATTGCTCATTCTGTATCTGTACAGTAAATATGCTAGTTATAGCTAGGAGATCAAACTGTTACTGTCATAACTACAGCTGAGAACAAGCTCCGTGATTGCATATATCAGACTTCCTCTCAGCTTTTATTTTTTTTTACTGCAAATTCTTTTTATGCATTTACTCTGAAACCAGGTTATGTAACGCCGTAGGTTTGAAAGGTGTTTTTTGCCACTTTCAACGATCTTTCAGTTATACCGCTGTGACTGGTGAACTTAAAATTGGATTTCTGGTATTTAATTCACAGGCATCACATCCTTTCCTCAACCCATTGTCAACCCATTTGTGGGAGATAAATTGCCGGAAGGATGAGTGCCGCCGTCTGGGATCGAACCCAGCACCTCCAATTTGCCAGTATGGTGCTCTTCCAACTGTTTTATTACGACGGCCCATGTCGCTGTATGTAACATCATGTGAAAGGAAGTAAAGGTGTTTGCATACAGCAAGAAAACGATTCTTAATTAACCTCTTAAAACAATTGGAAAAGTCTAGACATGTGTTATATGATAATGATTTACTCTTTAGTTCATGTAAGAAAAAGTTACATCGCGATTGACCAAATATTTCTTTTTTTTAAACACTCAGTATTATTAGTTATCAATAGTTATTGATAGTTATATTATTAGTTAAATAATAATTGATAGTCAAATTATTAGTTATTAATTTTGTCTCACACCGCATGATTAGTAGTGCGCCTAAGTGGGATGAGCAATTGCAGTTGAATGATCGTGAAATCGACGATCCTTCCAATCCAAATTAATCTTAATAATTCACTAAGGGCCCCATTCTTTCATTCCAAACTCTCACTCAAACCATTCAAGAACGCTCAAACCCATTTAAAAATATACAATCAACAACGTCATTCAAAATAAACTTGGATAGAGAAAAATTGCGATTTCACTGACATGTTTCAAATTTTAAGCGTCTTATTGGTTCTTGAAGAAATGGGAAGCTATCTTTAGAACTTTTATGCATATTTTATTAAAGGGATATAATCAATATCGCTAATTTTGTTCATCCTGAACAAAATTTGCGATATTGGATTACCTCCCATTAAATTCACTCAAAACTCGCTCCACACACTCAATCAATTTCATTCTTAAATTATTCAAAAATCATTCACCTTGTCAATTTAGCGATGTAACTAACTATAGTGGCTAAGATGAAATCGTGTGGTTGCGCTATTGTGAAAAACGACAGTCAATCGATATGGGTAGGTGCACCAGCCACCGATGTATGACTGAACTTATGTTAAAGGTGGCGTTAAACCAAACAAATACAAAACTTGGTCAAAATGTTTTTTTTTTTCAAATGAAACCACGGTGAAAGGGGCCTTTATAACAAAATACTTTTTGATTACTCTAGAGGCTTACAGCTCGGTCCAAATGTCACGAAACCTGTTTTAAATGTTCGTCTGCATGGCCACAAAGATTAACTATTTTGAAAATGGGAATAATCGATAAGAAAACGTTGAAAAGGGAACCCTAATGAGGATATCCTTGATAGTACTCTAGAGGACACAGCTTCGGTCCCTCTATATTGCTGCCAAAAATTCGTTTCTACAGCGTAAGTAGAATTTTGAAATTTAAACGCACTCAGAAGGCGACCACCAAAGAATATATAGGATAAAGGCGTTATGTGGACTGAGACAAAATATTTGAGCGTTGGAGAATAATCTTGAATAAGCTGTAGTTACGATGTTTTTGTCATTTATCAACGGTAAGGGAATTTATTCGTATTACGCACTTTCTTAAAAAGCGAAATTGTATTTACGCCATTGTATTAACTGTCCTTGGAATGTTACATTAGACATACACGACATATTCATCTAGCTTTGGAAGTCAGTTTTGACGAAAACTAGCCTGCACAGAATTTGTCATAACCGTTTTATAATGATCGTGACTTTTGTAGTCTCTTGAAAGTAGATAATATCGAAAGCTTTGTACACATAACTGAATTGAGTTAAGGGTGTCTTAATATAATCAGATAATTTTGAGAATCTTCTTAGGATTTAGCCCTAGAAACGACTGTCCATAAAAACCACAGAGTTTGCCGTAAAGCCATTTATAAAATTGTGTGTTATCCTAGGCAATTATTCATTTTCTATGTAAGTACATGTACCTTAAAACTTTTAAGCAACCACCAAAAGGCTGTCGCTTAAGCTAATGGTCGCTTAACCGTCACATTTCATAGGATAAATCAAGAAGAATCCTCATTCCATTTGCGGGGGTTTGCGTGATTCTTATTGACAAGTACGTTCTTTGGAACTCATTTGAATCGTCTCATTGAGACGATTCTAATAAATTCCGATGTTATAGTATTAAAAAGAAATGGAGTTTAGATCGTCAACGTCTACAACATACAGTTGACAATGATCGCTTAAATAAAGGGGTCTTTAAAGTAGATGTGGTCGCTCAAGCTAGATCGACTGTTTATTTCATATTGAAATTTACTATTCTTTTCGTTGAAAAAAATCTACGGCATAGTTTTGTGAAATTGATTAATTTATATTGTAATTATAATGTTATTGAGGTCACAAGGATCAGCCATTTTAGAAATTTGAATGCTCAGGAAAAGGAGTCTTATTGGCCAATTCCTTGTTTACACCGTAGCCTAACGGCCAAGATTTTGGCCAAATCTTTTTGACACTTGATCAGAATGTGTGTCTAGACACGAGGTGGTCTCATGGCCATTCTTTGCGTAAGCTTTTTAATAATATGACCTACGTCGCGAGAGTGAATTAACCCCGTTGAATATTTTTGATATTACACGGGTGTTATTACACTAGTGGAATAACTATGCAAATGAGCTCATAGACTGCGAAAGTGACGTCATGATGTATATATTGTGACGTCAGTTTTAAACGGCATTTCAAGTTTCGCGGAAAATTGAAATGTTAAATTTCAAGAATTTTGACGAATTTCTCGAAAATTCGGGTCATATTACATATTGAATATAAATTTTTGCTCATAAAATACCGAATTTATTAAACTCGTCATCTACAACAAATAAAAACTCGGCGTAGCCTCGTTTTCATCTGTTTATTGATGACTAGTTTAATAAATTTGGTATTCCATGACCACTTATTCAATATCCTCTATTTGTATCATCTTTGTCACTTACAGACCCTCATTTTCTTAATAGAAGGTACTTTAGTACAAAAGTATTTGGTCAATCATAATTTACATTTGGGTCGTATGCTGCCGACGCAATTTAGTTTGATTATCGGTATACATGTTCTTACCGGTAAATTCAGGTTAGCGATCAAAACCATTTGGTCCTCTTATTTCAAAGCCTATATCCCCACAGTTCACTCGGCCATCAACGAAAATTGTAAGAACATTGCATTTTCTGTTGGCCACCATCCCCGTGGAAAAAATCCTGGATCCGTGAATGAATGAGAAACACTTTGAAATGACTTGACATATAAAAGTAATATCTGTCTCATATCGCGACTTGAATTAAAACATACGTTTGTGAATGCCGATTTTGTCACGTACAAAAAATTCATTTTGTCATCGTCTGCTTGATTCCACCGTTCCGAATGTTTCTCGCGAGCCTGTTGACAAAGTCAATCTCATGATCTTAGAAGTTCATTTCATAATTACCGTGATGCGCAGCTTCCGTAGCTATATGCATTGAACTAGACAGTTACGACATTTGAGTACTGCTACGACAATGACTTAAATCAAGTTTGGTTAAGACGAAATATAACGTTATCTTCCGAACCTTTCCGACATCGAATCTTTTGCAGCATTTTTCATTGGAGATTGATCTATCTTAAGTCTCAAGGCAAAGCCAAGCTATCTTCGAACGTATTGGTTTTCACTTGTGAGAGTCATTGGGTTGCGTGCTACCAAAACCTCGCAACTACATCTGATGATAAGATCTAGTTATTAGCCAGGTAAGCTCCCCCACCCCCTCCCCCCGGGCCCCCAAACCGGTGACATTTGTATGTACAACTTGCCTCAACATACAACGATATCCTGGCGATTTTCTTTTGAGTAGTTGTATTAAAAATGTTCACAGGATTAGCCGGTCTTTTGACCACAGAAATAAGTTTTTATTTTATTGAATAAAGTTATTCAATGAAGGATGTCAAAGGATTCAACATCTCAAGGTGACCTATCTAATTCGGATCTTTTTAGAATTTAGGGTTCTAGATAGGTGAGTACACGTCTTGTTCGTATGACTTTCTCGTTACTTTTACAGACCTTGTGTTGTAGGTATATATACGAATCGCAGCTACCTATTTTAGAAAGCAATTTTGTGGCGGCGTATATTGTGACAATGGTACTCTTGATGTAATTTTAACCGACGGACAGTCTCAAATGTATTTGAAAGAATTCTTGGGTTATTCTTAAAATCCGAGGTATTTATTTCATAATCATAAGATAAGCCTACTCGAAAAAAAGGTATCCAACATTGAATACAGTTAAGACCTGGTGAAATTGACTGTCATTCCAGTCAAAACCATTCTAAATCGCTCACTCAGTGCTCCATTCATTCATTCCTAATACGCACTCAAGCCATTTAAAAACGCTCCAAAATCACCAAAAATGATCAGACTAACACATACATTTGAAATAAAAATCAGTAGATAAAATCCACGATTTCACTGACATAATTGAATTTTGTAAGCGTATGATGGGATCATGAAGACATATAAAGCTAATAATAGAACTCGTGTGCATATTTTATAAAAGGGAGGTAATTAACATCGCTAATTTTGTTCATCTTGAACAAAATTAGCGATATTAGATTGCCTCTCTTGAAATTCAATCGATTCATACACTCATTCAATTTCATTCTAAATCATTCACCTTGTCAATTTCACGATATTCTTAACCTAATTTTCATTCTTATTTGACAATTCGGTAAACGGAATGTTCTGTGAGAGGGGAAATATGAAGATCCAGAGTAGATCTTAAAGGGGGAGGGGGTCCGAACGAAACGTAATTCCGAGCTCTTACACTTCTTCCCCAGTGTACGAGCTAAAAAAAACGCATCTACAGCTTGAACAAAGCTGTAGACTACGGCAACTTTCTCGACCACTGACCAAGTGATATGATATACCTATAGATTTCAGGTTCTCCAACTTTATTACCATATATTGCCAAAATTCATGGAGGGGAGGGGGACGGGGGGGGGGGGAAATCTACGACAGGACCGACAAAGTTAGCTTGGAGTGCGTTGATCAAAGTTTGACTTTTTATCTTCTTTCAAAGTTTACTAATTCAACAAGATGCAGTTAATATAAAGCAGTAAAACTTGTCTAAATCGTGTGAAAATAGCAGTCATTGCATATTAAAGCATTTTGAAATGTTAAAAAAGGTAAACTAAAAATGCAAGGGTAACGATTTGCTGAACATCATAATACATAATTTATTCGATTATGACTTAAAATATGGTGATGACTTTGATGGGGCTCATTGGGCATACATTTTCAGATCTGCGGTTAGTTGAGGGTATGGGGATGGGGATTTATATCTAAATATTTTTTTTTTTACAATATTGCCATACACCCAAAGCGGTCGTTAACAGAGGTGTGGAATTCCTTTTCCTGATTTGTTTGGCATGGGCGTTTCTACTTGCGGACAAGTGATATTTTCTAGGCCGTTTTGTTCGTGGATAAAAGAAAACCAGAGCAAATATTGGAATCGTGCTTAATTAATTTCCAGAGATATGAAATTATCTCAATGTTTATATCAAAGGGATTCAAACTGTGTTTTACAGTCAGTTTAATAAAGAAAATGCTTGGTTCAAGCATTTTCTTTTTAGCTCACCTGAGCACAACGTGCTCAAGTGAGCTATTGTGATCACCTTTTGTCCGGCGTCCGTGCGTCGTGCGTCGTCCGTCAACAATTTCTTTAAACGACATCTCCTCCTAAACTACTAGGCCAATTTTTTCCAAACTTGGCAGAAATGTTCCTTAGGTGGTCCCCTTTAAGAATTGCTAAAAGAATTGAAATCAGTGAAAAACTCTGGTTGCTATGGCAACCAAAGTTAAAAATTTAAGAAAATCTTTAAAATTCTTCTTCTTCTGAACCAGCAGCCCTACAGCCTTGAAATTTGGTATGGATGATCAGCTCATAGACCTTAATAAAAATACTAAAATCATATCTGTTGGGCCACCAGGTGCAGAGCACCAGGGGGGAGGGGGTAGTACTTTGGATAAATTTTGTAATCTTTAACCTTCTTCTTCTTCTGATCACGAAGGCCTACAGCCTTAAAATTTTGCATGTATCATCACCTCATAGACCTAAATAAAAATAGCTAAAATCATATCTGTAGGGCCACCAGGTGCGGAGCACCAGGGGGGAGGGGGTAGTACTTTGATGAAAATTTTGTAATCTTTAACCTTTTTCTTCTTCTAAACCAGGAGACCTACAGATTTGAATATTGGTATGGATGATCAGCATATGGACCTTTATAAAAATACCAAAAATCATGACTGTAGATTCACCAGGTGCGTAGCACCAGGGGGGAGAGGGTAGTACTTTTGTGAAAATTTTGTAATCTTAAACCTTCTTCTTCTTCTGAACCACAAGCCCTACAGACTTGAAAATTGGCATGGAGGATCAGCTCATAGACCTTAATATAAATAGCTAAAATCATGACTGTAAAGCCACCAGGTGCGGAGCATCAGGGGGGAGGGGGAGTACTTTTGTGAAAATTTTGTAACTTTAATCTTCATCTTCTAATGAACCAGGAGCCCTACAGACTTCAATATTGGCATGGATGATAAGCAAATGGATCTAAAATAAAATAGCTAAAATCATGAATGTAGGACCACCAGATGCGGAGCATTAGGGGGCAGGTGGTAGTACTTTGGATCAATTTTGAAATCTTTAACCTTATTCTTCTCCTGGATCAGGAACCCTACAGACTTGAAAATTGTCATGGGTGATCAATATATTGTCATTAATACTAGCTAAAATCATGACTGTAGGGTCACCAGGTGCTGAGTGTCTTGGGGAGGGGGTAGTACTTTGGATCATTTTTGAAATCTTTAAACTTCTTCTAATGAGCCAGGAGTCCTACAGACTTGAAAATTGGTATGGATGATCAGCATATGGACATATATTGAATTAGCTAAAATCATGACTGTAGATTCACCAGGTGCAGAGCATCTTGGGGGAGGGGGGAGTGCTTTGTTGAGAATTTTGAATCCCTACAGCCTTTATATTTGACATGGATTGATCAACTCATTAAAGAAAACTTTAAAAGTCTCAGACTCAGCCTGTATATCTGGCATAGATTAGCTGATCACAGACCTTTTATGGAAAAAGCTTAAATAAATAATGTCCAGGGGAGGAGCAGAGGGGGGGGGGGGGGGTGGGTGATTATTTCAAATGTTATCTGATTGAATAAGTGAAAATCTCTTTTTCTGTGGTTGCATGGACATACCTAGGTAATGAAGCTTTTTCTCAGGTGAGCGACCCAGGGCCAACGGCCCTCTTGTTTAAATATCATTGTTTTCTCATTCTCAAATTGAATCTTTTTACTCTTTTGACACGTTTATTTTGACTCTGGAAATGTAGAAAAATCATCCGCTTTTTTTTACAAACGAGCAACTGGAGAAAGTTTGTATTTCCAAAACTTGTTCTCGTAACTGTGTGCGGATCCGTCACGTCGGGCGAATACTTGGAATCACCTTTGTAGTTTCGACCGAGGGAGACTTCCCAGGATGGCTTTGGCTGTAGCTTTTCTCAATAAGCTGATTTTCTGATTCCTTTGAACGATTATTTTGAAATGGGATTTTCTGTTGAATCCGTCTTTTTAAAATATTTATATTACGAAACTTCAAGATAGTCCTTTTCCGCGTCACGGGTCACATATTTGAACCAGCTCAATGAGACGATTCAATCAAATGACTTTTCCAACAGCGTAGGTTATTACATGTAATTCGGTATTGAAATAACGAGTCGCCAATTCGAATTTTGTTACCCCGTACGAACCTCTGCATTTATTCGAATCTATTTTAAGCTAAAATTTACTTTGATCAGAACTATGACTGTAAAATTTACATTTACGTTGTTTATTGTAACAGTAAGCCTGTACTGTGTTCTGCAACACATCTGTAGCCTGGTCGGAGAACGGTGATTCCAAGGATAGTGGCTCAGCTTTGGAGTAAGTAAACTACATTATTAAGGTAGTGGAACCGTAATAGTTCCGAAACATTTTGGAACTCATGAACTTTCACAATGTTGACCGAGGTTTCCTAATGAAAATCATTAGGAAACCTCGGTTAACTTGGGACTGTTAAAGTTCCGATTTCTTCAGAAACGTTGCGGAACTGTTACGGGTCCGCTACCTAAACTTTATTATCCTAATCACTTTAGAAATAGCCTATGCTGTGACTTAAATTTATTCAAACTGAATTGAAGGTTTCATTTTAGAGACATTTCAGCTGAACCTGACTAGTTAGTAGTAAGAAATTTACCGTCTCATTCAAGCTATGAGTTCGAATTCCAATGTTCATAGTCCTGGATACATCGCAAAGGTGGTCATTGTGAAAACCAGAGCTTTTTCGTGTCCCGTTGACGGCAAAGTTAAAATGTAGGGTTATGCTATGATCTAAATGTGATAAGCATTTATCTTTAGCTAAAACTGAAAACGGTTTGACTAATGCTATATGTTTGTTTTCGTTCTCTTTCCCTATACGATCGAAGAGCGCGCAGCGGCGTAGACTAGTCACGGAGCCTGTCCCATCTACGTTACCCTCAGATACTGGAAGCAATAGATTAGGACGGGCTCGTCGATCAAGCTGCGGCGGATCCGGGATTTCTGTAAATATGGTTCGAACATACAAAAAAGGGGGATTCGTCCTCTAAGTAATAACACATTTTTAACCCATATCCTGCGGAATTGAAATTTTGTTAAACAAATTTCTATCTTTTTTTTACAAATCAAAAAGGTCTGCCTCAAAATTTATTTTCTCTGACTAAAATCAAGAAATAGGCAGGCACTGAATGCTAAGATTCGACTGCACAACTTGTAATTTTTATCCGTATACGGTCGCCGAATCTGTGAACCCGATGACATTAAGTTAAAATGGCGTTAGTCCTCGAAACTTTGAGTGAAAACATTCGACGTCGCTAACGCTACTCGTTTGAAGTCATTGACGTGAAACAATCGTATCCTTAGGCCCCTTTATATAAACAACTTTAGATTCTTAAATAACGGCTGAAAAATCTTAATTTTTGAGAATGATTTATCAGCCGTTATTTACTGTAAAAAATACTGTAAAAATATCAACCTAAAGATAGCGCCGGTTCGCTAGTCTTTCTTACACTGTTTCCGCCTAACAAAATGCACAACTTTGTTACATACCCATCCGCCCTACATACATCCGAGGTCTGTTGTAGTGCACGGAAATAGCCTAGTGATGTTCCGAATGTGACGAAAGATGAAAACTCTCCACCCTTTTCGTATGATATGAGCGTTGGTGAATAATCAAAACATCGTAACTACAGCTTGAATAAGATGTTATGATCATTCGTCAAGGATCTTTTTTGAAAGGGGATTTCTGTCTAATATTTTTTGCGTAATGATATTCAGCAGCAGGATTAAGGGAAAATGATATGATTGGGCTTCAGAGGGTGTTCAGAACCCTCCTCTCCCCCCTCCCCCACCCATGCCCCCGAAACCCCTTTGAATCAACAACTGGCACGGATTGTCGGGCAAATAATTCTAAGATTTAGAAAGTTAAAACTATGAATAGTAGTTGGACTGAGAATTTACTCAAATTTCAATTTGGAATACAATGTATTTTCTTGATTTTTGATTGATCATGGCCGCGAGAAAGGTTGAAATCAAATGACTCTCGCATAGACATTGAAATTGGCATTTCCGCTGACGATACTATTTGGGCATAAAAAAATCTGTAATTAGAAATTGAAAGTTGGAAAAATACTCAGTTGAGAAGTAAGGAGATGGTTTTATAACCTTTGTGCCCAGATCGCGACTCAGGCTATGTATACGATGTGACATGCACTGGGACTAGGGATGTGGAACTCCCTAGTATTTAGGACAAAATGTAGACTCTGATGTTGGGAAATCAAATTTTCATTATATATCATGATGACGAGTCAAGTAAAATAACGGTACTTCAGCAGTCTATTCAATCTGTAGTTACGACATTTTGAGACTTATTGCACACAATGATCATGACTGAGCCCGGCCGGGTCATAAACTGTGATAGCCTAAGTTTTCGGTAACACTCCAAACCTGAGCGGAAATTCGAGAACTTCGCAAGTCCTAATTTGAACATGGCCCGAAATGCGGCTCTCTACATTAAGTTCCGGAGAATGTGAATTAAAAAACACCACATGCGTTTTGATTCATCGGCTTCTTTTAATCTACATTGATAAAAGAAACAATGCCTTATTTCTTTCTGGCAACACTGTTTGATGATCTAGAACGCATAAGTGTTTTATTGCAAAATGATCACGAAACTTTGATGTATTATAGTATGAGTGGGCCAGAAAAGCTCTAGATAAGAGTGCTATTGTTGTTTTCGAAAATGGAAAGTCTTCTCAAGCCATCAAGCCTACGAGGCCCGTATATACTGTTGTAGGGAAACTCAGTGGAGGATCCAGAGGGGTTTGGGGAGAGTGTGCCGCAAACGAATACCCCAGGCTGAGGCATATTCAATAAATTGTTATGGGGAAATTCAAGCAAAATGGGTAATGGTAGGAAAACGAAATGATCCGGGATTTCGTGCGGCCTCAGCAAAAACGGGCTAGCCCGAGCCTCCGTCAACATGATCACGGGCTCACCAGTAGCCTATTTTTAAGTCATTTAAATATTCTGAGACGATCCTTATGATTGTACAAAAGTATGTTTCAAGACTCAGTTTTTATATATTTTTGTTATTTTTTAAATTGTGACCCGTCACGCGAAAAGGAACCATCTGGATAGTGCGTTAAGTGCCAGCCCTAGAGGCTCAGATACCGCGGATTTCGCAAACTGCCTATAGGGTCGAAACTTTTCGCAAATTGGTTTCTTTCTGAATCTAGAATGATCATTCTACCTTCCCGTGAAAGATTTTTTGAAATGCGATCTCCGGTTGACATATGCTGGATCCAATCTCTGTTTCAAATGTTCAAGTCATGATGTGCTGGGGCACAGGCTTTTCGCGTGACGGTCCGGTATTTATAAAACTGAATTTCCCTCCCATCTAAATGGCGTAGCTACCGTTACGCATATTACGCAAGTACGTAATAGAAAAATCATTTTTTTCAAAAAACATTTTAGATTAATAATAATAAACATCGAAAATACATCTAATTAAACGCTCATATCAAACAAAAAGGGAGCGGAGGGCATTCATCTTTTGTCACAGTCCACATGTTGCCTTTATCCTATATATTCTTTGTTGGTCGCCTTCTGAGTGCGTAAAAAAACAAAATCCTAGTAAGTTACGCCCATGCATCTGGAGCCCTGGAGTTGGATCAGATTGTAACGTTATAACATCCATTAGCAGATTGTGTTGCAGCCAGCATCACGAGAGAAACTCTTCTAGCCGGAGGTAGAATAGTTGTTCCAAATGGCGAACGCAGGAAAATGGACTTTCCGAGGTGAAGGAAATGCGTGTCTTGTTCTGGTTAATTCTGAGGTAATTTAAACTTTTGTTAAGATTTCTTATCCTAAAGAATAAATAGCTAGTTGTGAATCCCAAGTGTGACACTAAATATCGAAGTTGAAAATGAAATGAGATGTTATATCCGATGTAACTAGTAACCGGATAGTCATAAATACTCGGATAATTTCAGTGTCAAAATCAGGTTTTAAGGTAATACTTTCAATATAACATTAAACAAACTTTGATTAAGTAAACATGTTAAGTATATTAATATTCTCAGTCTATCATTAGATTATAATATACTGATTAGGCGTGACCTTGTTGGATTTTTGACATGATATTATTGATAAACAAAAAGATGAACATTGGATTAGAGTTTGCTTGAACCAAAATAATGACACATTCTTGTTTGAGTCTTGGGATACATTTATGATTACTGTGCTGCATAGGGAAATTTTGATTAAAACTCGAAATCAAAACATGATTGAGAATCAATTATCAATACAAAAAATAGTAGCTGTTTTCTGATTTTGTGGTGTTTACAAATACATGTGATTATCCTAGATCAAGGTCACTTTATCAAAGCACCAAAGAGTATATCTGTTGCCAAAGTCTTAAAATAAAAATAAGCTCACCAAAACCAACTGAATAGAAATGTAAACAGTTTTTAGTAACACACAACAAATAAAGAACTGTTTATAACAATTCCCATTTTTCTAGAAACTCCTTGATCTGAGGGGAATTATTTGATTGTTCATTTTTACCTTTGACTTGTAAAATGAAATTAAAAAATAGAACAACGGACTAAGATGAGTGCCAATAATTCCTTTAAAAACGGTGCATTAGAGTTTGTTGAACCTTTCTAAAATGGAAAAACTATCCTTATAATTTTGAATAATGATTTTGTGTATACATCCTTTACATTTATTTTTCATTGCTTGTGGAATTATACGTACATGTGACCTATCATTTGAAAGAGGACCAGGTGGTGTGTAAAGTGTGGACCCTTGTCTGACTGCCTATTCGGAATCTGGAATGATCAATGTACTTTTCTGGCAAATAATTTTTAAAAAGCGACCTCTGTTTGACCTGTATTGGAACTGATCTCTTCTTCAGAGACTCCAGGTAGTCCTTTTTCCTGTGACAGGTCACATATTATACAAATATTTTTGTTTTAGGAAAAGAGAGTATACAGGTTGGCAAAAGCAAAATATTGGGGCAAGAGGATCTTATCATCAAATGCTTTGGTAAGTGCAATATAATTTTGATGATAATGAAGGTAATATATATAACTATATTAGTACATTGTATGTACATATGTATAAAGACAATTGATGCAATCAACATATTTTTCTCTTTTTCCTAGTTAATTTGGTAAAATCTATTGCCAAGTTCTGTAAATTATAAATTTTGAAAAATGAAATCTAAATCACTGTGAGAAAAGTATGAATACTGACAATTGGCTGCATTGTCTAAACAGTTAGGAAATTGTTTAACCTTCACAATAACAAAGTGACTATTTTAAGATTCATCCTATGTAGGATAGCAGCAGGAGGTTAGGAATGGATGTAAAGGTAGTACTGTTGCAAGAATTATTGAAAATCCATTGTCAGCTGATCCTGCTACTGTGATTTGACTGAAAAAAATTGTTAAAAGTGGCATTTAACTTCATACAAACAAACAAATCAAGAGTCACATTATCAGAGACAAAATCTGTGAAAAGTAGAATTTCTTTAATCCTAAGATTGTGAGGGTAAAGAAAACTTTGTTGAAATGATTCTAATAAATTCAAACATAGGATTCAGTAGAAATCTTTTGTCACACAAAATGTGCATGAAAAGATGATTTTCTAAACCCTTCCCATGCTGTCCATTGCATATTACTACTTTACACTGTCACAGAGCTTTCGCAGACAAATCAGGGATGTGGAAATACAGAATTTGTCTACTTTTCCCCGTACAAGCAAAAGCTGATTTTCTACTTGTCCCAGTTAAAAAATACGAACTTGTCATCAAAAAAGAAAATCAATCAATTTGAGAAAACAATGCTTTTAAAGAAGAAAATACTGGACTCCAGCATTTTCTTCATTAAAAACAAAGTTTTCTACCCTTTGATATTAAGATTATGATAATAAATCTCTTAGATCTGTTTAATACCATTCTGATTTTTATTTTGGTATTTACTTGTCCACAAATAAGTGGCATAGAAAAAAGTACTTGTCCGCAGGTAGAAAAACCAGTTTCGGACAATTCAGGCATGGGAATTTCACACCCCTGGACAATATAAACTAAGATCAGTTTGCAGAGATGTGCAGTCTGATCATGTCATACACTACCCACTTTAATAATTGTGTGAATAATTTGAGATAGACTGGTAAAAAAAAAATATAGCAATTTGCTGGAAACAAATTTGAATTAAATTATTTCAGTCTTCATTTCTTTTCTGAAGTTTATCCCCAAAGGTACATTATATGTTCAATACCTTGTGAACCTTAGAGTAGTGGAACCGTAATAGTTCCGCAACATTTCAGACCTAATGATCTTTCACAATGTTGACCAAGGTTTCCTTATGAAAATCCATTAGGAAACCTCAGTTAACACTGTTAAAGTTCAGTACTTCCGAAACATTTAGGATCTATTACAGGTCCACTACCTTAATCCATAGAATTTTTCAATATTTACACAAAAACATTCTTGAGGATATCTAAAAAGAAAAAGCCTGCATTTCAAGTGAGGATTCCCAAAACCTAAAGCAAGAACCCTATGTGCCTAACTATTGAGTCCTTTGGACCCCATTTTCTTGACAAATTACAAGATACAAGATACATGTACAAGTTTTGTTGGAATGTGTAAATTATTACACTACATGAGTATATCCACATTGGTAAGAGTTATAACATGTACATCTTTGTTGTAGCTTGAAATGGTTGATTTGTTTGTTCACTCACATGTGAAAACTATTTTATTTTTGTGTGAAATAGACCATGGTTGTTTATTAGTCTGAGATTTCACTCCTTATTTATTGCTACCACTTTATTTGTATGCCTCACATCGATAGATTGGGGCATAAAGTTATTTGTGTGATAACTTTAAGACATTGGTTTTTAATAAGAAATCAGGGTCTGATAAGTCTGATATTGACAAAATAGGGTCCAAAGGACTCAATCATTGGGTTCTTAGGGGTCCTTTCTTAAATTTTGGAAGTCCCTGCTTTAGGTATCTATAGGTTGTTTCTTTTAGGCTATTATCTTGTTCTTTTTTTTGTAGATTAAGAGTTATTTCCTTAAAAAGGTAAAGAAACTGATAGAAGTATATTAAGATTTGGGGCAAAACTTCAGGATAGAATTAAAGACTGTTTAAAGCAGTCTTCAATTCTTTTCTGAAGTTGATCCCCAGAGAGTCTATAGGACTCACATCACATAGTTTTTAGGGTCCTGGCTACTTATTTTTTGTGTCTCAAATGAGCAAAACCTGGGTCTCTTTAAATCTTGATAGACTTATTAAAAAATGATACATTTTGAATCCACGTTTGTTGTTTTAAGAACAATTATATTTATAGACAAAATCAGACCAAATCTATGAAGAATTACAGCTAGTGATAGGCTATACTAGAAAAATGATGCATTTTAAATCCATATTTCTTGTTTATGAGTACAATTCAATATTCAGACAAAATCAGCCAGAACCATGAAGAATTACAACTAGTGATAGACTATACTAGAAATATGACACATTTTGAATCCATATTTCTTCTTTATAAGTACAATTACATTATCAGACAAAATCAGACAGAATCCATGAAGAATTACAGCTAGTGATAGACTATACTAGAAATATGACACATTTTGAATCCATATTTCTTCTTTATAAGTACAATTACATTATCAGACAAAATCAGACAGAATCCATGAAGAATTACTGCTTGTGATAGACTATACTAGAAATATGACACATTTTGAATCCATATTTCTTCTTTATAAGTACAATAACATTATCAGACAAAATCAGACAGAATTCATGAAGAATTGCAGCTTGTGATAGATTGTATTAGAAATATGATACATTTTTAATCCATATTTGTTGTTTGTAAATGCTGACATGTTTTCAGACAAAAATTAGACAGTCTCCATGAAGAGTAACAGCTACTGATAGATAATATTAGAAACATTATACAGTCCGTTTTAATCCATAATTGGTGTTTATAAATACAATTATGTTTTAGACAAAATCTGACAGAGTGTATGAAGAATTACAGCTCCTGATACACTATATTAGAAATATGATACACTTGGAATCCATATTTGTTGTTTATGAGTACAATTACATTTTCAGACAAAATCAGACAGAATCCATGAAGAGTTACAGCTAGTGATAGACTTTACTATAAATTTGATACATTTTGAATCCATATGGTTGTTTATAAGTACTATTACCTTTTCAGACAAAATCAGACAGAATCTATGAGGAATTACAGCTAGTGATAGATTATATTAGAAATATGATACATTTGGAATCCATATTTGTTGTTTATACATACTGTCATATTTTCAGACAAAATCAGACAGAATCCATGAAGAGTTACAGCTAGTGATAGACTATATGAGAGATGTGATGCAGCCCATGTTGTCCCCTTACTTTGTTGTCATTCCAGTATGTCGCCTTTCTTTGTTTATGAAATAAGAGTATAATAAATTGTGTTAAATTAAAGTTTAACTTGATGTTCGTAGGTACAATTTATTATATTCCACCATTATGTAGGGTGTGTTCATACAATTTGAATATTCACTTGAATACAATGAAAAGAGTAATAGATGGCTTTGCACTAAACAGTTGTAACTGCCTATATAGGCAGTTACAACTTTTTGGTGCTGAGCCATCTAATTCATATTATAACCCCACCTACAAAGGAGAGGGGGGTATATTGGTTTCATCATGTCTGCCTGTTTGTCCATATATCCTTCATCCATCCATCCATTCACAGACATTCTTTGTTTCCTGACTCTAACTTAGGAACAAAGTGACCTAGAATCAAGAAACTTTTTACGATTGTTGCTCTTGTCCCAAAGAAGTGCCCTTTTGTTTTTGGGTTGTGAAGGTCAAAGGTAAAGGTCACAATTGATCTTTGTCCAAAATCCCTTTCAGGAACTGGGACAAAGGCTGGTTGGGGTATTAGTATGCTTTGTGACAGATCTAGTTTTAATCTTATTAATTCCAACACATTTATGGATTGTCTCTCAAACAACAAGAAATTATAAAACACACTAACAAACAAACAAATAATAAAAAAAAAAAAACTCATGCATCGGGAAACCTAATAGTGTATGCATGTATATGGATGGTAAAATCATTGGTTTAGCCATAATATCACTACATTTTGAAATGACCTCGCCCAATAATTTTTTGAAACAGAAGTAGATATGTTATTTGAAGTATTTTTCCAAGCACACCCAACTAAGGTCTGTCTATAGCACATTCTTAGTTCAAGAACACAGCACAAGATAAAAATTTTGCATTCACCATATTTCCTAATCTGAAAGGTGAGATTTCACCATTTATGTCTACTTGTGAGTGTTGCAATATTGATTGAGCCAGAGCGCGACATTTCCAACAATTTCATGTGTGCGTGATAAACATACGTTAAACTACCAGGACTTCAACACAATGCAATGAGATTATTCTCTGATCCCCTGCAGGAAGGTAAAGACCGTATCTTTCTCCAGAGTGAATAGTGAAGACTCTGGGCAGCCTGTGTGGATGCACAGGCTGGCCAGAGGCTTTGCTATGCACACATGCAAAATTGTTGGAAATGTCATGCACAGGCTCAATTTATTCCAATTGTTTGCAGGAGTTGCGTTTGATGGCAGAAGGTGCAATTCATGAAGCAGAGAAAGAGGCTCAGAGTTCAAGGCCAGGTGAGAAATAACTCGCTAAAAAAAACCTCCTAATGCCAAAAGGGACCTCCTGTCATTGTTATTACAACTTTTATGCTAAGACTTGGGACTTTTATGATATCTTCGGTATTATTAATAGCATTCCCTTGAAACATAGAGCATTTCAATGGCTCAGATATAAACAAATAGGCAGTTACAACTTTTTTGCGCTGAACTATCAATATGTACTTTAAGAAGGAGCCACCAATGGTATTAAATGTAAAGCACAGTAGGTGGTGCTCTTGTTCTGAAATATCAATTTTATAATGAGCTCAGACATAGAAATTAGTGAAAGAAGTTTTGAAAATAAACAGAAATTCTAATTAATTATTACCTTCTTCTTTCCTGGTAATGAACAGGGCATGATGTTTTACCATTACCTATCTGCTTGTCAAAGTCTGTCATTCAATAAAATATTGACCCAATTTGAATTATCTGTTTCTGTGACTTACCTACCAAAAAGAGGTGGGTATATTGGTTTACCATGTCTGTCAGTCTATCCATCTTATTGTCTGTCAGTTCTTAGCTCTTTCATTTCCAGACTCTAACTCAAGAACCAAGTGAGCTAGAACCATGAAACTTGTTACAATCCATGACCAAAGAACGTGCCCCACTAGTTAGCTCGGCTGTTTTCGAAGAAAACCCGAGGTATTATGATCATCTTGGCATCGTTCATGTTGTTGGTGGTGTTGGCGTTGGCATGACCAACTTTAACCGTGGTCATAACTTTTGAATGGTAATTCATAGAGCTGTCAATTTTCACATTATTATTGCTTGGGACAAGACCTTTCTGTAGGTACCAAGTTAAAGGTCATCAGTCAAGGTCAAAGTCATTTTTCAAGTTCAAATTTCTTCGAATAATTTAACCTTGGTCATAACTTTTGAATGGTAAGTCATAGAGCCTTCATATTTCACATGATCATTGCTTGGACAAGACCTTTCAGTAGGTACCAAGTTAAAGGTCATCAGTCAAGGTCAGTGTCATTTTTCCAGGTCGAATTTCTTTAATAAGATTTATTTTGGTCACATCTTTTGAATAGTAAGACAAAGAGCCTTCATTTTTCACATGATCATTGCTTTTGACAAGAACTTTCTGTAGGTACCAAGTTCGAGGTCATCAGTCAAGGTCAAGGTTGTTTTCCAAGGTCAATTTCCTTTGATAAAATTTAATTTTGGTCATTACTTGTGGATGGTAAGTCAAAGAGCCTTCATATTTCACATGATCACTGCTTGGGACAAGACCTTTCTGTCGGTACCAAGTTCATATATTTGCTTTTGCCTAATAGGGAAATAATAGTCAGCTGAGCGTTGGCACCCCCTTGCAGTGCTCTTGTTTTGGGTCACTATTGTCAAAGGTCAAGGTCACAATTGATCTTCATCAAAAAACTTTTTCTGGACTCTAACTCAAGGATGTAATGACCTAGAATAATGAAACTTTATACAATTATTGAACCTGACCAAATGAAGTGCCATATTGTCTTTGGGATGTGTAGGTCAAGGATACAATTGAATTTTGTCCAAAAAAGGTTTAAGGACTCTATCTCAAGAAGCAATCTACTTTGAATCATGAAACTCCACAATTGCTTATGACCCAAGGAAATGCCTTTTTTGTTTTTGTGTGACACATTTTGAAGTTCAAGGTAGTCATTGACCTTAATGTGTTTGTCACAATTGAGCCTGGCCTGTAAACTGTTTCCATGCTCTAATTTAGATTCAGATCAACATAAAACTATGAAATACAATCATTGCAAATAACACAATGAAGTGCCCTTTTGTTTTTGGGTTACATAGATCAAAGGTCAAGGTTAAAATTGAACTTATTCTGAAAACCATTTCCAGACTGTAAATCAAGAAGCAATCAATAATATGTCATGAAACCGCAAAATTGACGTCATAATGCGTATATTCTGATGTCAGTTTTAAACAGCATTATAAGTTTCGCGGAAAATTGAAATTTTGAATTTCAAGAATTTTGACGATTTTTCGCAAAAAATCGGGTCATATTATAAATTGAATATAAATTTTGTGCTCATAAAATACAAAATTTATTAAACTCTTAACCTCGTTTTTATCTGTTTATAGATGACTTGTTTAATAAATTCAGTATTCATGACCACTAATTCAGTATCTTCTATTTGTTAACTCATGGTACACTGTTAGCTCTCAAATGGGACCAAGTGCTGCTGGGGTCACAAGTCTCCTTTGCAACAGCTCTAATTGAAATCTGTCTACTTATAACAAGGTAAAAGTTAACTAAGAATTTCAAGGTCACTCTTGAAGGTTGTGTTTTGATATCAGATAGCCGTTAAATAGGATTTAGTGTTTCACAAACACAACTTGTTCCTTACAGCATCCAGATATAAATCTCCTTATTGGGGTAATGCTTTTTCACAAAATTATTTGTACTTTATCAGGGCTCGTGCTAATGTTAGAAATTGAGGATTGACTCCTTAACCATGAAATTCTAGAGGTCAAAACTGATTTTAAAGGGGTAAAAAAACCCCATAAAACAGAAAGAGCCAATTATAGGTAGAGTTTTGCTGGTTTAAATTTGAAGTAAGCTGTTAATTAGTAAAATGTTAGATGCATCATAGAGAGATTAAACCAAATTTTGACCCTTGGAAATTTCTCTCAAGGGTCTCTCAAGGGGATCAAAATGACCCCCTTGAGAGAAATATCTAAGAGTCAAATTAAGATGTTTTCACATTTTTGGGGGGTCATACCCCTGGTTTATGAGTCAAACACGAGCCCTGTTTATACAGCTTTTGAATATTTCATTAACTAATGCTTTAACAATTTATGTCGCCCGTTAGCACAGACAAATACCAAAAATGATAGTATTTGCACTATTAGTAATTATTGGTCTAACTGATGTTTCAGAAAACTTCTTTTTGAATTTCGTTACAAATAAAATGTACCTGGTAGTGATATTAGAATAGTAGTCAACTTTTCCTAAGTTGGGAAACATTTAGCCTTCAGGCCAGACTTTAACCTTCTTCATGAATCAGTTATCACAGAAGAGTTTGTATGATTGAGAATATGATTGTTGTTGTTATACAATTTGCAATTTATTTACAAATCTAGGAATTTCTGTGAGGACCGAGAAAAATAAATATTCAAAATGACATTGACCTTGAAGGTTTCATTTAAACTTGAACTTTTCATTTAGACTTGAATGCTAGCTTTTGAGCTCACCTGAGCACGAAGTGCTCAAGGTGAGCTATTGGGATCGTAGAATGTCCGTCGTCCGTCATCAGTCGTGCCTCGTGCGTCGTCCACAATTTCTTTAAACATCTTCTCCTAAACCAGTGGGCCAATCTTGATGAAACTTGGCAGGGATGTTCCTTGGGTCAAGCTCTTCCAAAGTTGTTCAAATAAATGAAATTCACCCTTAACTTTCCTTTTACCCTTAACAAAAAGGGTGAAAATATGAAAATCTTTAAAAATCTTCTTCTCTGAAACCAGAAGGCAGACAGCTTTCATATTTGGTATGTAGCATTATCTAGTGGACCTCTACCAAGTTTGTTCATATCAAGACCCTGGGGTCATATTTGGGCTTTGCCCGATCTCAACCCTTTTTACATAGAATCAAAGAGTGAAAATCTTTAAAAATCTTCTTCTCTGAAACCAGATGGCAGAGAGCTTTAATATTTTGTGTGTAGCATCACCTAGTGGGCCTCTACCAAGTTTGTTTATATCAAAACCCTTGGGTCATATTTGGGCTTTGCACGGGTGCATCCCTTTATCTCTTAAGAGCACGAAGGGTAAAAAAATGAATATCTTCAAAAATCTTCTTCTATGAAACCAGAAGGCAGACGGCTTTCATATTTAATATGTAGCATCATCTAGTGGACCTCTACCAAGTTTGTTCATATTAAGACCCTAGGATCATATTTGGGCTCCACCCGGGCGCAACCCTTTTTACATAGGATGGAAGAGCGAAAATCTTTTAAAATCTTCTTTAATCGAAATCAGAGGGCACACTGCTTTCATTTTTGGTATGTAGCATCATCTAGTGGGCCCCTACGAAGTTTGTTCATATCAAGACCCTTGGGTCATATTTTGGCTCCACCTGGGCGCATCCGTATCAGCTCATCTGAGCATGATGGGTGAAAATAGGATAACCGTCAAAACCTCTCTGAAACCAGAAGGCAGACAGCTTTCATATTTAGTATGTAGCATCATCTTATGGACCTCTTCCAAGTTTGTTCATATCAAGACCCTTGGGTCACATTTGGGGTCCAACCGGGTGCATCCCTTTTTACATAGAATCAAAGAGCAAAAAGGCATATCTGTCTTGCTCTTCGCTGAAAACGTTCCATTGTATTGATCTTAGGCAATTATCTTCTTTTTGACATCAGCCTATCTAATTAATGTGTTGTCCCAGGGGTCAAAGAGACTCAGGTGAGCGATCTAGGTCCATCTTGGTCCTCTTGTTATTGAGAATTGATCATTTTAGAAATATTTTCTAGTTTTAAAAAAAATGCTCTAAAAGTTGAATTATGGATAGACACATATGCATATGACGAGATTGATTTTGTCTTACCCCAAGCAGACTTGATAATTACCCTCAAATTTGACTCTTTGACTTTCTTATTCTTATTATCTCTAAGTCCTAGACCTTAGAAAGTTATATATGATATAAGTCTGTGACATTTCCAACGGTTTCACATGTGTATATTTTGCATTTAATGAGCAGTCTAAACATACACACATTGCAATAGGATGTTTGTTTACATACTAAATTGTTGGAAATGTCACACACAGGCTCAAATATAAATTCTAATTCACTATTAACCAATGTAACTTACACTTAACTTGAAATGGTAAAATTCTACACATTAATTTGGCTTAACCTTTTGCTGTTTAATCCCTGCTTTTTACGTGCCTGTGATTTTTTGATTGAGAAAACATTGTGAAAAAAGAAGAAATTGCTTCTGACAAGCAATTTCTTCTTTTTCCACACTATTTTCTACCCTACTGAATGGTTATTTTTCAAATTAAATCCACTTTAAATTTTCGTCTGCAAAACCTTTGAATTTGGACAGGTCCAAAATTTTGTAAAACAGGAAAGGGTTAAACTTCGAAGATTCATAATTCTCCATTCAGAGTTGTTTCCCATGTTTAGAGTATTCAGATTTCTCTCAATCTTCTGAATGGATATGTAGTGATTTTAAATCTTTTGATTGCTTTTAAAGTCTTTATATACTGTCAATCTTGCTCAAGCGAGCATATCTATTCAGCAACCATTTTTATTAAGCGACTGTTTTCAAAATCCCATTTTATAAAAATCATAATATCATAAAAGTAGGTATCTTGGTTCTATTGTGTTTTAACTGAGAATTTCGCAACATCATGCATGTTCAATCAAAAAAGTTTGTTTCTCATTTGTAAACAAACGTGTACTAAGCGATTATTTTCTATAACTACCGCTTTTATGTGGTCCCTTTAGTGGTCGCTTAAAACAAGTTTTACTGTACAGACATAAAATCTTTGCATTTATTTATTTGTAGCATTTTCTGGGCAAATGATAATTGGTACTACTAAGTGGGATGGGGGCTGATGGCCCCAATGAAATGTTAGGAAACCATGGATATTTGTACCAGCTTCTGCAACAAAACTGCAATAATGTTGAAAGCGGTGTAAAAATCCCCAAAATCAATAATTCAATTGTTTTATATACAATTTTATTCAATTTTCTGTTTCTTTTGTCAAAATCAGCTTTTCGAAAATAATATATTCCTCTGTCAACAAAAGTTAGAGCAAGCAGCTATTTGTCGTACAAAATAGTTCACAGAAGATTTCTCTATATTAGTAGAATGTTTGCTTTTTATGCTTTGAGTCAATAGATTATTAGAATCGAAGGGAATGATTTTGTTGGGAAGACATTTTAACCCTTGTCATGCTGAACCCGGAATATTCCTGCTTTGGCAGGAGCTATAGACAAACATCAGCCTGCACATATGTGCAGTCTGATATTAGTCTACACCACCTGTTTCTCACATTCAAACAAGAATTGTCAACAGATTTAGTTTTCCAAATTAAAATTGACCTACAGTTGGTACTTTCAATGCTTTTTGCCCTTTGATTTTGATGCAAATTTTTAGCCAAAATTTATTCAGCATGACAAGGGTTAAATATTCTCTTTATTACTCAACCCTTTTCATTAATTTCTCCCTCTTTTCATGCTGCTCTCGACATATTCCTGTGACTTTTATTTGGCAGACAGTTTAGACTAAGATCAGGCTGGACATACAAGCAGCTTAATCTAAGCCAATGCAACCTGCTATTTCCTTAATCATTGTGAAAAAAAAAGATACCAGACTGGTTGAAATGGTATTTAATAAAACCCTAACAAACTTAGATTCAATAGGATTAGGGTTTAGTTAGTGGACCCATAATAGTTCAGCAACGTTTTGGAAGTAATGAACTTTAACAGTGTTAACCAAGGTTTCCTAATGATTTTCATAAGGAAACCTCGGTCAGCATTGTAAAAGTTCACGAGTTCTGAAATGTTGCGGAACTATTACGGGTCCACTACCTTAAAAAGACCAATCTAAAACTATGTTACATGAAAACTTGAACATGAAATTTTGCAGCACAAAGAAAAGGAAAAGAAGTAGAGCATTTTACAGTTGATCCAACAACTCAGTCAGCCTTAATCATGCCAGATCTCTGCTTTGTTAGAGAGCCGATGTTTAGCACCAAGTGTTCCAATCCTACCATTAGTGTTGAAATCAAGGTAAGAGACACTCTATGATATTATTTGTAGGCAGGAGGTAAAGATTTTTATCATACAATGAAGCCTGTATTGACCTGATATCACCTGTCTGATATCATTACTTGATATCAGACAATCTATTTTTAGAAACAATTTGCATACACTTTCACCTGAATTTCTTTGATATTTAGAGGTGATCATAATTAAACGTTGAAAAATGATTTCATGATAAATAGAATAACATGTAGGTGTCTTTAAATATCAATGTTATCTGGTCTTGGCTGCAAGAAATTATCATGACTGGGCAAAGTCTCGTCATGATAAATTCTCTCAACAACAACCAGATAATATTGATATTTTAAGACACCAACATGTTATTCTCTATATATCAGCCTGCAGTCATGTGCAGTCAGCACATGAGTGTTGTCAGCACTTTGGGTTTAAAGCAAGTTTTCCAAGGTTTTTATTTAGCAAGACAAGTGTTAAAAAAAGAGCTAGACTGGCCTCAGTTGTTTTTGTTTGCAATTTCAGAAAATATAATTGTTGTTGTTCTATTAAATGCCTCTTTAATCCAAGTTAGTCTTAAGAAGTGCTGAACAAGAACTTTTTAGAGACAGGAGACTTAATTGTAAGATTTCTAATGATTTAATTCCCTTTGAAAAACCACTGTATAGAAGGGTCTGGTGGCCAGACTAAAAAAGGGCATACCTTATTTCAAAATTGAAGTTACTTAAAAACAAGTACAGTAAAACCCCTCCTTCCGACCACCCCGGAAATACGAGCACCCCGCTATTACGAACGATTTTTTACAGAACGGAATTATTTGTTCTTTATTTCAATGGTCTCAAACCCCCTCTAATGCGAGCACCCCGCTATTCCGAATTACGACCACTAATTTCAGTACAAATGACGTATAATACACTATTACGAACCTCGCTTAAAAGACCTGTAACTTCACACCTCCGGATCGACCATCCAAATTTCACGCTTAGTAAGTATGACACTTATTTGGGTACGATTGCATCAACAATGGATTATCGGATTTTTCGATATCGTGATTAAACGTCATTTGTGTTATGGTGTTATATTTAATCAAACAACTTTAAGTGGACAATTGTTTTGATACACTACATTCGTTTATCAATAAAAGATGTTTGTTACATGTTTAATTATAGTAAGGCAACCGAAAGTAATCCGAATTCGTGTAACTTACGGAAATCCGTTTCCGGCGATCTGCAGACCGGTATTTTATAAATAATTAAACATGATTGTAAATTAGCTTATGTTTGATAGGTTTCGTATTTATGAAAATGATTTTATTGAATGTAATCACTACATTTACAGTTCCACAATAAATGGCCTTTATTTTGATACAATTATTCTGATGTAGGATTTCAGATCAGATCAAATAAACAAACGTAACGGAGAAAAGAGCAATCATGAGTGAAAGAGAAAACATAACTTATCAGAGAACTTGTAAAATGTAATTTTATTGATTTAATTATGTTATGTAAAAATACACGATAAAGTTTAAATTATGATAAAATAAACTAAATTACAGAGTCTTCTCTTTTAGCAATAATTTGTGTTGAAAGTTTAGCATCCGACCAAACCTCAGAATTAAGACCACCCCGCTATTAAGACCACTTTCAACAAGTCCCCCAAGTGGTCTTAATAGAGGGGTTTTACTGTATGTAAGAAATTTCTTCGTAAATATTGAAATGATGGATTGCAGATAGTCACACGTGAAACTGAGAATAAGGCACCATATAGGGGGGGTAACAAATGTGAGAAAGGAAGCCTTTTAAAAGCAATATATTATATTTGATTAGAATTTCAAACTGTTTTTAGCTCACCTGAGCACGAAGTGCTCAAGGTGAGCTATTGTGATCGTAGAATGTCCGTCGTCAGTCGTGCGTCGTGCGACGTGCGTTGTCCGTCGTCCACAATTTCTTTAAACATCTTCTCCTCCTAAACCAGTGGGCCAATCTTGATGAAACTTGGCAGGGATGTTCCTTGGGTCAAGCTCTACCAAAGTTGTTCAATTAAATGAAATCCACCCTAAACTTTCCCTTTACCCTTAACAAAAAGGGTGAAAATATGAAAATCTTTAAAAATCTTCTTCTCTGAAACCAGAAGGCAGACAGCTTTCATATTTGGTATGTAGCATCATCTAGTGGACCTCTACCAAGTTTGTTCATATCAAGACCCCTGGGTCATATTGGGGCTTTGCCCGGGCCCAACCCTTTTTACATAGAATCAAAGAGCGAAAATCTTTAAAAATCTTCTTCTCTGAAACCAGATGGCAGACAGCTTTCATATTTGGTATGTATCATCACCTAGTGGGCCTCTACCAAGTTTGTTCATATCAAGACCAAAGGGTCATATTTGGGCTTTGCAAGGGTGCATCCCTTTATCTCTTATGAGCACGAAGGGTAAAAAAATGAAAATCTTCAAAAATCTTCTTCTATGAAACCAGAAGGCTGACAGCTTTCATATTTGGTATGTTGCATCATCTAGTAGACCTCTACCAAGTTTGTTCATGTCAAGACCCTAGGATCATATTTGGGCTCCACCTGGGCGCAACCCTTTTTACATAGAATCAAAGAGCAAAAATCTTTTAAAATCTTCTTTAATCGAAACCAGAGGGCGCACTGCTTTCATTTTTGGTATGTAGTATCATCTAGTGGGCCCCTACCAAGTTTGTTCATATCAAGACCCTTGGGTCATATTTGGGCACCAACCGGGCGCATCCCTTTCAGCTCATCTGAGCACGAAGGGTGAAAATAGGAAACCTTCAAAAATCTTCTTTTTTGAAATCAGTAGGCAGACAGCTTTCATATTTAAGATGTAGCATCATCTTATGGACCTTTTCCAAGTTTGTTCATATTAAGACCCGGGGTTCACATTTGGGGTCCACCTGGGTGCATCCCTTTTTACATAGAATCAAAGAGCAAAAAGGCATATCTGTCTTGCTCTTTGCTGAAAACGTTCCATGGTAGTGATCTTAGACAATTATCTTCTTTTTGACATCTACCTATCTAATTTATGTGATGTCCCAGGGGTCAAAGAGACTCAGGTGAGCGATCTAGGACCATCTTGGTCCTCTTGTTTTTCTTTAGTGTATAAAATTTTGGTTGTCCAGTAATTGGTTAAATAGATAGTTCTGCACAATGACAGAGAGGTACAGATAAGAGGAGCTAAATACAATCTATAATCTTTATTTCTCTATTAAATCCTATGTTGTGGGTACCCATTTGAATTGTTTTGACAAGATGATTCCAATGAGTACCAACAACATAGAGTTTGTGCTATAATTATTAAGACAGATTGATCTAAAGTCCAAAATACCCCCTGCATTTGTAGCTCTGCAATGTCATTTGTTGCAATGTCTGACTAGTGTAAATACTATTTCACATACTGTATCAGAGCCCTAGACAGAGAGAGTGATTTTGATTTCAGAAATTAAAGGTTTCTGTTTTCTGTCAATTTTATCCTATGATGTTGGTCCTCATTGGAATCGTCTTAATGAGACGATTCCAATGAGTACCGACATCCTAGGGTTTCGATGAAAGATAATATAATTTGATTGTCAATACTTCCTCCTATGTTGTGCCTTACTTTATGGTGCTTTTTTTGCATGAGGAATCATAAATTTATTTATTTTTTGCAGCCAAAGAAAGCGTTTATGCACACAGATGAAATTAACAAGTCTGAAGTGAAGTCCCAAGTTTGCAAATTCTGCATGCATCAAAGACTGAAGGTGAGTATCCCAAGGCTTTTCTAAATGAAACCCTGCAAATATACAGTAAACCTGTTGCTCTATGGACTGGAAAAAATGCATAGCTTTATCCAATTCTGTAATGCTTAACACCATTATGAAAGTTGCATAGCAATTACATGCAAAATGATGCACTCTGATAAAATTTGTCCTGAAATTTGTATATTTTGTCTCTTTTTTTTGCATTAAAGAAATAGAATAATTGCTTGTTTTATGGGTAAGGTTGATTAATATTTTATTGTATGAACAACAAAAGCTATACTTTCGCCACTTGTGAGAATAAAGCTTTTGTTGTTCACTCAATGTAAATTGATCTTACACTGAAACAAACAATTATCCTATATATATATTCATATAACTGATGAATTTTTATGTAGCCTGAGAACACTGTGCTAAAGGTGAGCTTTTGGGATCATTGAAAGCCGGTGATCTGTAATTTGTAATGGTGCATTGTCAACAATATCCTTTTAGCACCCTAGATAGAGATCACAATTTTGTCACAACCTCATGAAACTTTGATAGAAGGTCTGTCTGGTAATAAGGATGAAAGCTGTCAAAAAAGGGAAAGTTTCAATTGTAATTTACTACTGGTTGGAGACCAATTCTCGCCGTATACCTGTTCTCGCCACTAGACCATTTTTGGCAGTAAAGATGCAATATTCATTTACAACAAATTATTTTCTGAATAAATGAAGTTTTTTTTCAACATAACATTGTAATTTAGAAGGGTTTCTTTTCCATCTTTACCTTGAACTTGGGTAGTTGGCGAGAACTAGTAATCTGTGAGAATTGGGATCTGACCACGATAGTTCTTAATTCAGCATGATAAGGTTTGAACTCAAATATTATTTGGCAAAAGCTTAGATTTTGGTTCACCCAATTTGAAGGGTACTATGATTAATGATTGTGATGATTGTCAAGTTCAGATAATCATTCTAGGCTTATTTTCAATGAGAAGATTATCATAAAGGGCTGATAAAAGGACATTTTCATCATGTGACTCTTGAAACATATTACATCAGCATCTTCAGATTATGGAAAACCCAACTTAAACTTCTATTATTGGCATACTGAGATACTTGAAATTTTAATCCTTTGCCACACATACCGCTTTTTTGCGCTGAAAAAAACGTTTGAAAAAAATTGTAGAAAAGGAAGAAAATGCTTTTAACAAGATGTTTTTTTTTACACAAGATGTTTTCTCCTCTCAAACACAAAGATTTTGAACATTTTATCAACAAAAAATTGTATGCAACTAGTCTAAAGTTTGTCATATGTTATTGGTCAAATAGATTGATCAAATCTAATATCTAGGCAATAGGCATGGTTTTGCGATGCCCCCAAAAGATGTAATACAACTTGGCTTGAGATACCTTTGACTAGAAACTACCCACATAAAAGTTAGTGTGATTTATAAATTAATACAGTCCATTTTGCTCAAGTAACCACTTCTATTAAGAGACCATTTTTATTAAAAGACCATTTACAAAATCCCTTTCTTTCGATCAATTTTTTTCCATGTCTACAATGAGACCATCTTCATTAAACAACCATTTTCAAAACCCCTTTCTTTAAATCAAATCATTCAAAAAGTAGATTTTATTGATAAAAATCATTGTAAATGAATCCAATGTTGTAAAAACTTATTAGAATCTTCTCCTTGAGATGATTCTAATAAGTTTTAGCATCATTGGATTATTGAGAAAAAAGAACACTCATTCAATGAAGATTATAATGTTTCTAATTAGATCACCTGAGCACAGAGTGCTCATGTGATCTATTGCGATCACCTTTCGTCCGGCTTTGGTCGTTGTCCGTCAACAATTTCTTTAAACGACATCTCCACCTAAACTACTTGGCCAATTAACACCAAATTTTACAGAAATGTTGCTTAGGTAGTCCCTTTCCAGAATAGCTAAAAGAATTGAAATCCATGAAAAACCCTGGTTGCTATGGCAACCAAAGGTGAAATTCTAAGAAAATCTTAGAAATGTTTCTTCTTCTCAAACAGGAGTCCTACAAATCATATCTTTTGGGCCACCTGGTGTGGAACACTAGAGGAAGGGAGGTAGTACTTTGGGTAAATTTTGTAATCTTTAACCTTCTTCTTCTTCGGAACCAGGAGCCCTTCAGACTTGAAAATTGACATGGATGATCAGCTTATAAACCTTAATTAAAATAGTAAATATCATAACTGTTGGGCTACAAGGTGAAAGAGCATCTTGGGGGGAGGGAGTAGTGCTTTGTTGAAAATTTTGAAATCTTTAACTGTCAT